>CM051495.1:26776864-26831248 GCA_028031935.1 Paedocypris micromegethes | reverse complement strand
AAAAAAAAAAAAAGAAAACTCAGTTTTTCCAAAAGCAATCACTTCTAAAATCATGGGAATGTCGTAGTCACATCTATAACACGTTTATAAATTAAGCATTTCAATTGTAGTTGGCACCGACAACGGCTTGAACTGCCAGCCAACATGATCAAATAAAAAATGTATTCATAGATCTATATTTAAAAAAAGCCCACACGCAAAAGCTCCCAAATGTATAAAACAAGTTCTTTTGTGAATGAGAAAAGCTGTCTGACTCTCCTGCCTCTTCTGCTGTACAAGACTGACACTTCAAAAAAAAAGAATCTACCCAAAATGTCTGTACAAGTAAAACTACATATTACCACAGGTTCCGTATAGTTAGTTGGTATATTGGTTTTCTGCATCTCATATATGTTTACAGCCTGGTTTGCGCTGTTAGACGTATATCGCTTTTTCTACAAACAAAAGGCATTACAAGTTCAAGTACAGTATATCTCTATTTACAGCGAGTGACGACACGGGACCGAGCACTTAGATCCATATGTACAATCCAGTTCTGGTGGTGATGAGACCGTCACAGTCCTGCAATGAGATGAATCCCTTATAACGAAGCTCAAACAGTGCAAAAAGAGAAATAAAAGGATAAAAAAACACCTACATATGGAGAGAAAAAAAAAAAAAACCCAAACCGTTCTGTAGCAACTTGCGTAAAAAAAAAAAGCCAAACATAAAATCGTACGTTTTCGTCCTACCTGTCTTTGCCCTACCGTCCTTCCTGCTATTCTTAAAATGTTATCTCACATTTTATTTTTAGGAGAAAGGCAGTAGGGCAGGTGACGCTTAGAGAAAGTTCTAGTTCGGCGTGCATCTAAAGGCTCAGACCATATTTCCAACATCGAAACCAGGGACGTTCTCTCTCCTCACTAGCAGGTGGGCTCACAACGTGGCTGGTGCTACATGGTTCCCGGCTTCTCCGCCGTGCTGGAGGCGGGTGGAGAAGCGCTGCTAGTGCTGCTGGGAAAGATCTTTTCAGTGGGGGTGACTGCGGGACTGCCCACCCCGGAGGAGCTGGAGCTGCTGGAGCGATGCTGTGTGGGTGGGGGTCGTACCGGCCTCATGGGGGGGGGTCTGAGCTGGGCACCGGCTAGCCTGGCGGACAGGGCCGGTTTAAAGGTGGTCATCATCTCGGAGGTGGAACTGCTACTGCGCCGCAGCGCTGCGTCCGGGTCGCGGATCATGATGGTGTGAAGAGGACTCGCCGGCTCAGAACTGACCGGGTTCTTCATCGGTTCCAGAGTGTCCAGAACCACGTCAGGAGCTTGTTTGGCTGTGTTTTGTCTCTCCAGCTCACGGAGCTCGTGCAGTGCCGTGTTCATGGTCTTCTCAATGTCCTGCAAAAACACATGTGAGATGCTTTATTATATTTGTTTATTATACTCATGCAAGTTCTGTTGATTTCTTAATAACTCCATAAGTATTTTGAACATCCTGTGATTCTGAAAGTCTTCCCACTTAGAAATCGTGTAGGGGTCTGAAATTTTAATATAGGTGCATGTCCATTGTGAGTGACATTTAAAAAAAATAAACAATATATTTGTATTATATCGCTGCAAATAAGTATTTGAACACCTGTGCATCAGCCATAATTCTGACCCTCAATGACCAGTTAGTCCTTTAAAAAGACCACCTCCACTCTTATTATTAAACATTAGAAGTACGTGTTTGAGGTTGTTAGCTACATAAAGACGCCTGTCCACCCCATACAATCTGTAAGACTCCAACTACAGTACTAACATGCCCCAGACCAAAGAGAGCTCCAAAGACAAAATTGTAGACCTCCACAAAGCTGTAAAGGGCTATAGGGCAATTGCCAAACAGCTCGGTGAAAAAAAGATCCAACGAAAAAAGGTCAAAGGAGACCAAAATAGAACTTTTTGGTCTTAATTTGCCTCGCCATGTGTGGAGGAAGAAGCACGATGAGTACCATCACAAGAACACACCGTGAATCATGGTGGTGGTAGCATCATGCTGTGGGGCTGTTTTACTGCACAGGGTACAGGGTGATTGCAGTATATAAAAGAGAGAATGACCGGGGTCGAGTATTTCAAGATTTTGGGGAATATTCTCCTTCCCTCAGTTAGATTATTAAAGATGTGTTGTGACTGGGTCTTCCAACATGACAACTACAGGAAACTACAGTTTGAACTTTGTAATTACAAACAAAGGCTACTGTACCAAATTTTAACATTGACTTGGTGTTAATAGGGGTTTAAATACTTAATTGCAGCGGTAATTTTTTTTTTGCACCTAGGATGAAAATTTCAGACCCCTCAATGATTTCTAAGTGCGAGAACTTTCAGAATCACAGGGTGATCAAATACATATTTGACTCAGCGTATAATGGACATACTTTATTTTGTATTTTTTCCTAATGCATTTTTATTTTACTGTAATTATATATGCAGTTTATGGTATATGCATGTATATTTTTACATTTTCATTGAAACCCAGCGATACAACGACAGTAAAGGCACTGTGTGTGTATAAATTCTATATACACACACAGACACACAGACACACACCGGCTCTTGAACTCACACCTCGAGCCTCAAACGATTGAGGCGACTGCTCCACCATATATGTATGGGCTGGATTCAGTTTCGCTCCAAGATCTAGATTATCACCAGAGTATATTATGTGATATAAGACCAGCATTGCCGGTTTCCTCAAAGGCCATAAACCAACTAACCATCTAATTCAAGAGCGACCTTCCCAGTTCTGTCCCGCCGCTCAGCGTGCCATAAAAATTTCATGTCCACGGGATAAAAGGCTCATGAAGATACACACAGGAAGTTATTACAGGGCAGATATCATCTAAAAACGCCATAACGACACAAATACGTGGCTTGGTTTTCTCCTTCATCAAGATCGTGAGGTTATTCTCCACAATAAGCAAGTGAGAGACACAAAGGAGCCGCTCTAAGTGTCACATGCTGGCTAGCCGCGTGTAAATAAAACACATGGACGGGCTCCAGACGGCGCTGAACATGGCGCTGCCAGCTCTTTGTTTCTGCTGGACACTGTCCCATCAGCGTCCTCACACACACAGAGCGCTGTGATAATTGCATGGCTCTGGTGCAAAGAGCAAGAAGCTTTCATGACTACAGCGCTGACAGCTAAAAGAACCTTTCATTTGTAAAAGTACAAAAATGACATGTTTTGAAAGTATTTCAAGATTGTGGATTTCTTTGAAGTTTTTTTTTCTTCTCATGCACAGTCACGAATAGGTTAGGCACAGTTAGGCAGCTAAAACAATTGTATAACTAATACTTCATACAGAAAACATCCGGATAGCTGTTCAGTATTTTTTACATTATAAAATGATTATTATTATAATTCTGTAATCACACATAAATATATATAACAATATAACAATCAAAAATATCAATAATTAAAAAGGATAATCAATAATTAATATTATTTGTTGTGTACTTTTTTCTACCACTACTACTACTACTACTTCTGTTTCGGCTTTTCTCTTAACAGGGGTCGCCACAGAGAATCATCCTTTTCCACCTCATTGTATCCTGAGTATCTTCTACTCTGACCCCAGCCAACCTCATGTCCTCTCTTACAACATCCATATATCTCCTCCTTGCTCATCCTCTTAACCTAACCTTAATCATCAAAATCTCAGAAATCTATTGCAACCTCTGCTGTAAGATTCCATCGTGACCCTCAAGCAGGTCCCAAATTTTAAGTTATGAGACTCATTCAAAGGTCCCCACTAGTTGTACCCTTTTGTACTTTTCTGCACTTTCAACCAAACACTCACCTCTGCTAAAGCCTCGGTCTCCAGGGACTTGTGGTCTCCCAGGCTGCTGTGCCGAGTGGCTCCTGGTGCAGGCCTGAGTGGGTGACCCTCTGGATAGATCTTTCTCTCGGGGTAGTTAATGCTGCCTGCGCTGCCAAAAGTCCCCAAACGTCTCTTCTCGGGACTTTCGATGTGACTTCTGTTGATCAGGACCTTGTGGGGACTGCTGGGGCAGGCGGCCGCCCGCGGTGGGGTGTCTCTGGGGGGACTGTGGCTGTCTGTGCCACTGCGGCGTCTCGGGACAGCAGATCCATCGGACCTCAGCCTTACCCTGAGAAATGACATTAAAGCATTTGCTGTGAGCATGGTTGTAGGTTTAATTCCCATTTATACTTTACTAAACTACAAATAACTATACTTAACTGTATACTTAACGATACTAAACTATACAAAACTATACAGAACTATAAAAACAACTATTCAAAACTATACAAAACTATACTCAACTATACTCTACTCTACGTAACTATACTTAACAGTATACCTCACTATGCTTCACCATACACATTAAATCACTTTAACAGCATGTGAGATCTGGTGAGTAAAGAGCTTAGGTGCAAACTCCAGACAGTGCAGATGTACAGTGCTACTCTTTACTATACTCACGTTCACTACCAATTTTTAACACTAGCAAGACTAGATACATTTTCAGCTCGTTCTCTGCAGGGGGTAGCTAGGTGGCTAGCTTGATGGCTGCTATTTGCCTTGCTTCAAATGTAAATGTGGTCGTTACCTGTCTTTACCTGGGTCCTCAGGAGAGTGGGGAGGGGTGAGGTGTGATGGCTGGTCTGAGAACTTACTGCCTGAGACCCTACAGCTAGATTCAGACTCGGATTCTAAGATTCTTACACTTTATATGTCATATATAAAATTGGAAAATGTAAAATGCAGGAAATGCAAAGTGCAGTGACCAGAATGTCTACTCTGCCTTTTTAGACTTTTCTACTTCCTAGAAATGTTATTGACTACTTACTATTTACTTGCAAGACATTTTGTCTAAGTTGCGTCTTCTATTTAGAATATCTTTTATTTTTATTTCACAATCCACCAACGGGTCATGTGACTGCTTGTCATGGCGTGTCACATGACTTTGTGTCAACAAAGGCGCTATGACAACAAGGAACAAGGAAGTGGAACCTCATTTCTCAGTATAATACAAATACATTTTCAAAAGTTTTTGAAATAACATTTCTTTCGCAAATTTGCTATATTTACCAGCCTGATAGCCTCTGACCTTATAGCAATCAGACATTTGCTCTATAATAAAACATTTCCCCCTCACCTGGTTTATTTATACATTTGCCAAAGACATAAATAAGATGCCATGAAACTTCCTTCTCATCACAGGACACGGACTCCTAAATCTATATTATATTATTTCCGTTTGTGTACAACTCATTACAAAAGATTTGTTTGGTACATTTCTTGTCAATACAGCAAATTTCTGCACAAATAAATCAAGTCTTCCTTTTTGGTCTTTTCTACTTCCTATAAATTGTATTTACTTTTTACTATTTACTTGCAAGACATTTCATGTGTCTTCTTTTTAGAATTTACGTGCTTCACCATAATAAAACATTTCCCTACCTTTTTTTAAATTATTTTATCCTTTGTTTAGCCTTTGTTATTATTTATATACAAGTGTGTTCAAAGTGGGTCTGAAGGGCCAGAGGTGGTGTGCAAAGGGCCTAATTAACATAATAAAAGAAGCAGTTCACGGCTGATTCATTCAAAGTCCAACGATTTTAGCCGCCCGAACCTAAGCATCGGGCCAAACTGCCAGTTGGCAGTTTCAGGGTCCTGCTAGTGAACCTGATGCAGATACTGACCGGCCCATGATGCCTCCAAAGTTGTAATCTGGAGTGGGATCACAAGGAGAGTGAAGGTCGTTTTTGGATGAGGCTTTATCGTCCAGTAAAGGGCCACTGCTCGCCTCGCTGTCGGCCTTCTGACTTAGACTATCAGAAAACGCATCGTCTCTGAAGAGAAAGAAAACGTTACTAGAACAAATGAGACAATTCTACCGTCACTACACACAAAACACATAACGGTTTACGACATAAATATTTCTCCGCAGGCACTGAAGGTCACTTTCACTTCCTCCCGTGTGTTTCCCAGCCTAAATCATCACAGATTCTGAGATCTAACACATTTCTCAGCTTGTGTTTCCAGCTCTCCCAGGTTTCTCACATTTCTGTGAGACTTCAGAGTCGGTTCTGCTTTTGAATTACTAAATCTACAGAAATAAGAAGTCATTCTTGTTACTTACAGGTTTTCAACCTTGAGTATTTAAAAAAAACACACAATTTGATGAGTGTGCCTCTATTTTTCATTTCTGGATTTTTTTTATTATCTTTTTATTATTATCTTTAATTCTACATATCGTATAGAAAAGAAAAAAATCTATATATATATACGTATATGTATATATATATATAAATTTATATATATATATATATATTTATATATATATATTTATGTTACAATACATTCCAGATAAGGAGAACAAAAGTCTCATTGAAAAGTGCGACGTGAGTTTATCATCACGCACAGTTTATTATTTTTTGAACGTGTGTTTTTGCAGAAGCATCGCTCAGTTTCAAGGATAGAGACGAGACTGACCTTAGTAATGAACTCATTCATCAAGCCGACATCAGTTACATCAGTGATAATGAGCTTGTCGTGATGTACGTCCTTACTGAAACACCATCACTTTATATCCACTGAAGATGTGGATTTGATTGACTCGACACTTCAGGCTTCTCACTTTCTAAGGTCTTTTAAAAGAAGAGTGCGACTGGCTCTCGTCCAGCTTAATTTAATGTCCGAAAGCAGCCAACATTGTCACATGTTTAGCACAACAGGGCAACACTAATGCTTTGTTTACAAAGTGCAACCGTGACACTCAGTGCTGCTAAAATGTTCTTTAACGATGAGAAGTCAAGAATAATTTGACTTTTGAGATCTTAAACGTGTTATTACAGGCCAGATGGTCTTGAAGATTAGTCATTTATGGAGAAAATGACATTTCCACAAGGCAGCAGGCACTGATCTGTCCAGTAACTAGCGCTAAAGCCTTCTGTCCATATTAGTGTGAAACAAACAGAAGGAAAAAAAAACACTTCCATGCAACTATGATGTTCTGATCCGTTGCTATGTGATTACCAGACACTTCCACAAAGTGTAAGTTTACCGTACATGTGATAATTTAACTTAATGGAATTTATTTGCTCTCTTTGGTATTAACATTTCTTGTACTATTGCATTTTTTAGACAGTATGGTGACCTTTAGCGTCTTTAAAATATGCACTTAAAGTATTATTACATACAACACAGTTATAATGGTGAATAGATAATAGATGGAGGTAGAAACGAAGCATCAGATTAAAGGATGTATTCAAAAATCATAGCCCTTAGTTTGAACACTGATGAACAATGGACATTTTTCTTCTTTTAACCGACTATTTTGCATAATTTTAAACAGATGAAAAATGTCCATTGTTCTTCTTTTAAGACTCTTTTTAAGGTCTTGGTCTAAAAAATGCTATATAAATATATAGGACTAAGAAACACTATATAAATAAAGAAGTGTTATATAAATAAACGTGACTCTGAAAAACAAAATGCAGCCGTAAGCAGCCTTTGCGGACACGTACAGGTCTTGTACTACTATGTACTGGTGTGGGATGAGTCCATCTACTCCATTGTGTCGTCCTTCCCACCAGTCCTCAGACGCCCGGTGATACAGCAGGAGCGATGCGCCTTTCTTAAAAGACAGTTCCCGAGGAGTACGGCCCATGTAGTCAAACTTCGCAATGGCTTCAATCTGCTCCACCTCTGAAAGAAGCAGAGAAAGATGGGGATTAAATTACAGATTATTTAACATGAAAGTCCATTCTAACGTTACAGAAAAACTTGAATTTAAAGGCTGACAATCTGTGCTTTTTTCATTTATTTATTACAATTGACCATGAATGATGAAGCAAATAAATTGAAAAAAAAAAAAAAAAAAAACACTTATTTCCAATAAAATTTCTATGCATTTTCTTTTCCATGCATCTAATGCGGCCACTGTCATCTTCCGACCTCAGACCAAGTCACGCTTCACCTACTCGAGACTCTGCTCGGGGGCAAACAGACAGCGGGTCATTCCGGATTAAAGAGATACACAGAGCAAATCAGTGCCTGGCAGGAAATCTCCAAGTCAACTAGAAAAACCAATCAGTTTCATTAGGGTCTCCACCCAGGGATGAAATTAAAGTGAGCAAAAGCACAGATGCCGAATGGACAAATGGAAATGGAGAGCGGGAGAAAGATCTCGCGCTTTGAAAGTCTATGACGTCTGATTGTTTTCATTCAGAAGTGAGAGCACAAAGCCACCACGTTTTTTTAGCATATGATTTGGGTTCACGAGAAACCATGATGGCCCTGGAGCTAAAGCTTCCGAGTTCAAATCGTCGCCTAATGATTTCCTCTGGATATATAGAACAGAATAAAATGTCAGTGAAGATCAAAAAACACACTATACAGACTTGCCTTCAAGCTGGTTTTACAACAGAACAAACTTTTTGCATATAAGAACATCGTTTTAGATTAAGATGACTTCAAATCTATAGCCTGTGGATTGCAATAGATCTTTTTTATGGTTAATTAAGGCACTTGGTCTTAAAACTCTTCTTGAATGTGCAACGAGACGCGCATGAGAAATGGCAACTCCGATGTGGCGGCTGTTTTAGGTTAGGAAGTGAGAGCAGCTCCATCAATCAGCAAATGAAGGAAGCAGAAGCTGAAAGCCCCACGAGACCTGTTTACTCACCCCGAACAAAGAAAGTGCAAGAGCGGCAGGAGAAGCAAAACAAAGCAGTAAAAGGCAAAGGAGGTAATTAAGCAAGAATAACGAGAAGGAAGAGAGATGCACTGCAAAGGTTTGTAAAACTGGGCCGAAGGAGATATTTCTGTCTGCTTCTTTATTTAATACAGAACTGGGAACGCTGCTAGACAACTCAATCATTTGTATGTGGAAAATGTACTGTAGGTAGGGAGAAAAAGACAAAAAGAGGAATATAAATTGGAGGAGGAAAGAGAATTTTTACAATATTTTAGAACGCTCCAAACAAATGGAGCCATATTTCAATGTTAGATCCTCCCTTTAATCACCTCACTGTCCTTTAGCCAATGAGGTTACAGGCGGTTTGAAGACATGCACCCTGATTGGCTGATGTCCTCTGTGAAACTCAAACATAATTGATTCTAAAGTTATTTTTCTTTTACAATTGTGGTAGAAACACACAATATTACAAAAACGTTTTAAAGATTGATTGATGAAATTGATGCAAAACAAAATCAACTCCTCTTTTGGAACCATTTTTTTTTCTCATAATTTAGAATCTGACCCAGTAGATTTCACCACCAGCTCCATCATCTGATTTCATTTAAAAGTTTAAGATTCATGAACACACGAACAACCCAAAACCTCAAGACAGTGATAGTTATTTATTATGTAGAAAACCAAAGAAAAGTCACCATACCGTCATCACTTGTGTGTGGTTCAGTACAGTTGTCGGTTTCATCAATGGTCCCGGGTTCACTGTGAGGGCTGTCGCTGTTCACCATCACAAAAACACAACCAAAGAAATCCGTTAAACGAAAATGATTTGGATAATATCTCACATTTATCACTAAAACTTCTGATTCGCCATGTAGCTACTTACAGGTTCTTAGATCATCAGCAATCACACGTTTACTGTACATTACATAGCCTTCTGCTTAAGTACGCAAACTGATCCTGTGAGGTTCAAACCACACAGAAACCAATCTCAAGGGTCTCACGTAGTTTCAACGCGCTTAAATCATCTCTTGAGTTAAGAAAAACATCTGCTCCTAGTAAGAGAACCATAGCACTGCAGTACAACGGGAGTGAAAGCTCCAAGCTAAAATATTTGGAGGACTGTAAAGCATTCCAAGAACCATCTGCCTGTCTAAGATTCAATAATTTGAATAGTTTCAAAGCAAGATCTGGAAGTCTCAACTAAAATGCAAGAAACTTAAAACCTGCACAAATAATGACATGGCAAACATAAAGCATCTTTAACTCTGAATTTTATAGAACAATGTGCGTACTTGAGCAGGAGACAACTCTATATGTATGTTAAGGCTGGCTTGTCTAAGCAAGATTAAACTCCTATTTTGCTTGGAAAAACAACAGTTCAGGCACAAAATAAAATTTCTATCAAATTGTGAACATAAGCACCTTCTTAGTTTGTGTTCTGACTTTCCAGAAACCTAATATTCTGGCTAAATACTTCTAAGTTTATCTCCGGAGTATTTCTCCGTGAGTGCTATAATTCCATGTGCTATGTCCATATATGGGCATATTTTCACGGTTGCAGACACACAGAGAACAGAGTTCCTCATGTTATTGCACTTTTTAACATTGCACTATGTTATTTAATTTATTTTTATTTCTACCAGTGTTCATTAGCCACTGCTAAGTGTCGCTGCGTGAGTAAGGTTTATTTATATCAGTTATTCAGGTAAATTTGTTATTTCTATATTTTAAATTGGATCTGCCTCCAGAAATATTATTAAAAAAAAAAAAAAAAAAAAAAAAAAAAAGAGGACACAACACATTTATTTATGATCGCTCTTGACTTGACATGTGAAAAAACGGGCACGTATATTTAAGTGCACATTTTAGCAAGTTGTTGAGCCTCTAAAATTGGAAAAAATCGGGTGCTTATATTTGAGTAAATACAGGTATTAGTCTTATCCCCTTCAACCTGGTGTGGAAATTTGACAAACAGCACAATGCTTAATCCCGTATTTTAAAAAATCCCATTTGAATAAGAAATGATGGCATTCCATAGTCACATTCAAATCCGACTAAAGTCCTAGAAGCTCACCAGTACTCCTCTCCTCCAGTCATGCATTTCTCATAGACTGGGCCGTCCATCTCCCGTGGACTGGGGAATATGACTTCATGGTGGATGATGATGGTCTTGATCACCTCATTAACATGAGCCTGACAGGCAACAGGATCTTGACCATCCGGGATGGGCATCAGAGTGGGTCCAAAACAGATGGCAAGGTTATATGGATCCATCATGTTCTCATCACTGTACTGGGACAAGCTAGAGACATTGAGAAAATCATTAAGAAAAAGAAAAGTTGTCGAGTCTGATAAGCTACAATGTTAATGTTATCTATAGATGTATCTTAATTAATTTTACATATTAATAAATGCCATTCAAAAGGGGCATTTGTGGTTTAATGATTAAGAAGTCACTTCCATTACAGGCTTCACAAACTGACTTACTTGACAGTATTGCATATGACTATAGATAAAAAGAAAATAGAAAATACATTATACCAACATTAGGTAATAAATAAATAAAACGCTAAAGACATTAGAAATTATCTCTCAAAAAGCCAGGAGTGAAAACAAAATGGCCACAATAAAATCATGGAAAAAATACCCCCAACAAAATCACATTCTTTCTTTGGATTGTGAACAGGAAGCATCGATAAAAGAAAAGAAGGAACAGGACAGGTATATTACGGTGCAGAGTGATGGGTTTTCACCGGTGTAAATATTCTCTTAAGCGTTCCTTGACAGACAAGCTCATAAATTCGAGCGGAACAGTAGAGCTGCTGAATAGCTCTTTGTTAATATAATGAATGTCTGTGTTTGTGGCTGCTGCTATTCATAAAATGTCTGTTTTACCAGACAACACAGTGTAAAGGCAGTGGTGGTGCGATTACACTTATTCAAGTCATAGCATGGCAGGTACGTATGGCATAAATCAACAGCAGAATCTAAAGAAACGTACTGATTGAGGAAGGCAAACAAGTATCTCATAACGATGATGATGGTGCGAGGAAGAGTGACCACAATTTGCTGGATGTGGTGAGCCCTTTCTGCCGAGGATTCAAGCTCTGAAACAAAAATTAACAGGGACTTAGGTATTTCTGACAATTCATAGTACAGTCAACCTCCACTAAACTACGTGTAGAAACTACATATAATTACTAAAATAGAAATGGGCCAAAAACGACCCGTGTTGAACTGGACACTCACTGACGGTGGACATCAGATCCAGGAAGCGCTCCTTCGGGAAGATGGGATTCTCCAGGCCTCTGAAATACAGCTTGAGAACGCCGGCCACTGAGTTGATGTCATGGTCACTCTGATCATCAACCAGGGGGTCTTCACCTGAAATATGGGTGGAATAGGGGCAAAGGAGAGTTTTTTATAACAGTATTTGCTAAAAAAAAAAATGTTTCTGGATAATAGATTTTAATTCACTTGGAATGATTCTGAGAACACGTCACTTTGGATAAAGGCCTCGTGCTAAATACACACATGTGAATGTACTGTAACTTCATCACATCTCAACACAAGCCTGTCTGCATCGGCTATGTGGAAAATTGTAAAATGAAATCTTGTGTAAATGAAAAGCCTGCTGACAAAGCTTAATATCCCTTGCCTTGGTAACCAACATCTTGAGGCGCAGAAAAAGATGTGCATAAAAAGTGTCTGAAATATAATTATTAAGGAAAATCATCTCAGTTCACGTCGAGACGAATTACCTCTCTCGAATGAATTTTTAATATCATTGACTTCCACTTGAGATCCAGGAACTCTGAAAATGCCTTGTTGCTGCAACCCTGACAAAAGGAGGGAAAAAAAGAGAAACTTTACATAACAGCCTGAGGAAATGCATTTTTTAAAAAAAGGCCCATTGGGTTTGACAAACAGTTTTGTCAAATGCAGTATTTTTCAATAGACCCGCCGTGCCATCTTGGAGCACATACTGACAGAGGTTATATTTGGCAGAGAATTATTATTTCACATTTTTCTTGGACTTGACGCTCGTAAAAATGTGTAATGTTTAGCATAATAGTAAATCATCCAGCTGCGATAGAGATATCAGCCAAACTGCTGTCATTCTCTAAATTCACTGACAGATGGAGTTTATATGTAGGAACTATTTTAAAAGTGTCACGGGATCCCTATAATTTACAGCAGACGAGTTGCTCATTCAAATCGGCATCTGTGTCTCTCCCCGGTTCAGCGTGTTCTGAATGATAAGGGCCCGTGTTGTTTTTGGATGGCTCTCTAATGGCTTCCAGTAGCTCGTGAGTCAGCGCGTTTAGCTGCAATCAGTGACCTTTTCTTGAACCACTTACCATATAGATTGATGTATCGAATGCAACTCTCCACCACCAGGGGAATGGGCTGACCAGAATCCTGCAAGACACCGAGGGTCCAAATTCAGAGCAATTGCCCATGTGTGCACTCGGTTAAACAGAAGACAAGCGAGAAAGTAGTCTTGCTTAAAACGACACACTCCTGGTGAATGAAGAGCTAATAAAAGCTCAATTCTATGCAGGGACAGTCATAAAGAGTAATAAATGAAACCTCGTGGCTATCATTTTATAGTTTAGACTCATTTTGTGGAATAAATTAATCACGTGTGACTGCAAACTCAGGAGTTCGATAATGGCTTTGTTACTAGATCCACTTTGCCAAGATGCCCAATTGCATTAGTCAGCAGATCACAATCAGCAATCTCATTGGCCGATTTCAAACTACCTCACAGGGAATTTGAATAAACCTGAGCTCAACTCGGTCACACTTCACTGATCATGTCAAGGTTGTAATAACAATCTCATCTTGTCTTCATTTCACATGAGTGCACATTATTTTAAGAAAATTCTTATCAGAACCTCAATTGTAAGGTTTGACACTCCCACAGGTGTATTTACAGAACACGTATATGAACGTAGAATTGCTTGGAAGTATTAATAGGGATTATGGCAAAGCGTCAAGCAGGTCTCTCCTCAAGAGCGCACCAATAGAAAAGTCAAGCCAAAGCAGCTGGCCACAGAAGAACAGCTTAGCGTGTTCCATCAGACTCTTGAGGACAGAGGCATTGATCTGCTATATTACAGTGTTATCTGGGAGGTAAAGAAAGAGCATGCAGGGCTCTAATCTAAAGTACCTGATTGCGTGTACGAGCATTCCGTCTTCCCCTAAGACAAAAAGCAGCAATAGAGCGCAGCAGAGGAGTAAAAGAGGTGAGAGAATCACAGTTAGAAAAGAAGGGATGACAAAATCGCCATGGAGACGAGTGTGTCGCCGTGGTGACTGGGTGAAACACAAGGGCAGCTGCAGGAATGGCTGAAGATGCAGTAAAGGGCACACAATGTCCTTCAGTTCGTTTTCTCTTTAATTGATATCTTTTCAACCTAATTGGTAATTGAGCACTTAATTGCGTAAACTAGGCATTTGCATTCAAAGCCGTTTCTTAAAACCTAATGGTCCCTGCTGAGACTGATGAAGGGCACCCGCTGCCACCCTTATAATCTGCATCACTGCCACCCGACGAAACAGGTCCAGAGGAGAAGCAAACAGAGGCTGGAAGGAAACGAGCCAGAGAAGGGAAGCACTTCAACTCAGCCAGCCAGACCACTAAGGGGCGCTGCTAGCACCACATTCAGTGGCTACCTTAATAAAACTCTCCATATTGCCGTTAAAGAGCTTATGGTTATAGATGGAGCGAGGTCTCGGCTTCCTCAATTTCTGTGGTTTCGGGGGAAGAATTGGGGGTCTAGAAAACGGACACAGTTAACAGAAAGGAAAATTGACACAAAAAAAAAGTTACATAAGTTTTAACTAATTTATCTCAATGCGTTATTTCGTAAAGATCATAAAAATAAATTAAAAACTATTATTATCAAAAATAAAGTCTCTGTTGATTCAGGAGGGTTCAAAAAAGCAACTGTCATTCTTTACTGTAATTACAACAATTGTAATTGCTACATTAAGTGTTCAAGATTTTCATTACCTGTAAAAGCATGAAAATAATTTAAAAACATCAAGTTTTGCGTGACTGACAAAAACTGTTAGCTGCTAGGCTAAATATATTTATAAACTAAAACTCTACACTATAGACACTATACTTACATTACACCTATAGTACCTTTATTACATTGTACGATCAAAACATAAGTGGTATATGAGGAGATAAAATATCTCTATAAAGAAAAGATTATTTCTACAATTATTTCAACATATTTATTAGTTCTACTCAGCTCGAACCGTTATGTTAGCATTTTGCCAACGTGAACGGGATAGCATTCTGCTAATCAGATGCATTCTTCAGGACATCAAGTGCATTATTCCGTTTATTTCCATTGCACAATCCATTTGTGAAACTACATTTTGATATTCGACACAGAGGGCAAATTATCAACAGAAAGAAGGAATGTCTCAACCAACTGAGAAGCTGGAGGAGGTCTGCATCTGTTTATCAGGAAGACTCCATTATCAGCATTCTCTGACTGTCAGAGGACATTCGGGATAAGTCAGCATGAGATGAGCCCTTGCCAGTGACGGCTTGAGGACAAGAAGATCAAATAGGTTTTATTCGTCCTCTCATTTTCCTGTGTTTTAGCTGAACTTGCCAAAGGAAGAACGACTGTGCCTAAAAGTTCTACTCGCTATTGTTTGGAGAACTGCAATTCAAAATGAGCTCAGCTAATAAGTCTTTACCAAAATGTGTTTAAAAAAATATTAGACATTATATAATATTAAATATTAAATTCCTTCCTACAAACCATGAGGCAAGTGAGCTGTGATGAACAGTTAATGAATGTGGTCTTACCTCGTGGTTCCACATTCTGCTCGCTCTCCTAGAAAAACAGAAATGGGGAGAAATCAGGAAAAAGTCATTATTAATATGATCTCATGGATGAGGATCTCAGTCAGACGGAAGGAGGGCTGTAGCGAGAGTGACTAGCACTATTGATAGAGAGATGAATGAAGGAATGAATGAGAGAACACACTGCGTTGGAGACAATGAGAGACACTGGTCAATGTAGAAGCCTTCAGAGAACACTGCGGGGTGTCAGACCCCCACAGAAAGGGTCTAGGGGGTTAGATGAATGTGGCTGAAGCTGTGTGTCTGTGTTTGTGCGTGCGCGCGTGTGTGTGTGTGCAAAACTTTTGTCTTAAGTTCATTTTGTCTTAAGGTCATCAACAGAATACATAAAAAACCTTTGATGCGCACACCGGTAAAACAAATGTAAATAAATGTTGTCATATTCTTGATGTTTTTTTTTTCAATCTTACGTCTTTGCTTTTTATGCTTACCGTTAGCCTTGTTGCTTTGGATAAAAAATCCTGCCAAATCAATATAGTTGTTTTTGGATAACAGGTAACATTGATTAAATCGGAAATACACTCCTAATTTGGTGTAAATTGCAAATTAAAAATGTATTACAATTAGTAAATTAATAATATCAGCTTATTTGGGACAAAATCACACATACATGGGAGAAGAAACGTGAAGAAGAAAAAAAAGCATCAAGCTTAAGAAAAATTACTCTCAAGTCAAGATTAATTCAAAATAACAGTTAATTGTACAGTTAACAGTTAACTGTAAATAACAGTTTGAACAGTTCAAGGAACACACATTAGTCCCTTAAAAATCTTTTGATATTAATCTTCGATGTTGCTATGAAAAAGAAACTTTTTTAAGCACATTTAAGCACCAGAAGCGACATTGCTACGTTAGATGACCGTTCAAAAGAGTTTGTCAGCACAATAAGTCACATTGTATGTTCTTTAAGCACTGTGTTTATATCAAAGAATGCGTACCTTTATTTTCTTTATTTTTATTTGTAGTTTTATTTCTTAAAGTTTGTAAGAATCACTCGATCTTGGTTGTGTGTTCTTCCGTGCTAAGTAGTACAAGATATGGTGTCAGCTACACAAGTTATTCTGGGTGTGTTTCCATAATATTCAAACCCAATATTAAGCTACGCATAGCACGTAAAATTTTGCAGAACATGGGGAAAGCCTGTTATTTGGGACAAAGTAATCCACTCACGATGTGTTCCAATAGAAAGGAATTGACTGTACAGTATTTGCACATCAAAGAATATTGACCAACAATCTGGCTTTCTCACTCCAGTCAGTAGAGTCAGTCAATGATGGCTAGGGATTTTATTCTCAATGCTTAGATATGTACTCTACCGCAATAAACTTTGCAACTGAACAGTCAGAGTAACCAAATCTAAACTTTAAATAGAGTGGCGAGTTACAAATCTCGATTGCTCCTGCCCCTTTGGCTCCAAAGTGCAATCAGACTTCTTCAACTCTGAATTGGCAAGAAATGAGATGGAACCACAGTTTCTACATGAGTGATTCAAAGATGTGAAGTGGCCCCTCCAACCGTTTCATTTCACTACATCTGCATGCGAAATGGAGTAGGTCCAGTATGTCTTTGCAATGCCCTCTATAGCCCTTCCAAAAAATGGTTCTTTTGTTCTGCCAGCTGAGGGGTTAAAAAAGATCTACAATCCCTTCCAAGCAGTCAATCACTTCTGGACAGGGTTTAGCTCGATCTGGTTTACAGACTTGGGCCATGTCTGTCAGACATTCAAGCATCAGGACCGTTTATCTTTGGACTCGTTTGAATAACAGCCTTTTATTTAAAGTGGCCATCGATAAAATGAATCAACGGTAAGAAAAATGGATGTGCCAAGTACATTTGATTTAATGGATCAGAAGTCAATTAACAACATGGGTCCTACTCGGGCCAACCACATGTACAAAAGTCACATTGTACCAAAGTCAAAGTGCCTAGTATTTTGAGCCTTTGATGTAATTGTCAGCAGACATACACACTCTATAACTCAATCCAAAAAGGCAAATCTTGAGTGTGTGCTAAAACGCTGAAGTGTGATGGAGCACAGACTGGTGAGAGGAGGAGGGCAGGATGGCTGGACTCAGCTGGAGTATGTGATGATGTGGTGTCATTAGATTATGAGCTTCCTCACAAGCAGCTGCTGAAATGCCCTCCTCCACAGTCACTGGCTGATTGATTGGGCATAAACTGCCAGTAACTGAAGTGACAAAAGACCTTTTGGGACAATAGGATAATGAAAGTAGGGTCTCCACGAAGGCCCGACAAATATATTTTATAAAATGTTTCAATTAGCTGCCCCTATCATATCTTTATTTCCCAATACAAAGGATGCTCTATGAAACATTCCAAGCCAGAAGCCTGAGTCACTGTGAGTCACACTTATAGAAAAGAAAAGCTGTGGCATTATGTATAATAATTCTAGGCCTTTTTATGGTTCTCTAAAGAATCAGTTGCTAGGGAGCTCTGGATTGTTGCTAGGGCGTGGCTCGGCGACTTCAAAAAGACGCTGAAAGTCTAAATTTATTTGCTACCTAAATCTATGAATTTATATATTTACAGAGATGTTCATCATAGATAGATATTTACATAAACAGTGAGATATTTATCTAGATGAATCTCACTGCTATGGAATTAATCTGAAAAACGTTACATTAATCTAATTCCAATAAGACTTGTTTAAAAAGAAATTGTATGTGTATGGTAGTATTGAATATTTGTATGGAGTGCATTTGTATGAAAGAATGTATGAAAAAAAAAACATTGAAACTATTTTGTATAAAATTATGGGTTCTAAAAGTTTGACTTCGTTACTTTTTAAGTCGCAATTCTCAGACACACACACACACGTACGCACACACACGCACACACACAAACACACACACTCAAACACAGACACACAGTTGAAAAATGACACTGAAAAGATTGCGTGACGGTGTTGATTAAAAGTAGAGCTGGAGTTAGTTAGTAATACAAAGGTCATGTGCAATATCAAGGTGATACTTTAATTTAATGACTAATGTTATAATGAGGAATGCAGAAAACAAACTGTTTACACTGTGACAGTGGAAAAAATAGTGGCAACGACCATAACTACGACCAGGGAGCAAGCCAATAGATGACAATGGACAGGAAAAGAAAAACTTTCAAGAAGAGAAATAACCATTATGAACCATCTTCATCTGGCTTTCCAATTTGAACAAAAATAGAATTGCTTTTGGATGCTAAAATAAAAGTTGAATTAATAAACAAACGTCTCACCTTCACCTAAAGTCTGTTTCAGTAGGTCATGTTTGGCCTGCAGCTTAATGATGAGGTTACTGCCGTTCAAGTACTCCTTAAATTTCTGCAACAGAGATGAAGGCATCACGAGCTAATTCGACATGATGGACACAAGGAACATACGTCTGCTGTCAAACACGCCAGCATTTGTTGTACTTTGCGCGTCACAAATTAAATCAGTTCCAATTGGAGGATTTAATTTCCGTCACATTGGCGAGGCATGGGCCCTGTCACCTATGTTTTGAGATCTGCTCGGTGATGGCTGAGTTTGGACAGATAGGATGAACCGAGTACGGTCTCATATCAGGGTTTGCAGGCAAGAATTTGATGAGAAGTCTGTATTAAAAGATCTAGTGATAGAGGGCTTTAATAGTAGCTTTCAAAAATATATAAGAAATGTCAGTCAATAATGAAAAAAAGTGTATAACACCTGTTAATAATCTTAACTTGTATCATGTTATAAAACACAACACAATGACGTAATTTATGTAAATAAGAGCGCTCACTGTAAAGTAGAAGACCTCCGTCTCTTGCTGGTTGGCTCGTCTCTTGGCTATGTTTAACTTGCTCATGTAGCTCTCGGAAGCCACAGATTTAATGGATTCTGTCGATCGGCTGTGCTGGAAGGCGTCAGACACATCGAAGTCCTCTACTGTCAGCATGTCTTGCAAAGTCTGCATGGTGGCATCCAGGGTCTTGCGTACCTGAAAGAAAGCCGCATTGTTAGTGGAGCTCTGTGGCAAACTTTGAAAAAAAAATGTATTTTGCAGTTTACTTATTTTATTAAAATGAAAAATGAAATGTTATATACAGTATAACATTTAACATATGAATAACATTATATGCTGTAATCTTTCAAAACCACCACAGTTTGAAAAACGTTATATAATAATGTTCATAGTAATGTTAATAGTATGTTCATAGTCATATGTACAATAATATTAATAGTAATATATAACATATATAAATAAATATACAAAATATATTATTAATACTGTATTACAGATGATCATACATTATATATATATATGATTATATATATGATCATATATACATTGAATCACTATGACTGTAATCATGTAAATATCAGTTTTGTTGTTTTTATTTAATTAAATGAATTCACTTAGTTCAATATTAGCTGCATGCCATTTAAAGTGTTTATCCAACTAGTTAGAACTAATAGCAACTAGATGTAAGTGTCTACATACATTGATTATTATCGCTGACAATACTGCTGAATACTGGAAAGGATGTAGTAATGTGCAAAACGAGCAAGTGTGACACCAGTAACAAGCGTGATGACATATTTAGCTCACAGTATGAAACATTCGAGAAAACAGATGACTGGTGGAGTAATACGAAGTACAACAACCACAATAAAAGTTACAAATAACAGTTTGCCCAAATAAAACGGGCAAATAAAATGTTTAGTGGCTTAGCTTAGTTTAGCCACCAATCAGAATGTCCTTTCACAAGACAGACCAATCACAAACGACCTTTGTACCCTCAAGCAGACCTAAAGATTTTTCAGAATCAGAGACCATTTATTCGACCCTGTGAGTAAAATAACCCTCACACCACAGA
Source organism: Paedocypris micromegethes (assembly GCA_028031935.1). Taxonomy (NCBI): domain Eukaryota; kingdom Metazoa; phylum Chordata; class Actinopteri; order Cypriniformes; genus Paedocypris; species Paedocypris micromegethes. The sequence continues at coordinate 26,810,815 of CM051495.1, read as the reverse complement.
GCATCATCCGTATGCATTAGGGACTGGCGTGTAAATTTGCCCTGCGCACGTTTGAGGCCAGACAACCAATTAATGTGCCACATTTCCTATACGACACAAAATCATCCATTACTAGCTGGTTATGTGACACAAAGTGATAAGGGCAAAATGAAGACATCAATACAGACAGATGGGAGCTATTATAAAGTCCATTAGCACCTGCATACATTTACTGTAGTTGGCTGGAAATGATCATACAATTTCTCTCCCAAGACAAAGGCTTATCTATAGCGAAGGCCAAACATGGAGATAACTGCTTCACCCAAAAAGAGACTGATGGACATGCTAAAAATATACTTGTCCACAGTAATAAAATGTACTAAATTGCAACACATTGGATTGCAACGCTCAACTTTTCTCAAGAGTGTTCTTCTCAAAGAGCGGGAAAAGTGTATGAGAGAAAAACTAAAAGCTCTTTAAGAACACAAAAACACGCATTATAACCCAAGAGAGTGGGAGGGAGAACAAAATGAAAAGAGATAGAGAAGAAAAAAAAGAGGTGAGTGAGAAAGAAAGAAAAAATAAAGGGAGAAAGATCGTCCACAAGATTTATAATATTACAAGCAGGAGTCTCCCAATTTTCTAACGCCAGCCGATGGTGTTAAAACGATTTCTAAGCTCCTACTCTTTCTCTAGCTCTACTCTGCAAACACACCGTTTAAAACCTCATTTTATATTAAATACATTATACTTGCACAAAATATTAAAAAAATAAAAAAATTTACTGTTTTCATGTTTTTACTTAATTCCTTATTTAAAAATATATTTTCCTTATGTAATAACATGACTAGTAAAACATAATGGGATGGTATTTCTTGGGTTAGAACAAATTAGGGCTGTTTAAATTGTTTTTACTGGGAGAAATACATTTGAGCAATTTGAGACATGTGAAGTTTTATGGAAAACTCTAAACTCGTAGGTCCAGATAATCCCATGTTATGGTATCATAATGTTTATGTCGCACCTCCTCGTTCTCAATCTTAAGGGTGGCCAATCGAGACTGGAGCTGGTGGTATCGCATCAGAAGTTCTGTCTGCACGGGCTGTTGTGCGCTCACCTGACACACCTGACACACAAAAACATACAAGAACACGTGCATCAGTGTAATACCAACGTTAGTAAGCACAACGCAACTTGTCTACCGAAAATGTCTACTAAATCTGAAATTAAGACAGTGACACAAAAACATGTACTAAAGGGATATCCTTGAATTCTTGTTTTCAGTAAAAAAAAAATAATAACCCAAAATTAAAAAAATTAAATTAAAATTGAAAATGTGCAAAAATAATAATAAGTTAAATGCAGTTGTCTCACAACTACTCAAAAAATGTAAATAATCAAAAGATTAAGAAAGTGGGATTTCAGCTTCCAGAAAGCAGAAAAGCTGTGCCTTCCATGCTGCAATACTACAAAGAATTACAAGAGAAATTGAGCTAAATGTGAGTATTTTATGCAAGCACACTTCCTCTTTATCAGTGTCTTTTTGTCAGTGGCCTGATGTACAAATATTTGTAGAGCAATATTATAAATAGTATTCAGGGGAAAAAAAGAAAGGGAAAAGAAAAACCATGACCAGGAATATCGAACAATCCATTCAAATATGCACAATTGCATTTTAAGCTTATAGGTTTAATGTTTACATTTGTAAGTTGTAAGTTAATATTATGCACGTTTAAGCGCAGTGTACCTCATCTCCCATGTGCGGCAGAAACTCAAAGCGCATCGGTGGGCAGAAGACCTGATTGTACATGTCCATGATTTTGTGCTTGTCACTACGGGGGTCCAGGTTATCAACAGCGTTTTCTAAAACATCCAGACCCTCGTGACGAGACGTCTCCAGGTTGTACTCAGCAGAAAGATATGTCCTCAATGTCCGTGCCAGGCTGGCGTGATACCCGAGGTCACAGCACTGAGAAGAAGAGAGACAGGAGACACCATGAGCATCACTTCAAAGTCAAAGTCAGCTTTATTGTCAACTCTGCCACGCATACTGGACCTACAAAGAGTCAAAATTGTGTCTTTTTTACTCTGCAAATATCTTTGACAAAAAAACAACAATTTTACAAAGTGTACAAAAATGTAAAAAAAAATATGAAAAGAACACACTGTAATGAAAATTTGTGCAAAAAAAAAACAACACTAATAGTGCAATTCCACTTCCGTCCTGCTGAGACTTTATGTACAAACTTTACCAGCCACAACGTTTCCATGGCGATGCCTATTCTTAGTAGCGAGATGCCACACTGTCAAGCAGACAGAACAGCGTTTGTCATTAAAAATGCCTTGATCTAAATGAGAACATCTCCACCTATAGAGAGTTGAGATCCATTAGTGTCCATAATGAGAAGAACCAGCACAGTGGGATATTGTGGCTAATTAGTTTCATCTGCTGAAAAAGTGCAACTAACCTCTTTTAAAACGAGAAGTTGATGTGGAAAAGCTTGACGGATGCTGAGTGACTCCAGCATCTTTAGCCAGTTATCTCTTTATATAGAGGTAGCACAGAGTTCACCCCAAAATGCTTTTTGGCAACCGTCTGATGTAAAATGGCTACCCCACTTATGCTTTTGTTTGGGCTGATGACACATTTTTGGTCTAGGACTTGGAATTGTCAAACAGTTTAATTCCAACGAGTTCAGAGAGACCAGCTTAATTCAATCTTGTAGAAAGCTATTTATTGTTTGTTGCTGTAAGCGATTGTTGCTATGGCAGAGACGTCTGTCTGGTTAAAGGTTAAACTTCGGTTCCCACTGAATATTTTCTCCATAACGAACTTGAGTTTTACTAAAACAATACATGGATATTATTCAATTTTCAGCAATGGTATGTAACATGGAAACAGTGGGTGAGGTTTATTTAATGTAGTAAAATTTTGCCATGAAGATAAAGTTAGATGTATTTTTGAATTATGACACAGACATCAACACGGTAGAGTGAATTATATCTCTCCAGTCTTGCTTTTTTCCTGTTCAAACCACAAACAAAATGGCTATTAACATAGATGAGTACTTATTTAGGTCATTTAGAAAATTGCAAAAGATAGAGCATGACCTATTTGAACACTGAAAACTCTTTTATAAGGTGCAGTCAAAGAGAGATGCCAAGCACATTCTCAAAAGCGCAGAGAGCAATAATTTCTCAGAGTGTGAATCCTTGCTTGAAGCCTTCTGTAAATACTCGCTCTTTATCTGGAATTGAAAACGGAACTTCAGGATGAATGTAGGGGTGAAATAAAACTCTTTCTGTCTTTCAAGAGTAAGAACAGCTACAACTGCTTTAAATTATATTCTGAGTTAGACTTTAAAATTAACGTTTAAGCAGAGGTGCTCATATTTAGCTCATAAAAGGCATCCAGTACCTTTAGCATCCTGCAGATGGCTATATTGCCTCGGGCCAAGAAATTAACCACGGTAGATAAAAGTCACAAATCATAATGTAACGCGTACCGGTAAGTGTCCATTCAAATGTAGTAGGGTACATAATACTCAATAAAAAATGTAGTAAAAGCCATCAATGTACGTAGAGTAAAAGCATCTGATATTTTTGATACTCAGTACTAGTACAAAGTAGCCAAAATACTTAAGTAAAGTAACGAAAGTCCATTCACTCAAGTACTTTACACCATTGTGAATAAATAAATTCCGTAAACTTAATCTGCTAATAGAGTTAAAGTAGTAATGTGGATCTTCCAGAGACATATTTGTATCATATTTAGCAGAGCTACAAACCAGATTAATACGGCTACAGTAATAATGATTACCAAGTCAATGCCGTGCCAATTCCAGAGAAAAAGATGAAAAATACAGTCTCAAAATCACATTCAGCAAATCCGATATTTACAGAGAACAAATGAGGCAAATCCACTGAAGATGGCATAAAGACACCTCTCGCAGAAAGGAGAGCGAGACAGATGGAATCACACTCATCAGTTCGACTGTGTGGAGGAAACATGTTTCATTCGCAGCTGAACCAGACAAACAGACACATGGCTCGCTGTGCATACTCACATCAATCATATCCGAAACATCGTGGATGTAGTATTTCGCAACAACGGCGTTGGTGGCTGCCAAGTTCAACAAATAGTCGTTTCGGGCCTTTGTGCATTTGAGTTTGTTCTCGGAGTATTTGGCTTGCCTCTGGGAAAAAAACAACACAAAATGATTGTTTAAAATGACTTTCTCATTCACAGAAAAACACAGCAAGGTCAGAAAAGCATATTGAAGCTGGTCAAAAAGTGCTTTTATGTCATGCCATTTCTAAAACTGCTTAGGTTCGCAACCTACTGTAGGTTTGATTCCTGGAGAAAAGCATTACGGTAAGTTGATGAAATGCAATTTAAGTCCGCTTGAACAAAATGGCCTGCTAAGCTCAACCCATTAGTTTATTTTTCCATTTCTGAGTCACGGGAGCTGGAGCGGATCATGGCAACTCTGGGTCTGTGGCCAACCAATCACAGAGCGAAACAGAAACACACATTCACACTCACTCAAACCTATGAGCACTGCACGTTTTTTTCAATGTGGGAGGAAACCAGAGACCCAGAAGAAACCCTCGTGAGCACTACCCACTACACCACTGTGCCCCCCAAAATTGCGCACATGGAATGTTAATAGCAGCATCATCTAAAGTAAGTCAGAAGCCTGAGGATGACCAAGAAAAAAAACAGACCAAAGTAGGAGTCGAAAACTGACTGTAGATTCTGGAGAAAAAAAAAGTTCAAGCATAAAAAGCTCATTTTGGTGAGTAGAAGCAGGACATTCAGAGCGAGTCTCATCTGGTGCGGAGCTCCAGCTGGGCCCTGCTGAATTTTTCATCAAAAAGCTTGAAGATTCAAAGCCGCCGTCGCTGCTGTAGTAACATTAATAACGGCTGAATGGTGATGTGTGCGTGGAGGTGCAGGCCAGTGCTGATCAATTACAAACTACTGCAATGCAGGCGTCAAGATCAGCAAGAACAATGCTAAGAGACCAGCACTGTGGACATGGGAATGTTTCGAAATCCTGTAAAAGGCCGTGAAATTTACTCTAAAATAAGATTTTCATTTTCTCTGTTTTGCAACCAAAACAGAGTTTTGCAGTTGCAACCAAAAGGTCACAGGTTCTAATCCTGATCCTGCTGACAAACATGCAACAGTATGTAATCATGAAAATGTGTTAATTAATAAAGGAATAATGAAAAACTAGACCTTTATACAAATGTAATTGTAGCCTAATGATCAGGGGCAAAACTTCTAACCATAATGTCACAGGTTCGAATTCTGATCCTGCTGAAAAAATAAAACAACAGTATTTAATTATGAAAATGTGTTAATTATTAAAGGTATAAAAAAAAACTAGATCTTCATACAAAAGTGGTTGTACCCAAATTATCAGGGGTAAAACTTGTAACCAAAATGTCACAGGTTCGAATCCTGATCCTGCTGACAAACATACAACAGTATGTAATTATGTTAATCGCTTACATTATTAAAAAATGGCCGAAAGGCTTGCAACCAAAAGGTCACAAGTTCAAATCCCAAACTTGCTGGATTTGACAAGCATACATCAGTATGTAACCATGCACATTGTAAACGTTATTAAAGAAAGAATGAAAACTTAACTTTACGACAGTAGCAGCTATGGAGTTGAATCAGACTTGCAACTAAAAGGTTCACAAGTTTGAATCCCAAAGCAGTAGATGGAAACAATGAAACCGACTGGGCCCCATGGCTTAAGGCTGCTCACTGCTCCTGGTGTGTGTGTGTGTGTGTGTGTGTGTGTTGACTATTTGAAAAAGCTAAATGCAAAGCACTTTAAATTTCTCCACAGTGAAACTAAGGAGGGTTTATTACTGTAAAAAGCTGAAATGAAACCTGTTATAAACCACGTTTGACTGAAAACCATAATAGGATTAAAGCAAAAATGGAAAAGATAAGTAGAAAAAAAAGAATGCAATGTACAATGTTTTTTTTTTTGTGTGATTGTATATTTGATATCATTAAGGACACGGAAAGCCGTCATGTCTTTAATTATCTTAAACATACAATCTCAAACTGGACACTAGTAGCTTCTGTTGCATCAGGCCACAGAAGCCAAGCAGGTCCACTAAGATCATGGACGTGTCTGCTAGCCTGCAAAAACCAGGTCAGCCTCCAGAGAGAAGCGCCGAGCATCCACGGTTATAAATAGCGTGAGGCTGAGTGGCTTTCATGCCAGTATCTCTACGCATTGCAGCCTGAGAGGGAGGGACAGAGCAGCGGAGGGGAAAAGAAAGCGAAACAAAGAGAGCCAGAGACAGAGCTAAACGCCTCACCGAGAAAACCAAATTCATTCACGGGCCAAATCTGTTCATCACACACATTATTCATCACGTGTCATTACGGTTAACGTTCTATTAGCTTGACACTTGCGAAGCTTTAGCATCAATCGCGTGATTTACTGCTGAAGTCACTGACCTGAAATGTTGGATCAGGTTTGTGCGAGTAGTCAGCCATTCAGTCTTCTACAGTCTTACCGACCTCTTTGTTCATTCTTAAATAAAAGCTCCGGCTGTATTCGTGTGAAAAGCACATGTATGATTGGAATCAAACAATACGTACTAAAAATGACTCTCTATAAACACAATCGCCAGAGTGCTGATATGTATTAATAATGAACATTTCCCTACTTTTTCATTCGGTAGGTGTTTACATTCATTTCACAATATTTTCAGTATTGATGTTATTTTCAGTATTATGACGGTATCACGACATTGGGGGACAAAATGGACATTACATTTTAGTAGACCTTAATTACGTTATAGGCAAAATTTGTATCCTTTTAAAAATAAATATTTAGACGCGTGGACCTGGAGAAGCACCTGATATTTTTAATAATCCTTTCTCTGCCAACACAAAGACCCGCCCTCTTCACTAGACAGTTAAAAAGACCAATCAAATTAATGATGACGTTGAGTATTACCCAGTCAAACATAGGGAAGGTGGGGTCTTCATAAAATGGGTTAGATGATTGGCGTAAGACGCTAAATTGAAAAATGATATAAAATACAGGACAAAAGCCAAATTCAAATTACAATTCAAATTACAATTCTCAAATAAGGGGAAATTTTATACGTTAAAGAATACAACACAACGACACAACTGTTGTAACAAATCAAATTGGTTATTTTAAATGTATGTATACATATATAGAAATAAAATTCATGAATGTATAACAGTACACACAGTATTGCAAAATCCATATTTTGGATGATTCTGTCTGACCCTCAAGCCATGACATCACTCCAAGTCGGGATTTTCATCAGGAAAAGGTTTATTTAAAAATCTACTATGACGAAGATACTCAAAAACTCTCTAGAAGAGAGTTCAAGGAGACGATGGATGATTTCGTAGCATGCACCACTTCAAACAACAATTCCCAACTCAAGTGACTTAGGCAATGGATCGAATGTGCTTTCAGGTTCTTCAGTTTAATAACACTGAGTAGAGTTTTTCGTGGTGCCGCTTGCTCTGGGATCTCACCTTCTCCTTCATCTTTTCGATCTTCTTGACGGAGCTCCGGCGCTGGGGCCGATCCTCGTGTCGCAGCAGGTTGACGTTGAGGTCTCCAGACTTGCTAAACTGCTTCTCCTCTTGCTTCTCCGCATCTTTCAGCTTACTCTCGGCACTGATGCTCTCCGTATGATACATGTGGTATGTCTTCATCACCTGAATAATAAATTAAAAATTAAAAAAAAAGATAAACCGAGTGAGCAAGGAATAGAGAGAGAGAGAGAGAGAGAGAGAGAAAGAGAGAGTCGTACACACGTAAAAATTTAAAATATAAACACAAAATGTCTATATTTTCTTTAAAAAATAAATAAAAGACTCAACATTGGTGAATACGCATAGCTATAGAAAAAAAAAGATTCAATATCAAATTCACCAACAAAACATCACGTCAATCGCTCAAAATATCAAGTAGCAGAGCTGGTGTTGATTGGTGCATTCTTTAATATAGTCTTTTAGCATTTTTAGCTTTCCCTGGGAATCGATGCTCTGGCGTTTCAAAAAACATCTCTACTGACCGAGCTCCTGGGAAAGCTGTTGAGATGTTGGTCTTTGTTTGAAGATACAACAAAGAAGAACAAAGCTAATTTGATTGAACTTGCACATTTTTCTGATGATAGAGTGAAGTTTGCACCGATACACATAATTTACCATGTTTCTGAATGGAATGGTCTGACCTCGTGAGCTTAGTGGCTTTCAGACCCATCATCCTCTCAGCTCAAACAATAGACCAGAGATGGTGAGAGAGAGGAGGGGTGGTCCTTGCTCCATTACCTCGCTGTTTTTCTACTTATAGTGAGCAGAAGCCTTCAGACAGTGATTTCAATAAAGGCTTATTAAGTCAGCACCCCTGAGGCCTCGACACACCGCCCTTCTGGACAGACCCCGACATGACGGAACCTTCACTCCTAATATCCTGCACAGATTATTACCTCGCTCTCGCGGAGGTCATTAAGAGCATCGGCATGAAGGATCCATCCACTGCAAAATACGGTGCTTTTCACATCATGAGCACTTTAGATTTTGAACAAATCTCATTTTCAGAGACAAGTGGACTTTTCGAGACAAGTGGGTTTTTTTTATCCCACAAAAACAAGCCACAACAGATCTAGACTCATTTAAGTACATGTGACACCATTAATTTTAACCATTTTGCAGGAGCGATTTTATCCCAGCATCTCTGGGCCTGACATGTCCTGTTTTGGTGGCCAGCCAATCAAAGAGCAGAGCATACAAACACACATTTACACTCTCACTCACTAATGATGAAAAGTACGTGAGTGAATAGACTTTGTTACTTTACTTGAGTATTTTTGGCTACTTTGTACTTGTACCAAGTAAAAAATCTTTTTCTCTCTACCTGACTACATTTATGATTAAATATATGTAATTTACTCCACTATATTTGAACGGGCATGTTTTTGTACCGCAGTACATTTCCAGTGTGCATGAGGCAATATCGCCATCTGCAGGGCTCTGAAGGTACCGGATGCTATTTATGAGCTAAATCATGTGAACATGAATTAGCGGTTGCACTTTTTTGCACATTTGAGTTTGACTGAGACTGACTTTGTTCTTTTTTGATCTATTTTGTTCTGACACTTTGAAACAGTGAGGCGTTAAATTTAATTTCTAAATAGAGTTTTCACATTCATTGGTGATTTTAAGCCTACATTCAGTACGAGAACAATACTTTGGATTTTTTACGACATTTACTCAAGACTAATAGGCTAATGTAAATGTAAATACTGTAATTGATGCCAATTTTATTTGTGTGTGTTAGGATGGTTAATAAATCAGCTGAAACAAAGACCATCTAGACAAATCCAAGTCTGTATCATCTTTATTCAATACACCTACAAAAATCACGCCTGTTCTTAAACGAATGCGTGTTCCAGTCATTAAAGGTTTTCCTGGTATCTGGGGCCAATGTCCCTAGTATTCCCTAATGAAAAAAGCTGTTTCCTCAAGCTCATTAGAGAGAGGATGCAAAGGATGTTTCTCAGAAAAGTGTGAGCTGTGTCTGGCCCCGGGACTTTAACAAGGTCTGGTAAACACGAGCGAGCGAGCGAGGCAGCAGATTCCGAGGCTGGTGTGTACGGATATTAGCATGCGTCTGTGTAGATGATGCCGCCATTACAAGGTTGATGGAGGGTGAAATGTTGTGCAAGAAGATGCGCTTTAAAACAGCCATCACATTTGCCATTTCCAAATTTGTGCCTTTTAATGAGATTTTTAATTTCATGAGAAGCATTAAAATCAACACGGGCCTATTCTACTCAAATACATCTCAGTACAGGCCTATTCAGTTACTGTACGTTGAGATCCTCGACAAGCACTGCCATCGAATTGTGAAATTTAAGCACAAATAAAGCAGTGTGTGTTGATTGATTTGACAGGATGTGTGTTGTAATGCAGGGGAAATGTAGGTTAGCGGCTCCTCTCGGCGCTGTGGACCACCGGCTCAAAGCTGTCACGGGGAACACAACAGACAGACATGTTTACAAGCGCTTTTGACTGACATGGCAGGCAAACCTTTAGCATCAGCATCTTATTAGGAAGCCGTGTTGGCTTAAAATGACCTAAGCGCTGGAGAGCGACATCAGGGAACGCCTGACATTTGATACACACAACGTCCTTTACAAAGCATACGTGTGTGTGTGTGGCTGCACTTTGTCCAAATATGTGTGTGTGTGCTTCACCGATGTGGCCAACACTTGATCAATGTGACCTTCCACATGTGCAAGACTAGAATTTGAATCTGAAAAAAAATAAAAATAAATAAAAAAATAATATATATTACGTATAAAGTGAATAAACTCTGCATCAATAGAGGCACATTTCTGGCAAGAGGCACAAAATTACACAAATAACTGAAGGTAACATGAAAAAATAATATGATAAGGAACTACTGATGAAAAATACTGAGAAAAAAGGTTCAAAGAAATAATTAGAACATTTGGAAGTGCATGAACAATATGTTGTGCTCAAATGTCATGTTATACACAGTACAAACAAGAATATGAAAAAAAGTTAAATGCAGATTAAAAATCCAACATGTCTTTGGTTTTAATAAATATAGTTTATCATTGAAATTGTATTGTGCTTTTTATTTTATGGTCAGTGTTTATTGCAAATGTATTGCGTATTCAATGTTTAGACAAAATGGCAAAACACATGGAACATAAAATTGAAATGTATATTTATTTAATTATCATATTGTTACTTTATATATCACAGTTATGATATATTGCAAATCGATCTAACAATGTCTTGCCATAATAAAAACAACAGACTCAAAAATTATCTGATATCTGTTGTGAATTTCTCCGACTTAATCATACAATTATGTTATGTAAAAATATGTTGATAGTACATTACTGAATTAACAATACTTCTATTTGAATAATTATGTTATCTGTTATCACCAAATTCATATAAAAATATAATTTATAAATTAAATCTTAATGATCATTGATGCACTACTTAAATGCACACGTACATGTGTGTGTGTGTGTGTGTGTGTGTGTGTGTGTGTGTGTGTGTGTGTGTGTGTGTGTGTGTGTGTGTGTGTCTGTGTGTACAGTATATAAGGTATATGCATATTCTATAACTTAGCCCAAGATAGGTCATGCAGTATCTGCAGCTCAGCTTTCCAGCAGCAGGCAGAAACCCAACAGTCAATGATTTATATTCAACTTTAATCTTGTGAAACTGCCTGTAGTTGCTTGCACAGCTCCTGTGCTACACAAGGAGACGAAGAAATCTGAAATTCCAATGCAGACGTCAGTTCAAAGAAAACAGCTTCTCTTTTGTAAAAAAAAAAAAAAAAAACAAAAAAAAAAACAGAGGTTTTAAATAAAATGACACAAACTCATTCATCAGACAAGCTGAAGTGTATTGAGAGTCTGAAGACCCAGATGAGTCAGAAAACGAAAAAAGAACGTCAAACTCATTCAGAAAGAATGAGAGGACAACCTCGCAATGAGGAACAGGCTTGACTTTGTGTACCAACTCGTTTTAACTAGCTTTTACATTTTTGTTATGTATTAAACCATTTGTCCAATAGCGTCTGGTCAACATTCTACTGGTCCTGCTTGGAAGGCAGGAATGCTGCTCATTTTAATTATTAAAAGGCAGCCAATTACACACATTCCCAAAGAATGCATTGCAATGACAAAAACTGTATTGCAAAACATTTGCGCACAATTGAAATATAATATACAAGAGCATTTTGATTGTGTCACATTCATTATGAATGAATAAGTATATGGCAATGCTCAAACCCGCCCAAAGGAAACGTTTTCCTTCCGCACATTAGGAGAGCAAAAGCTCTGCATTCATTTTTTGCATTCTGCAGGAAGCAGCCGATCAATACCCGAGGCTTCCAGTGCCGGCTCTCTTTCACTCGCCTTGTCAATACATCACGAGTTAGTCGGCAAAAAGCCACTATATCCTAGCATCATAGCCAAAAGCTCATATTCGACATTTCTCTGCCTACCAACCATAGCAATGACTGACTAGATTCACTCGGGTAAAAATGGCAGAATCCTGAGCCCATTTGCGTATAAGCAAGGGAAGAGGAAGGGTGGAAGGATTGGATAGCAATCCTCTCCCATGACCTTGACAGATACATTACACTCCCCATCAGTGACCTTGAAATAAATCAGTCCCAAACCTCTAACCACAATGTGCGCTCTTCTACAACTGATATGAGGAAACGCAATCAAACTGTGTGGCAAGTATCAGGTTTGAGAATTTAATATGGACTTTATATTAAATTTAAGGGAACTTAAAGGGCTTGATAAACGATGAAGAGATACCTCCTAAACCACATTTTATGGATTAAACAGAGACTGGGGTTTGCATTTTTACAGAGGCCACGTAGTAACTTTAAAACTTAAAAACTATTTCCAGTTTGGTGCTTTTAGAGATGGGGAAAATATCTCAGTTTGGATCTGGAGATGATGTGAGTTACGTTCCTCCGATGGCTTCCTGTATGTGACTCAACATAAAATACTCAACAGCGATATCCTGGACTGAATTCACACCAAAAAGCAAGAAAAAACATCTTTGAGACATTGAAAGGCCTCAATTCAATGCACAAGATGGAACAAAGGGATCCAACCAAATTCTTGTTGCAAATATGAAAAGCAAAAACAAGAATTCTCATCCTAAACCAGGTTGAAATTCTCATTAAATGAGAAAGCAGGATTCTTTTTTCCACAATCTGTCACGCTGCCAGGCCGTGTTTGTTCTTGACCAGAGATTCAGGGTTTCCATGGTACATGGCAAGGCACAGCGGGTGAGGGCTCCATTCAGAGGAGACCAAGAAAAAAAAAGAGGGAAAAAAGGAGGAGAGACAAAAGGACAGACTTTGTACTCACCGTGTACAACTCGTTCGTCACTTTCACCAGCTCCTCGTGCATCTGAATGCCGATGTCTTTACTCTGCAACACAAAAGCTTTCGTTTAATAATTGCATGTTTACTTCAGTTTATTTGATTTGTCATAAAACACAATTATTCAATACGTACTGATGAGCCGCTAGACTTGTTGCGATTCACTGGTATACGTTAACATTTTTGCGTTAACTAAAATGTTTTTTCCTATTATTTACCATAATTTGCCGGACTTTAAGGTGCACCACTGACAAATATATATTTCCTTATCTTTTTTCCTCCATACAAGGCTGTTTTTTTGGATTATAAGGCACACACTCAATTTTTAAAAACTTGAAGGATTTTTAAATGCGCTTCCTAATACGAAAAATACAATCATATAGACTATATTATCATATGTACATTTTGACTTCTATTTGTTTTCGCTCTTCTTATTTATTCCCATATTTCACATAATCATTCAAATATGTGCTTGTTTATTTGTACAATTTGAATCGGCCATTTTTGAAAACGTAAACTGGTTTCTCAATGCTTCTTTTATTAATAAACTTGTAATTGAAACAGAAAATGCACTATAATACAGATAGAGATGTTGTGCTTTTTATTTTAGACACTGCACACGACTGAAAATGAAGCCTTAAGGCTGCCCACTGCTCCGGGTCTATGTGTCTTGACTTCACACAACTTCACTTCACAACGTCCCTGGATGGTTAAATGCAGAGCAACATTTTGATATTGTTCCTAGTGGCCATTTTGACAACCTCACTCACTTTACTTTACATTAGGTACTTAACTAGAAGCTAACTTAACAGGGACCAGTACGTAACCGGAATGCGCACTAAAGCAGGAGACGTCTGTACTGCATCCCATGAGGAAAACAAGGCAATAACACATAGCTGAACTACTCCCCATCCTAGCAACTTCTACCTCCTGCCACCTTTGGAACCAAGTGCTGTGCTGGAATTTTGACTTTACATGTTGAGAGTCACAGTATAAAAATGGAAGGTGACAAATTGAATGGGCTTCATGGGTCTCAACACATGCTGTCTCGCAGTGTGTCTGCCGCTTATTTAAGCACACACACTTTAGAGTTAACGTCGTGCTGTGGAGAGGAGGGCCGCCCGCCACTGGCACTTTTCCTACATTATGTGCCTTGTGGGGTCTCGGCTACATGAGCTGGAACGCTGTCAACACATAACCCAGATTCTAACACTCGGAGTGTGTTTACACCTGGCTGCTTTTCCTGTAGGTGAGACCCCGTGTTTCCAGCAACCGTTCACGAGGGGCTGGTTGAGTGTGGTGACAGAACACCAATAAAACACTTCCACCGCACCCTGGGAAACTTTTAGTCGCTTGGCGTGAGAGCAATCAAGGTCGTCTTGGGTTCTCCACACAGTTTGACTCTACGCTTCAATGCTGCGGTTATGTAACAGTCTTGTCGCATTTCTAAAGACTAGTTGTTATTAATTGTAGGGCTGTACGACTTTTCGTGTGAAGGATTTTTGTGCCTCACGATGAAAAAAATGCGTAATGAATGAGCACGAAACAGATGGACGGCGGCGAACTGTTGGTCGCGGTAATGAGCGTTCGGAGTGAACAGAACAAACAGCGTGAACGTTCTGAAGTGTTAAACTTCTCTTGTCGGTTTGTGGAGGTGTTTCTAGTCAGAAACATGTTCTTTCGATTCAATTAGGAATACAGTGGTACCTAAATTTACGAAAGACTTGCGAAAATGTCAGGTTACAAGTGTGTCTTCGAGAGAATCCCGCCACTAATTACGTTTTTTTTTTATGGGATACAATAGTTAATGGTTGTGATGTGAGAGTACGGCAAATTGACATGCCATATTAATTATTAATGTTTTTTTCCAATAACTTTTACGTAACATGTTTTTATTTCATTTATTACCAATACATTATAACTATAAAAACATTCTGTCTGAATTTATGGACACATTAGCACGCTTACATGCAAAATACGTCCCACTTTACAAAATTTTCACCTTACAAAACTAGTCTCGGCACAAATTAATTTCATAAGGTGAGGTACCACTAATATGATAAAAAAAAAACTTTTTGGTCAAATTTGTGTGTCAAATTGTTCATGTTTTGATAGAAAGCATTCTACCACAGTTGGTTCAATAAGTGCTAAATATTCTTATGCATTTCCGCTATGAGCTTCGGTTTCCTCCTAATATAAACATGCAAAAATAAACAGACATTGTCCAACTACGACCCAAAGAACGTGATTGGCTCATGCTACTGCAACCCGGAAATACAAGAGGCTGCTTAGGAAATGGTTCCATTTTATTTTTAACAATAATGTAGTTAATTTGATTGATTTGTGCAAAACGTACGCTTGATTGATTTATGTACGCTTTGTGTTAGATTCTTGCATCTCTTTAATTTTGGTAAATGGTCATGATTTGCATAGTAATTTTGTGATTGGTTGGTTTTGTAGTCAGCAACTGTTCTTGTCCTTGGACTGGAAACACACGTTGGTAATCTAGAACAATTCTTTTTTTTTTTTTACCCCCTCTTTTTTTTAATTATTTGTTCAGAAAATACAGTGGTCATTATTTTCCCCACATCCACTTAGAGAAAAGCAAGAAATGCGCACCCGAGATTACGGTCACGGATGAGGATGAATGAGTAGCAAAGACAGCAGGGAAACAGGCAGCCTGACATATTCCAGAACAGTCGTATTCCAGTGTTACTAGCAGATAGAGAGAATGTCAGCGCTTATGACTCTTTCTTAATGTTGCATCAGATCTGCTGCCATTTTTATACTCCGAACGAGCTCTACACTGAAAAACAGATTCTCAATGCCCTTGTGTGATTTAATGACGCCTGGTTTGGTTTCAGACGTGAGCGTTAAATTGGGTTTTTCAGGATAAAGAGAACGGTCCAGACATGAAGTGTGTGAATATTACAAGACAATTTCAAAGGCTTTGGTTTCTGGTGCTTATGCTGATTTGCAGTAATCGACAACCTTCATACAGATTTTCTGTTGCTCATCTGATGTGTGAAATGTTTTTGCCTTTAAGATAAAATCCATACGTATGCATGGGATGGATAAGATGTGGCTTATCCTGTTAGCATGGTTGATGTGCACTTGTTGCCTCTGGGATAACACAATCACAGAGTGTGTGTTCAGATGGATTGTTTTTTTTTCTTCCGCAAGCAGAGTGCAGACTTTACTCACACTGTAGCCTATATTGATCACAGAGAATTATTGTCCATTTAGTTTTATGAACATAAAGACCAATGCTGAGCCACAAGGCTAATTCTATCAGACTCGCTGGGGTCAGTGTTACTTAACATTATTAACTGTCACCTAGTGCTATTTATATTTATCCTTTAGATACATTTGATTCCCATTTTAATTGTATTTGCTGTGTGCATTCATGTTTTTTTATATGTATTTTTGATCTCTTTCAAAAAATACAAACATTTACTGTTTACATTTACTAGTTTATCCTTGATATGATTTAGATTGTTACATCAACGTGGATTTTTTTAAAAAATTTGTTAACAAATTTAAATGTAATATGATGCTAGTTATGTGCTATGCTGTTGTTATGGCCATGACCCTGCCTTCAGTTCAAAGACTGTGATTGGCTCGAGCTCCTGCCACCTGAAAATAAAAGAAGCAGCTAAAACAACATGTATTTTATTTATTAAAAATGTTTGCATTAGATTACATTTTTAATAATTAATTATAACTAGATTCATTATTTAATTTCAATTTTTGGTATTCTTCTATAAGATCTGGATTAATTGTGAGATACAAAGGTTACATGAACGTGGAATTTTTTGTCTACTAAGCGGCTTTTCATTGTGCGGTTTTCTCTTTTTATGATCCGCCTCATTCTATAGAAGATTTATCTCCTATGTGCAGGGAAATATTTTGTACTTGCTGGGAACCTTGTCCTTCGTTGCAGGAATTCATACCGTCCTGGTTCTGACAGATTGTCTCACCTACTTTACAACTGAACTTAATACGTTTTCATTTTGCATCTTCCTCTCACACTGCGACGGCTGTGCGTATTGGTTTCTGTTTACACACAAACAAGAGCAGTGGTGCTGTGTGAGAGGAAGTACAATATGTTCTTTTTATCAGCAGTCTTTCCCAATAAAAAAAAGTTTGTCAATATGACCACTACAGACCATATTGAAATTGTGCTCTGCGTTTAATCATCAAGTGAAGTTACACACACACACACGCACACGCACATACAGTGAAGCTACACACACAAACCCGGAGCAGTGGGCAGCCCTAAGCCAGGGAACATGTAAGCATGAGGACACTGTACATAAAGTGACTGTTTAACTCAACACTACAGTAAAACAAATGTTGACACTACAGCCGTAGCTTCGATAAAATGCTCATAAAAAAAATCAGTTTTTTTGTACTTCTAAATGAAGTACAAACTTTTTAAAATGCTTATTTTTCCCCGCACGTCTCTTTTTTCGGTTTTCAGGATATTGCCTACACTCATCCTGTTAAACAAAAATGTTGAACTGTCGTCCAGATGTAAAATCATGTTTGAAATAAAAAATGAAAAGAAAACCATGTACGTAGGTTAAACTCAAAACATGCATATCAAGCACAGTAAGTCTATTTCAAAGTTTTTATAGGATTAATACATGAAGATTAATATGTTAGATTAATGTTTTAGAATAATACGTGCAAATTACAATGTTAAACTGTTATCGTCTTTTTGCCAAACAACTGTTTATCCATTATCGTATTTAAATTAAAAAAAAAAACATTTATAGTTAAAAATATGTAATATTTGTTAGAAAACACACACAAAGAAAAGACAATAAAACAATACAAACCTTCTTAAAGAGGCGTATTACGTCATCGCTGATCTGAGCCAGCCGGACGATCACATTGTTCATGTAGATGTCATTAAGCGTGGCATGATCTCGACTTTCTTTGCGTGTCTGGTTTAAAACCAGATACCAGCAGTTCACCGAAGACAGAAGATGTTGTTCTTTCCTGAGGAGCAGAAAAAGTGACATTTAAAAAAAATAAATTTAGATAGCATAGAATCTAAAAATTGTTAAATGGTTTTTATACCAATAATTTGTTTTTCCTGCTAGATTATCCATGCAAATTCTCAAGACCCGTGCAATACATATTTTTTTCCCAAATGCATGTGAAAAACGTGCGTACACAAAATGATTGTGTTAGTGGCTGCCGCCGCTACGCCGCTACGATCATGAGCAGTTGCTAACACATTGCTATGCAATTGTTCCAGCTGGTTGCTTTAGATAAAAAGCAGTTAATTTTTTTTTCCTGCTTCAGCTACGCATTTTACGCATTAGCACTCCTGTGCACAAAGTTTTTTCTGATGTTTTGTTATCTCATAGCTTAAAGAAAAATTAGCATAAAAATTCCGCTAACAACTACAAACAAGGACGTTTCCTTTCCCGCTTCCAAGAAGCAAAAAGCATTCCGGCTTTACCTGCTACTGCACTAATCGCTATCTTTAAACACCACAAAATAGTGATAATCAGAATAAGAAATCTTCTTAACTTCAACTTTAATCCGCTTTTGGAACCATAAGCTTGTGTTCTGTACTAGCTTTTTTTTTTAGCAAGATCTTCCCACCATTTGAATAGCTGAAGAACCGAGTGGAAAATCATAGAAAGGCTGAGAGATTACAGTATGGACTGATGGATGAGCAACATGAGGAGCAAATGCAATTACATTAGGGTCTTTAGACTAAAGGAAAAACATCAAAGTGGGTCCTCTTGCAAGAGTTAGCGAAATGCTAATCGCCGCTAATGAGGAACGTATATCTCTCCACTGCATGCGACAAGCGCTATAAGCCCTTTAATCCAGTAAACAAAGCTGCATATGCCATCCATCATTCCATTAAAACCAATCTGTGGTACAACAAGTTAATACTGGCCACATTCATTTAAAATTTGGAGACGTTTGTAAACCTTAAACCTCTAAAACTTTCAGATCAGTAAGATTGACTTTTCAATGATCCGGAAATGGACTTTTCCACGTCGGGATCATTTGACAATCGTAACAAGAATGAGGAAGTCAGATGGTAACTTAATAAGACACAGCAAAGGAACCAGATTCTTTAGGTCACGAGTGTCTGTCTTTAGAAAATGATTTCAGATGATTTAAGCTCTTTCTTCAAGACATGATGCTGTGATGCTAAGCCACCGGCCAGATCTCTACCGCAGATTAAAACCCTCGTATTTCTTCCAGAACCGTGCAATGATATTCCCTGGCACAATTCGTCTTTCTCATTAAAATGCCTTTTCAATATTTTAAAGCACGGATCAAAAGCAACGCTTCAAGTCTACAATAAGAGCCTGGAATAATCACATGTCTCCCGAATGCATTTCTCCAGCTGAATTTTCAGTCTCAATCTAATGGATGTCCGAGGCCAAACACATCACACAAAATAGTAAAATAGAGAGAAAAACAGTACAATAGTAATTATAAAAAATATATAAATAGTTGCATAGTCGTAAAGTGAGTAAAACGTTGAGCTGATACTTCCACAAAATAATTTTTCTTAACTCCAGTATTTATAGTTCTACTTAAGCAATAAATGTACTTTTGACAGCACTGATTATTATTATTATTATTATTATTATTATTATTAAAAAGCATAATCCCATTTGACACGTAATTACCTCTATGAAATGTCTATAACGATGAGCTAAGGTCTGAAATAACCAAATGTTACAACAAATTACCACTGAGTTGAGATATGGTTCCTAATTTCAGGTTCTTGGTTTGAACACGCAATATTCCAAAACCGCTTATTTTTTCTTGAAGAAATGCAGAAGAACACGCATATTAACATCCTGTAAATGTTTTCCTGTCACTCAATCAGCACAGTTGTGCTTGCAACTGCAAACAAAAAAAAAAAGAAGAAGTTTGCTAACTGCATAAACGTAAATGTATCCATCATTATGTAAGATACCATTGTTCTCTGTTGTGCTTCATTGACCTTGTTTTAACCTATGGATTTAAGAACAGAGCGGTTTAATCCAGCACTAAGAAGTGATAATAAGATGTTTCCCCTTGTAGTTTCTGAAAACACCCGTGCTTAGTATGAGTGGGATTTAAAACACCACCAGCCATAAAACACCATCATACAATCACACTCACCACCACACAATATTCATTCAAGAAAGTGTTTTTTTATGTGCCAGGCGCGAAGCAGCTTTATCAAAGGGCTTTTAATCCAGGCTGGGGTGGCTTGCTTCAGCTTATCTCCTGACGGAAAAGCAGGCAGAAGGAATCAAGCAGCAAATCAAAGAGCCACGCTGGAAATGGAAACTCCATCCCAGTCGTCCCAGTTCAGATGCATTTCCACCTTTTAAATAGGCTTCAATGTGCTGGAACGCTTTTCCAACCAGCAACCCCCCACTGCACCCGATCCGCAGCATCCAACATTAGGCCGAGTGTGTGATGGTTCCCAGCTGTAGTCCCACGGGTCGGCCCAGAAAGAGAATTTGGTTAGAACAGCAAATAGTAAGGTTACGACTAGATCAAAAGCACATCTGTGATGCTTCTGACCTCATTAATCTGACAGCATTAACCACATACATGGAACCTCAACAATAGGATCCTAGCCATGTTTAGTTTTCACTGAAGTGTAAATGAAGACCGCCATTAGTCGCTCATCCACGTTCCTCTGTGACTTCTTATCTTCCACATGATGCGCACAATAAATACGTATTAAATCACATTTAGTGAACATTTCGGAACTGTGGCATTATGCTATATGTACTATAAACATAATGCTATATACTTTATAGCTAATAGTTTTTTTTAATCCCACAAAGGGAAATTTCTGTGTTTTACAGCAGCAAACAAAAGGAAGCATTATTACAAAGACAGTAATTACCAGAAGAAACAACAACAGAAAAATGTAACAACGTCAAAAAAAATGTGCAGATATGAAAAAAAAAAATAGAACAACAATAAATAAATGCTGCTAAAATACAACTGTACATTACGTAGAGCAATCGACAAGTGACAAATGTGTGTCACTGCATTGCTTTATTACTACAGTCACTGTAAATATACAGACAGTATATTCTAAATATAGTGTATAAACCCACTATATATAGTCAATTCCGGTTATTTGTGCCAAATAATAAATCCCAAAGAAAATCCAATTATGTTCACTTTTTTTGGGACAAATTGCTTTTTTGGGGGGGGCAATTAACGTGAGAGATGAATATGGAGAAACATGAAAAAACTGCACAGGTTTGGATGAATTTGAACCAATTGACAAGCTACATATAGACATATTTATTTGTATATGCATTGGTGAGTAAAAGTGCATGTAACATTTGAGACGTTTAAAAATGCTTAATAATTTCAGGAAAAGTAGTTTTCAAGATCAATAACTTTTCCCAAAACTACTTTGTTGCTCGCTTGTCACAAATGTCAAGGGAAAAAACATTTGGCTTCTTTGACTGAATAAAAGCCATTTTGAACAGTTACATAATGTCACATTCATATTTATGATGATGTTTAGAAATTCGATTAAGTGTGCAGCTCTGGAGGATTGTAGAGAACGTCACACGGGCAATATGAGAGCGGTCATGACACTGATCAGGCAGCCAGTGTTCTTTTTTTTGTATTTCTGTTCAGTATTGTTGATGGACACTTTAATGTTCAAGTCTGATTCACTTTCCCAGCACACAAATCCCCGAGAGCCTGGCACAGTGGAGGAGAGGCTTGGTTGGCAGTGAGTGAATGAAAGCCGGAGGTAAAAGGCAGGTGCTGCTGTGCGAAGAGCGAAATGCGGCAGGAACGTTCTGCAAGACAGTTTGATTTCAGGCTTCGGTCCAGCAGGCTGCAGCAGATAGAAACCGCATTCTCATTTTCTTCCATTAATGATGAAGTCCTTACAGTAAAATTACTAGAAACACGGAATTACTTTTTTAAAACATAAGGATCGAATATTATTTGGCAAAATGTAATTCTAAAAGAAAAGTGGAGGGGAAATAATTGCTCAGTTTCAACAGATGTTATTCATTTCACAGAAAATCTCTGCCTTATAGTGAAGCATCGAAAATGCATAACTTACCAACCCAAACATCTGAACTCACATATTCAGGGTTTTATGAATAATTACTGCGAGAATAAATCAACAGGCCCAGAATATTACATTCAAATTAAACATATGTTAAAAAAATGGAATAACGGTTTTCATACAAGCCCTTTTAAAGACGAGAAGAAACCAATCTACTGAGGTATATAGTGTTCTATTTGTGATAGATATGATCAGTCACACCGACGTCTCTTGAGCATACAAGTCAGGATCATTTTTGAATGAACTATGGTTGGTCTGTTATACAAAAACCGAGAGGGATGGATTAAAATTCAGGCATTGTATGATGCAAGTCTCAGAAGTAATATGCATCTAGGAGACTTCAAAAACAATGTGTGAAGGCAAGAAGCAAGATATGGTAAGAAACTAAATAAAAGCAAACAGCAAACGCAAAAGCAGAATGAATATATAACCGTCACTCACAGTGAAGCACTGACATGACTATTCTGGGCCACAGCCAAAAATGAATTCGATGGAAATACAGAAACAGAGCACTGAATAAGTTTAATAGAAAAATATGTTATATACTTTTGGCATTTAATAATATATATATATATATATATATATATATATATATATATATATATATATATATATATATATACGCATACTTATATGCAGAAGTGTAAAGTTTAATTGGTTGTGTACAGCACTTTGGCCAACATTTGTTGTTTTTAAGGTGCTTTATAAATAAAACTGAATTGAACTGAATTAAAGGGGCACCTGACAACCATACTTGAGTAATAGTACGAATGCCTTACTGTAAAAATTACTCCACTACAAGTCACCAATTCCAAGCAGACTTGAGTAAAAGTCATAAAGTATCCTATTTTAAACGAGTGCAAGTATTTTCACAAATGTGAAAACTCGTTATTTACAGTTGTATTTCCTAATACTATCGAGAAAGAAAATTGACCACCTCAAATTTCAATAGATTAAAAAAAGAAAAAAAACTCAAATGTTCAAAAACGTTAAAAAATGTTCAAACTCACGTTTGATTTCACGTGATTTAGCTCATAAATAGCATTCAGTACTTTCAGCATCCTGCAGTGGTCGTCATTGCCTCATCCGCCCAATAAATGAACTGCGGTATAAAAATAAGCCAACTTGTCGCGCACAATCACATGTAACAAGTAACGGTATATTCCATTTAAATGTAGTGGAGTAAAGAGTACAGATACTCAATCAAAATGTAGTAGAGAGTAAACGTACAAAGTAACTGTGTAGTAAAGTCAATTTACTGAAGTACTTTGCACCACTGTATATGTGTGAATACAGACGTGGACAAAATTGTTGGCACCCCTGAAATATTTACAAAAAAGTATTTCTCACAGAAAAGTATTACATTAACACTTGTTTTGCTATTTACATGTTTATTCCATTTGTGTGTATTGGAACAAAACAAAAAAGGAGGGGAAAAAAAAGCTAATTTAACATAATGGCACACAAAACTCCAAAAATGGCCTGGACAAAATTGTTGGCACCCTTTGAAAATTGTGGATAAATAACATTGTTTCAAGCATGTGATGCTCCTTTAAACTCCACTGGGGCAAGTAACAGGTGTGGGCATTATAAAAATCACACCTGAAAGCAGATTAAAAGGAGAGAAATTGACTTAGTCTTTGCATTGTGTGTCTGTGTGTGCCACCCTAAGCATGGACAACAGAAAGAGGAGAACAGAACTGTCTGAGGACTTGAGAACCAAAGTTGTGGAAAAATATCAGCAGTCTGAAGGTTACAAGTCCATCTCCAGAAATCTAGATTTGCCTTTGTCCACAGTGCACAACATTATCAAGAAGTTTGCAACCCATGGCACTGTAGCTAATCTCCCTGGCCGTGGTCGGAAGAGAAAAACTGATAAAAGGTTGCAACGCAGGATAGTCCGGATGGTGGATAAACAGCCCCAAACATCTTCCAAAAACATTCAAGCTGTCGTGAAGGCTCAGGGTGCATCAGTGTCAGCGCAAACTATCCGTCAACATTTAAATGAAATGAAGCGCTATGGCAGGAGACCCAGGAGGACCCCACTTCTGACAAAGAGACATAAGAAAGCACGACTACAGTTTGCCAAAATGCACTTGAGTAAGCCAAAATCCTTCTGGGAAAACGTCTTGTGGACAGATGAGACCAAGATGGAGCTCTTTAGTAAAGCACATCATTCTACTGTTTATCGAAAACGGAAAGAAAAGAACACAGTACCTACAGTGAAATATGGTGGAGGTTCTAAGATGTTTTGGGGTTGTTTTGCTGCCTCTGGCACTGGGTGTCTTGACTGTGTGCAAGGTATCATATAATCTGGGGATTACCAAAAGATTTTGGGTCGTAATGTAGGGCCCAGTGTCAGAAAGCTGGGTGGCTGTTGGGAAAATGCACCCTTCCATAATGAGAGACTTGGAGCAGTTTGCAAAGAAAGAGTGGCCCAAAATTCCTCGTGAGAGGTGTATTGATGCTTATAGGAAGCGACTGATTTCAGTAATTTTTTCCAAAGGGTGTGCAACCAAATATTAATTTAAGGGTGCCAACCATTTAGTCCAGGCCATTTTTGGAGTTTTGTGTGCCATTAACATGTGTGCCATTATGTTAAATTTGCTTTTTTCCCCCTCCTTTTTTGTTTTGTTCCAATACACACAAATGGAATAAACATGTAAATAGCAAAACAAGTGTTAATGTAATACTTTTCTGTGAGAAATACTTGGGTGCCAACAATTTTGTCCACGTCTGTATATACTTGGGCAACAATAGGTCATGCTTTAAAAAAATAAAACAACTGCAGAAACAAACAAAAAAAAAAAAACTCAAACTAGTCCTACAACTTGTACTGCAAATGTCGACTACAGTTGCAATCAATTATTCATCTATTATTTGTCATTTTGTATGTGTTCTATCCAGAAAACCTACATTTTTATCATAATAACATAATATTTAGTAAACCTATATTTTACATTTCTTTTGGCCTTTTCAAAAGCATCCAGGCAGTTGTAAAACGTCAACCGTCGTGGTGAGCACGTAAAGCAAGTGATAGTGTGTGTTCTTCAGCTGCAGATCAAGAGACAACAGGAAGAAAAGGAAACGCAGCAGAAAGCCACAGAATCACCAGTGCAACAGCAGAGACAGACCAGACCGACCAGTGTTGACTGCACTCAATGGTGCAGACCGACCGGACCCCCTTCCACCAGCTGCTTTTAATTAAACCCCACAATTTCTGCTGCAGAACACATGCAAAACAAGCCCTGCACGACCAGTGTGTGTGTGTGTGTGTGCGCGCAAGAACCAGTCAACAACTAACTCCAAGGAAAATTCAAGGCAAACATGGATTTTACTTGGACACAACAACAGAAAAACTAAGTTTATGAGTTGAATTTGTTTTGCCATCAAGCTTGGGATCCAAACTGCTGATTTACAGAGTCGTTTTTCCTATAAGAAACATTAGGAATGAATGCAATGCGCTTCTCATTCCCATAATTACGCATGAACCTAAATTCTGGAAAATATGTTTTAGTTGGAAATAGGTGGAAAAAGATGGAAGTACAGAATTACTATAACTAACAAAAAACTGACAGTGATCAGAGGAAACAAGGGACTAAATATACACAGAAATAATGACAGGAGCCGAGAAAGAGCACAACACAAGCACTACATGATGAACAATAACAGCATTGTCAAGTTCCACGGCCTCTTGGGAGAAAAACGTGCAAATCTTAGAAATCAAAGTCCAGAGAGATTATTCCCGATTCTTTGTCGCCAATTCCCAAGCTCTCCTGTTGTCCACAGAGAAAATTATGACGTCATGTGACATTCATGTCAAGATCTTATTTGTTGTTGTCAAGATTTGTTGTTGCTGGATAAGGCGGAAATGTGTTGCTTTCAATTCATAATTTAGCAACAAAACACTGCATGCAAATTAAAAGCTTTGTACCACGTTACTCAAAAAGCGAATTTTCATCGCAGAGTACATTTTTAACAAGTTTTGTTTTTTGAAAATGTCATTAATTTATCGCAGAACGCCATTTTTTAAGTGAAACACAATTCAGCATCATCTCTTGCTATACTAAGCTGTCAGCTGGTCAAAGTGCGTTGGCTTCTTTTGAATATAATTACCAGATAAACAGAAACTGTATAAACAAATATGAACTGAATAGACTTGCAAACAAAGACTGATAAGTGGCGTCCATGAGGCAGGGTTAGCGACAGGTCAGTTCATCCGGAGAAAAGAAGAACGAAGAAGCTTAAAAGTAGGATGGAGCGGCTTCTGAGAGAAAAATTAATTGAACTTTAAATGAACAGCCTACGATAATGTTGAAAATGCCCATGGGTATTTAAAAACTACTGAAAACTTTGTGGAAAGTATGAGAATCAGGAGCAAACCTTGTGAAGGACAATTATATCCAACAGTCCAAAAGAGATTGAAACTAAATCACCAGCGGCCATTTCTGCTGTGACAGAAGACGCGCTGAGACAAATGAAAAAGAAGCGAGGAGGAGACGTAGTCTGGCACGCACAATTAATAGTTCATCCAAATCTGAAAATTCTTACATCATTTCTTCACCGTTTTCTTGACTAAACCCTGCTGCATTCTTATAGTCAAAGACATTTTCACATTCTGACAGATACTATAAATCAACTTGCAAGTAGTCTAGACAACTTACTCGCAACACTAATTGTCATTTATAATGTTATTTAACTTTTCTTGCACCAAACAGATGCCTTCCCAATTACATTTAAACTAATGCAATGACAATAAGTGCATACTATTCTATTCTATTATAGTATTCAAGCCAGGAGGAGTAATAAAAAATACAAAAAAAAATAAAAAACTGTCAGGCTGCCATTTTTCATCTATTTTATGCGACAAATAAAGCTAAAAAAAAAATAATGCTGCTGTTTCTTTGAACTACAAGTCAAGTTTTTTGGGAGACAGTCCCAATCGCAGGAACTGGAGAAGACTTTTATTTTAGAAATAACACTACACTATGGGCATTGAGGAGCAAAACCAAGATTTACAAATTTAAAACAAGGTTTGCCTCAGGACGATGCTCAAGACAAACAGCAACAGTATTGAAAAAATTTATTTTTATTTTTTTTAATAAATTAATTTTTATAATAAATTATTGAAAAAAAAAGATCATACATTGGATTAAGAGGGGATTTGAATAGGGAAAACGCAACAAAACCAACAACTGAGAACATGATACAGGAAAATAGAAAAGGAAATACTGTACGCTGACAGGAAATCCATGTGCTTTCAAACAAACCAAAATAAAAGAAATCCTGACACGAGTTTAACCACAAAACCAACAATCCCTGGACTTAATGAACTCTACCATTCAAAATGTAGAAAAACAATGCTCAAGTAGACAGGACGTGTCTTTTTAAAACAGACCCAAAGTAACTATGAAGTGAATGAAGCAGGAAGGTTGAATGAAGGCTTACCTCGGGCCACGAATCTTGGAGGAGAACCTTTCAGCCAGTTTCTCCAGACTGCGAGAATACTCCAGCTGAATCTCAGCCTTACGTCGGAAAAACTCCTGCAGGTCCTGCAGCAGCTGGATCCGGGCTTCCGACTGCTGCTCCAGGCACTTGAACTGCTCCACCAACTGATTACGGATCTCTGAGGAACAAAGCAAAAATACAAGGTCTGACTCGGGGAACTCTCACTATTCTTACAGTGCAGTGGTTGGAATAGTCACATGCTAATTACACTAAGCAATTACCAGATTAAACTATTAGTTCCTGTATCTTTGGTATTATCTCTCTTTGTCAGCAAATAGAGAGATTCTGATACATCCAGTTGGGAAAAAAATTTCTCTTTGTCGTCTGAGTTTCACTTCCTGGTTACAGTTTTGACTTAGTAGCACTTAAAATCGGTCACTGTTATTCCCAAGTCCTACTATGAAATGTATTTTATTTTTCAATAAAATAACATGAAAAAAAATCTAAAGCTATTATTAAGATTATAATCAATAATGTGACACCAAAAATGATCACAAAAAATTATATATATATATATATATATATATATATATATATATATATATATATATATATATAATAGATTTAATTATACATAATATTAAAGAGTATCGTATTCATCTGTATTTATTATGTACATCTTATAATAATATAATATTGCATTCATCTGTATATACTGTAGTAATAGTCGTATGTGCAATACAGTAATCATTCATGGGTGAATTTGCCATTAAAATTGACAAACACAAAGAGTTCCATCTTTTCAGCTTAGCATGCAACAAAAAAGCAATTCACAACAATTGCATTCAATTTACTACAAATAATGAATGCAAATATTGGTCATGTTTAATAATTCAAAAGAACAGATATCAAAGCGCAACCCTTATTTGTACATGTACAACAGCCAAAATCTGACTACGGCAAATCAAAGGTCAACTTAAAATGGGTTTCTGCTCCAAACAAGGTCTGTTTTCCACAAGCTGAGAAAAACAGCTAGAATTATCCTCAAACTACAGGTTGGTCATACAGTCACAGGCATGAGCTTCTTTCATGTGTCAGATTCAAAGCGGCTGGTATCAAAGGCTTCCTAGGAAGAAATGTTTCACAAGAGCTGAGGTTAAAGCGAACAATTATAGAAACCAAGCAAATCCTGATGAAGAAAATCAAGGGGAACAGGTAGACGGGCTTTGCAGAACGCCAAACAAACGGAGCTGCCAGTCATCTTGTAAAGCAGCTCGGGTCAAAATTTTGACGTTCTATTCACAGGAAGCAACACCCCTAGATGTTAAGCATGTCAACCACAGTCAGCAGACTCTGGCACAACAACACTTCTGCGTTCCAGAGAGCCTTCACCGCTTAGTTTGATTGCAAAGACTACCGGTGATGAAAAGCAAGGGCAGACGGTGTTCCTGTGATGATGGGCTGGAATTGCAATCCATGGTAGAGCATTACGTAGAGATGGGCGATTTGGCCTGAAATCAAAATCTCAATTGGTTGAGCATTTCAACACTATTACGATTAATGGACGATTGTTTTATTCATTTATTTTCATTTTTCTTTGCTTTCAGTTGTTCTTATAAAAAAAAAGTAAAAATAAACCTGCACTGCAGTGAACATCAGGTTGTCAAACAGCAACTGAGTAACACATATTACAAAGTTATTATGTACAGTTGAGGACAAAATGATTAGCCTGTTTAAAATCACTTTTGAAAGACTTGTTTCAAACAATGATTATTTTGTAGGCGGGGCTAATAATTTTGTCCTCAACTGTATAGGTTTGCTGTATATGATTTGCTGAGTTTCATCTTCTGATTTGTAATCACAGTAAACACACACACACTTCAGAATAAAATCCTTTTTCGGGTATTAAAATGTCAAAGTTAATAGCAGACTTACTTTACCGTTGTGTTTCATCACTCATTCTCCGACTGCCACTCGACTCAACACATCCACTGTTCTAGTGCAGGTAATAAAGCGCACGTGACCACTGCGCGAAACTGCAGGTGGACAGTATCGATTATAAGTTCTGAATGTCGATTTTTTTGCCCTAGCATTACGCTCTTGGGTTAACCACCAAACGTAACTGGCTTAGAAGATCCCAACCTATCTGAGACATTTTTAATTCTACTTTTATACGCGGTTCATAAGCATGTCGTCTTTCACAAAACTAGAGATCACATGATGTCCACAGAAACGTCTGTGTGCGTGAATGGCAGGCGAGAGTTTTTATGGAAGGGGGAAAAAAAATCCTCTCGTAAAAAGAGAGTGGACTGAAAAACCTGCAGAAAGAGCCGACAGCCCAATCTGAAAAACTAGGTCATGTTGTAAAAGAGCTTCTCGCCGAGACCCCGAGCAATCACAGAATTATTCAGAAGAAAGGATTCCCAGTGCTGTGATCACTGCTCTGTGGCTGAGAAGAAGAATGCCACAGATTTCAGCCCTGGACGTCCCTTCAACCTCTCTATAACCCTTAAACCGCTCCTTCTCCAGGATGCCCTAGTCGGGAAGCGGTCACTTCCTGTGGTAAAGCTTGATTACATCATGATCGCCGCCAAAAAACACCGTAATAAACGGAGCGCGATTCATTTGGATAGAGAAAAAACCTATATCTCTCACATGAGCAGAACTTGAATACCCTATCAGAGGAAGCCAGAACGTTTCAAGCCCCTTTCACGGAGCAGAAATGACAAGGCAAAAATAAACAAAAGCTGATTTAATTACACAGGCCAGAGTTACCCTTTAATTTAAAGGTTTTCAGCAGATACCGCAAGTCGATATAGCAACGCTGCTATTATCCTATTCCGTCTCATCCACACCCCCAAAGTATTTCCATCTGAGCGTTACTTCCTTTTGTATGGGGACCAGGGGAATGTGAATTATGGCTCAGTCAAGTCGGGTTTATTTGTATAGCAGCGTTCATACAGAAAGCTCAGTCGAAGTGCTTTACATGAGAAGAACATACAGAAGAGGATGGATGGATGGATGGATGGAGTTGGTGAACATCTGACTTCTTCTGGACTCTGATTCCATGAATAAAAGCAAACTTCTCGTGTTCTGACAACATAAACCTGTTATTAACCCACGTATAGAAAAAAACTCATTCCTATTAAAACTCATGTTGCGTATGTGTTTTCAATATTATAAACGTAACATTTTTAACAAATTAAAAACTATTTAAATGCAATCTCTGCAACACTACATTGTCAGTGTGGTTTCAAGGAGCAGCAGATATAACCATTTCACACACACACACACATCATTCTCCATCCGAACAAAGAGTCCACAAGTACCAGTCAAACCCTTCCACGCGCCATACAAACCACCTTCCCCTAGCGTTCCTTAGCATTTACAGGGTCTTTAGAACGGCACAAGCCCACAGCGACATGGCTTTCTATCACACTGAAGCACAGTTCTCGTTCTCGGCATGTATTATGTATTTGTATTCGCAGACAACGCCGCTTCTCAGCCTGTAAATCCACTGCTGGATGTGTGTCTTACTGCATTGGATCAGTCTTCTCACCCTGTGGTGCTCCTCATCTACAGACATCCACGTCTCAGGCTCATTACATGCACTAATAATTCTCTTCACAAGCACAATGACCCAGACATCACTGTGTCATGGAGGCATTCTCTGCCGGTTTCTACTGCAAAGGCAAGAAAGAGTTCCGTCTGCATCCGTAGCATCGCTTCGTCTTCTTTTATTCCCCCCATCATCTCGCTCTCTGTGCCGGTATGTTCTGTCTCTGGCCGTCGGTCACTGCCGCAGTTTCACAGAGTTCACGCCCAAGGTTATATAACACAAACCGCAGGCAATTAACATCAAACCGAATCTGATAGAGAGCCCCTGTTGGTTCTGTTAATGCCCATTCATTAACCTGACCTTATGAGTCCATTAGGAAACGGATTAGCCCAATCTAGGAGAAGGTGGGAACCGATGTATGGACCAGTCGTGTGGGGGGAAAGTCCAGCACTGGGGATTTTACAGGTGGCATTTACCTTTATGGCATCCTCCCACTGTTAGGACTGAGCAGGTCGGCAGAGCAAACACAGCCGCTTTAAAAGGCCAAAGATTTATGTGGGTATTTTTATAATAGACTGGTGTGTGTTATGTGCTGCTGTCATGAGGCCATTTATATGGCAATGTTTGGCCAGTAAATTTGAAATAAGAATGAATTGCGTTTATTTTTCACTTTCGAGGAGCCTGTTGGTTGGTTTTATGAGGATAATTATTAAGCCATAAGGAATAAATAATGAAATTGGCGATGCTAACATTTTATATGAATTGATTTCAATACATCAAAAAACATTTTGTACTCTCTTTTCTGCCATTATTTTTTAAAAAAATATAAAGATTAAATAGAAGAAATTCAAAATATAATTCTAATTTTAGTTTGTCACATACATTATGTAGTACGGCATGCAGTGTAAAACTGTTAAGGTAAAGTAATTGTAACTTAATATGATAAAATATTTGAGAATCTTGTCCATGTTTAAGATCATGTTTAAGTAACTAATCAGAAATAATTATATATATATTTATACTATAAAACATTACAATATATTATATCAACAAAAACAGTCAAATTATTTGCATGCACAGAATGTTAAGATGACGGCATTATTCAAATAATACATTTTTCACTGAAAAACAAAAACTTAACAAAAAAAAAAAAAAGCTGTCATTTTAATACTCTTTGGGAAAAAAAAGATTTTCTTGGTTTGCCTGGGTTTCCTCTGGGTATCCAGGGAGTCTAGCACAAACGGTAGTGTGATGTGAATGTGTGTGTCTGTGTGTTGCCCTGAGATTGGTTGGCCACCAATCCAGGCTGTGTGTCATCCCAGTCACGCAGAAATGGAACAACGGTTCAGAAAATGGATTGCTGAACACTCTCCTACACATTCAAAATCGCAGGTTTCACACACAGAAAAATTCCGAAGCCAACCACTAGACTGAACACTCATCTTGCCACACATTTCCGTCGCTGCCTGGAGGTTGGTTTAAGCAGGTATTAACCCAAAATTTCTTCCTTGCTCATAGCTACTTAAACACACGCCACTGCAAACTAGTCCACAGACATTTCAAGTCTCTGTAAGATTGAGTGTTTAATCTTAAGCTTCTTTTCAAATAAGTGTGTGCACATTTTTCACGGCGACGTCTGTCTCGTGGCAATGCCAAGAAGAGATCCGAACATGCAAGCGCATCCATTCCCACACTCCAGAATCCAATTTCTCACTGAAAGCAAACACACTGCTGTGCATCTTCCATACATTAATGCCTGAAAACGACTTCATGTCTCCAATCTATTGAACAGCAGCACCACATCTCAGTTGTAAAGTGCTTAGAACATCAATTAACAGAAATTGGGTACACAACATAACACTGGTGTAATATCTCTGTCCAGGAAGAGCATAATGTAATTGTGTCCTTTCGCCCAAGCGGACTAATTTAAAACACACACACACACACACACACACACCCACACACACACGCACACACACACACAAAGAAATGCATGAGCAGTGCCACACACACACACACACACACACCATCTTCCAGCTTCTCATCAGCTTAATGCATTGATTTCCGTTCCATGGCTGGAGAAGAACCATCAGCATCCTATGTCTATGTTACATGATCTGACTCCTTTAGGGAACTCGAGACGTGTCCCTGTTGGAGCCATGTCTTCAATCACAGCACCCGCTCTCAGGAAGAATGGTCTCTACAGCAACGGAGGGGGATTCTCCTGGGAAAAGGTCTGAGAAATAGAGGGAGCTGTGATGTTGACACACGCACATTTACACAAGGCGACATGACAAGGCAATCATCTGACCTCCTTTGTTCCATGCTATCTTTTGGCTGGGGACGATTTTAAAAGAAAATTTGCACAGGCCCATACAATTTTAATGTTATTTTATATGGAAGCAATAAGCCACGTTCATACGCTGGGCATTAGTATTGTAAACACTAAATGTCTTGTTAAATAAAGATAGGCAAAAAGACAAACAGTTAGATACGGGGAGAGAAGGTGGAAACGTTGAAAGGAGAAGGTGGAAAAAGAGAAAGGAGGGAATGAGAGTGAGATACAAAAGAGAGAAATAGAGAGGGTTAAAGAAGGATAAGGTAAAAGAAACCGTGGTAGAGGGAAAGGGAAGGACACAATGATACAGACGAGAAAGAGATGGTGAGAGACCAGAATAGATAAAAAGGGAAGGAGAGTGAAAGAAACAAAAATAGAGAAAGAAAAGAGGGAAAGAGAGAGAGGGGAAAAAAAGAGAGAGAAAGAAATAGAGATAACACGAGAGAGACGAAAGAAAGAAAGAAAGCGAGAAAGACAGAAAGAAAGCAAGCGAGAAAGACAGAAAGAAAGCAAGCGAGAAAGACAGAAAGAAAGAAAGAAAGAA
>CM051495.1:26759358-26776843 GCA_028031935.1 Paedocypris micromegethes | reverse complement strand
AGAAAGAAAGAAAGAAACGCATTGAGCAGATCTAAAATCTTACATTTCAAAATTACTATATTGACAGTGGACAACACAATCATAATGTAAAAAAATAGGGTATTAAAATGGGTATTTTAGATTCTCGCAAAAAGGAACAAAGGCGCCAATTGGCAAATTAGCTTGAATTATGGGTTTCAAGTGCAAGATCCAACAAAAGGCTTTAAGTAAAATGTTCTGCTGTTTGGCGAGACACATTTCGCTTGTCACCGAATCTGACGAGGAAAAAGCAAAGAAACTGTATCCGAATTATACTGTCAAAATCATCAGCTCGCTGCTTTAAAACTTACGATTGAATATTACAAGATGGCATGAGATGAATCCTGAAACCTACCACTGCACCTAGACTGCCACTTGCTCTTTTTTCGGATTAAAAGACAGAATTTATTAGACTGAATCACCAATGGACCGTTTGTAATGCCTTTGTACGCAAGATGAAATAAAACCATAAACTTTAAGCAAAGTTCTATAAATCCAGTCAGAGCTACGTTTTAAAACCACAAACCTGCTTTTCCTTCAACTCGGATCACTGATGACTAAACTCATGGAAAAATGACAAAAAAAAAAAAAGTTTTAAATTGAAACCGCTTCAGGTCCTTAAAAGAAAGTCACGCCACATGACCCGAACCATCTGACCTGGACAGGAACCTCAAGCGAATAATGAGCTCCTTGTGAGGGGGCTTCATCCTCAACGCAATAATGAAATCAAAAAGAATATGCTCCTTCTTTAGCTTTACATCGCTGCCCTTTCTTGCAAAGAAAAAGGCTTCACTAGTCTTTAGCGAGATCCTCACAAAAACCTCAAATCTTCATTCATTAGAAAAGCTTCACGAGTCTTGTTAAAAACCATCTACAAAAGATATTTGGACTGCCCTATGCCAGTAATGAGGAGCTACACAAGGCTAGCGGTCCCTTTCCTGACCCATTATGTAATACAGTCCCTTCACTGAAACTGTGATTATGACAGAGAAGGGAAAGGAACATGCCGGAAACTGCCCTCACCCACCCTGTCTATCCTTCTCTTTCTCCACCAGTCCATTGGCTCCAGCCATCTCAGCTCTCCATTTAAATGCAAATCTGGCAGAGTGGCAGCTGATCAGCCTGGACGGAGGTCAGGTGCACAGCCCCCCAGGTCCTTCAGGGACTCTGACGTCACGGGTCTGCTGAGTCCCCAAACGTCTTTGTGAAGTAACTGGCTGGTAGAACGGAAAATGGGAGTGAAAAGCTATTAATTTAGATTAGTGCCAAAACTATCCAACGCAAATTTCTAAGAAACAAAGGGCGGCCCTTACTCTGATTGGCTGGCGAGATTGTGATTGGCAGCAGTTGACAGTGCCAAAAGTTTTGAAAACATTTTCAAAATAAAATCTGAAGAATTTGCTATTGTTTCTCGGAAAAGTGCAATTGAGATTTTTGGCACTAATCTGATTCCATTGAAAGCAAAAAAAGAAAATAAATCACCTTAAAATGAAATTAAATACTAGACTGGCATGAATTCAGGTATAGTAGCCTCCTAATATTTAGCAAAATAACCAAAATGCTGGGTTCAAGATTTATTTGTTAAATGCAATAGATTGTGGGTTTCGACATTCTTACATTCAGTTTAGCAAAAAAATGCTCCTGTGACTATTTTTGTAACGTTGAGAATAATAAAGATGCTCAAGGTTGGTTTCTTTGATGTGTGGGCGTGCCAAAATCGTGGATATGTTGTGGATATGTACGCATCAGTCACAATTTGCGAATAAATGGGAGACGACTACTACGCATTTATATTTTTAACATATGAAATGTAAGCATAAGGGGTGTACTGTACCATCATTTACAACGGAAACAGATATTTTGTGAGTTTGGAAAGAAAAAAAAAAATAATTCAAGGAAGTTCTTTTAAAGATGTTTTACTTGAGAATAGAATGTAATTCACACGCAGTAGGATCACTCCAATACTGGTCTAGTTATATTGGCTATCTATTATGTTCCGTATATGTAGATCCAGCTATCCAAGCATCGCAGGTTTGAATCCTGGTCCGGTAAGTTTCACAACCTGAGCAAGACAGTGAGCCACACATGACTAACAAGTGCCAAGTATAGTTTTGCTTCGGTGTTTCCTTGCTAGTTTTAGATTTGGTTTAAAACTTGATACTTTTATTTAGTTTCATACTCCTTGAGCACTTTGGTTGCACCTTTTGATTGTTTAAAAAGGTGCTTCATAAATGCACACTTTTTAACGATGTGCAACTCAAAGGTTTCTTTTATATTTAGAAATTAAATAGGAGGTTTGAAAAAATTGATGACGTCAGTGTATGATCCTTACACCACCATGATTCAGCAAAAAAAAAAAAAATGAAGTTGATGTTTTTTTATCGAAAAGCAGTTAACAATACAATGTAGATTATACTGTATAAAGCATATTTTACATTATATCTATAAACATCACACAGCAATCAAACCCATGATCTGATGTACAAACCACCAGGACTCTGATGCTACTTACGGAGCTAGAAACGTTTAGACACTGAATTCTTTATTTCCTAAAGAGGCCATTATACATGCAAAATGCCTTGATTGAAATGTTGCTATAGCAATTGTTACTCGCCGCCGCATTGAGAGGGACTGGGGTGGGCATTTTATGAATCGCATAACTGTGAGATACCAGCCAACAAGTGGTGTGTTCATCTGTGTAAGTGTTTGTAAGTAGGGCAGGAGTTTCACCGCTGGCCTGTTCCACACTGACCTGGCAATTACAATCCTCCGCTGTCACGCCATTCTCAGCCTAAAAACACAGCTTCGCTAAAGAATCTAGAGAAAATACCCCATTTCACAGTCACATTTTTAACCCATAATAACCCAAAGCTCTATAATCGACTAGTCACCTGACAGGCAACACGAGTGGAATGTCAAAACAGGTCAAGTTACTGAGCGTTCTTCCTTGACAAGTATACGACGCCTTCCTAATACCAGAAACGACAGCGAGTTGTTCGTGCGATCCAGGCAATGTTGAAACAATGTGCTCGGGCAGAATCTGGTTTCGGACATGACAGAACTATTTCTTCATGTCTGAGCAGCTTCCTCTTCAGAGAATGTAACACCTGATCAGATAACAGCTGGGAACAAAAAAAAAACGCAGGTAAACGGATGTTTCAGACTTGAAAAAGCCAGTAAAACCAGTTTTCTAGCAGACTTATTGTTGCACAGCCCCTATCGCTTCACCTTTACGCATGACAAAACAGCAAAGACCGAGAAACCATATACAGCAACGATAAATCTGTTAACAATGAGAAGGATGATAGTTTCGTTTATATACCGTATTTTCCAAACTATAATACGCACCACTGATAAACGTCCATTTTCAAATCCTTTTTCACACAAAAGGCAAACAGTTTTTTTAGATAACGTCGTGCACACTCAATTTTTAAACATTTGTTAGGATTTTAAGTGTGTCTTATAGCTCAAAATATATGGCCTTTGAGATTTGCTTTTAGCCAGAAACAAGGATTCATTGACTCAAAAAAAACTGTGTTTACATTTTACACGTGTAGAATATCACTTTGAGATTACAAAAAACTCCAGTGGATTGGTTTCATTTGATATCAAAATAAGAACTGGGTAAAAACAACAACAACAACAATTGACAACATTTAAATTTAATTCTGTAAAATATAAATAATGCATTTGTCGTATTAGCATGTGACAGTCCCTTGCACTAACCCTTAACGCTCGAAAGGCTCTTGTGATTTTTGAAGCATTAATTATGTAATTTGCATGTGTCAGTGGTGCACCGCTTCTGTTTAATTAAGCAAGGTTTCATACTGGAGAAATCATCAGCAAGCAATGGGAGGGTTTATGCTAATTTACTCTCCGCTGCTTGTAAAAATTCTTCATCATCTTAACAGGAGACCTCACCGACATGATTATTATGCAACTACTGCACAATGTCTGCTTTCCAGCGACCAGGTCTTTAACGGTCTTAAGAATGAGAGGAGAAAAATCTTCTGGAGAGTTGAATGCGAAAGAATGAGAACAATAATTGCTAAAAAAAACGGTTGTAATCCAACCCATTCTGAACATATATATGAATATAAAAAAAACAATAGCCTTTAATAAATTATCCCCGACCCTTTTAAAAGGGAAAGTGAGGTTTTGCCTATAGTGCTCCTTTACATTCTCGATTGTGCTTGTATTTTGTCAATTTTCATTCTTTCATAATTCATTTCCTTTACTTAAATTATTAACAATCATTCAATGCCAAGCTTTTACCAAGTGCTTGCCGGGCGGCTCCATGCCGTCGTTTCGTACATTATGTAGGTGAAATTTTGTGTGGTGATTACACATGAAGCTTCTGGCCAGCTTCACATCTCGCATCTTCACTTAAAGTGTTCCTCAGGAGTCCAGAGCGACTCAGAGGAGCCTGATCAAGCAAGAGCTCTGAACCCGTCCATTGCTTCAGACTGATGACAAATAGGTTTTATTTCCTTTCAGATTCAACACACACAAAAAACGCTTTTACACAAAACGTTCAGC
The DNA here is from genome assembly GCA_028031935.1 of Paedocypris micromegethes. NCBI lineage: Eukaryota > Metazoa > Chordata > Actinopteri > Cypriniformes > Paedocypris > Paedocypris micromegethes. The sequence goes on along the minus strand of CM051495.1, from coordinate 26,772,286 downwards.
GATGCATGTGTCCGGTCCCTGTGGATAATAGAAATCAAAGAGCCCAGTTAACCGCGGCCCACCACGGGTTGGTGTCATGGAGTTCCATCTGGCTTGAACAACACATTCTCCTTTGCTCTTACTGGTCACCCAATGCTGGAACAGATAAAGCTCATTACTATTCCAGACGTCTCCCTCGTGCAACCACAAGATTGGTCTGGATGTTAAGATTGGCAGACAGAGACCTTCTGAATGTAAAGATCCCCAAACCAAATGCAGTGTACACTCCAAACGAAACCAGAATGGGGCAATTAAATGAGTAAAGCCGTTAAACACTAGACTATCGTTTAAAAAAGAAGCTTATTAACCAAATTTGCCGGTGACATTTCAGTAGACTGGATGAGGGATGCACATTTTAATGTTAAAAGCACTTGTTTAAGAAGAGAACGTCGCTATAACAAATCACAATTGTAATTCTAAAGTATAGTTCGGGCCCCTCTTTGCCCAAGAGCCGTGTGAGGGGCAAGACTCTTTTAACAAAAGGTACTCAAGCGAGAATCACATCAGCGACATTTAGTTTGAAGGGACCCTTAAGAAGACGAACGGGCTTAGCATAGGCTTCTGTGGATTCAAGAGCACACGATTTGATATTTAATCCTCGCCATTTAAAAGAAGATTGCTTTAAATGTGAACATCAGACAACCAATAAGTTTGGAAGACTATCTTTGGTGGTTGTAGGAAAATTACGTTTTGCTGATAGACCTAATGCAAATGTAAAAACAATTCTTGTAAATGTGGACTTAAATGTGATTATGTTCAAAATGTGTATGTAAAATACACTATTTTCTCATTCCAAATCCAACATTTTTATGCTGAATAGAAACATTTCTTTGAACCACCAAAAAAGTATTAATTCAAGACTAGAACAAAACATACACTTTTGAAGTTGGTTCACATTGTTCTTTTTCTCATTGAAATGCATTAACTGGTTAATCTCTGTTGTGCACCAGTTCCATTGTGTTTGAAATGCATCCACCCATTCTCCATTAAAAACCTTCGAGGTAGCCAATCAAATCAACGAAACATCAGCAGCCAATTAATGAACATCTAACACTCTTGTAGGACAAATCCAGCTTTGGCTAAACAAAACAACATAAACATACTGCACATCTGTTACGATACTTAGTGAAAGCACAGTTAAACACTAACCTGTGTCGTTTATGACCAGACGGACCACCTGACATTTAAATATATTCACATCACTTCACACTTTCGTCTCATTTTTAAAATGGCAAAAAAAGCGTGAGGACTTTCAAACCAAGGGAGATACGTTTGTACACGTCAAGCTCAGAGGACATGAAGCTCCATTCTAGTTCCGAGAAAACTCGATAAAAGTTGATGTGCATTGGTGCAAAAGCGGTGGCAATAAAACACAGCCATTCCTGTGGTTGCATGATGCCTTGTGACAACACAAAGTTACTACTGGTGGACTAGTTTTGGGAAAAGCAGATGGCTACAAAGCAGAGATGACATACCACCCAAATATTGCATAACATTACCCCGATCAAAACTAAGTCAAATACCATTATATAAATACTGTCAGAAATCCAAATTTGCTCAACTGGGTCCAATGTCTGATTGGAAAATTGCCCGACCAGTATGGAGTATACAGTATTTTCCCTTGAAACTTTACGCCATTACACATTTATGAGTGAGTGAGTGAGAGAGTGTGTGTGTGTGTGTGTGTGTGTGTGTGTGTGTGTGTGTGTGTGTGTGTGTGTGTGTGTGTGTGTGTGTGTGTGTGTGCGTGTGTGTGCGTGTGTGTGCGTGTGTGTGTGGTGTGTGTGTGTTGTGAGAGAGAGAGAGGAGAGAGAGAGAGAGAGAGAGAGAGAGAGAGAGCGAGAGAGAGAGGAAAGAAAATGAGAAAGAGGAAAAAAGAAACTAAAAGAAAAGAAAGAAACCAAAAGAGAATAAAGAAAGAAACTAAAAGAAAGGAAAGGGCAGTTGAATGTTTTTTTAATGTATACAATGTGTTTAACACGAGATTCAATCACTTATAGAAGAAACATGTCATAATTGTCACACAAAAAAAATAGTCAGCACTGTGGGTACAGTGTGGTTATTCAAATAATGAGATTATGAGCCAGATCGATAGCACATATGTAACTCCCCCCAGAAGGCCAACGAGGGGCTTTAATCCAGAGATCGGTGGAGGAAATTCAAGATTACCAACCTTTCACTTGCGTTTCATATTCCGCTATGATCTCCTTGTCCTTCTTGATCCTGGTCTGAGATGACATTTTCGTTGAGGTATAAATGTAGAATCCAGTGGTGTGTGGTAGATCTTTGCAGGAGAACTCCCGTGTGTCACAGTTGTTTGCAGCTTTCGCGAGTCACTGTGTCAAGTGCTTCTCAAATCGCATCGGCGGATATTCCAAAGCGTTTTGCCTCCAGAACCGAGCAGCTCCGGTCACACCTGCGCTTTCTCACGGCGGATCCCGCGCGCTCACACTCGGGGAGAGGCTGCTGCTGCTGCTCCTCCTCGCAGAAGATCTGCCATCTGAAGTCACTGAGGAAAACGCGCTTCCCGTCTACAAGGGCTTCCCGTGTGCGCGACGAGGCTTTGTGTGCGTGCCCATGTCGTTTGCGTGCTCGTGGTCCGGAGGGAAGAGTTCGGATGGCACAACCAGAGCTCGGTTGGTTCCTCTGTGTTTCACTCTAGTGCCGCGACAGAGAAGAGAAGAAGTGCGCCCGAGCGTCGTATGTGACTCCTCCTATTGTCGAATTTACTCCATCAACCAATCCAATCAGTTCCATATGCAGCCCTCCCCTCCCGGGACACACACACACACACACACACGCACACACATTCACATATAGGGCGTTTCGTTTACTGTTTCATTCTCTAAAGACTAAAGTGGCACTGTATCCGATTCACAAAGTCTAACAGTTAACGCGTTTCCATTTGTACTGTCAAAAATATCAAATATTTTTCGGAGGTCGTGTAATGTAAAACCATGCATTCTCTTTACAAAAACCTTCTCACTAACACCGAGGGGTTCAAACTTTAGGGTCCAGGGGTCAAAGTTGACCCGTGGTGACCCCTGATTTGGTTTCACATGCAGCCCAAAATAGGGTGAAAGTTTGCAAAAATATAATGAAAATGCAATGCTCCACTGATTACTTGTATGGTGTGTGTGTGTGTGTGTGTGTGTGTGTGTGATAAACCGTATATATATATATATATATATATATATATATATATATATATATATATATATATACAAAATAAATAATGTTACCTTAATTGCTATAACATTGTCTTAAAATAACAGCAAATTTATTATGATAAAATAATATATTGTAAAACCTCTTATAGAAAGTCACCTCTAACGAAACACCACCTCTAATAGAGTTAGAGATGTTGTATTAGAGCTTTAACAGTAGTTAATAAATAAAATATAGACCATATATTACTCACTAAATAATATTATTGTGCTTTATTAATATAGCAACTGAAAAAAAACAGCCAAAATTGATTTAATACAGCAAACACATTTTAATTTTACAGACTGTGAGACCATTTATAACACTCAGCATTAAAGCTTGCATAAATCATAAATTGAGAACAGAGAAGTGATAAATATTTAATCATGGTTTCATCATTTGTACATAATTTGCATAAGAGCAGATGTTGCTGAAATTTTTTCATCTAATTTGTTCTGCAATGATCTCCTCTGGTGCTCAGCTTGGGAGGAACAGGGCTTGTGTGCTGTGATGTTGGTCTTTCAAAGATCTCCCGTTCTGAAGAGGAAACTCTGGGGACTTCATGAAGTTTTAAAAGGAGGGGCAGCTTGTGTTCAAGAGGTTGCAGGAACTTTGGCAAGACACTGACCCTCACATGCAGCCCCGTGTTCACGACTTAAAGCTGCCCACTGCTCCGGGTTTGTGTATAGTCACAGTTCGAGGCTGAGGCAAATTAGGGGACAATTGAAAAGAAAAAAGGCCTAAATTATGAATTTGGCCAAGAAAAACATTTTGCTGTAAAGTTTATATAAGATAGCATGGTCACAAAGTGGGGAAATTTAGTGACCAGAGTAACATACAGTATCACGTAAAAAGATTAGAGATGTGCATGAAATTTATTTTTTACAGTATTTGACATGATTTCGTGTAAAAAAAAAATACATTTTCGGCAATTGTGCACGTACAAAAACACATTACAATGAATTAACATTCCATAAATGAATCCACGCCATTTCAGAGCCAACATACAGTAGTGTACTTTATAGTCGTGAGTACATTGCAAGAGTAAAAAAGCACTACTGCTGCATTATCCTGTGTTTCAGACTACAGTCAATATCTAATCAATTTCATGTCTCCTTACGCTGCCAGAGGAATGTGTTTCATTCTTTTGTTCATGGTAAAACAAAAACGGCCAAGAAATGAACTAAATTCTGAAGCCCTGCTCCCGATTACTTCTGGGCATTTCAAAGGCCAGAAGCCTGGGAAACTATGACTTCAGTGTTTTTGATGGACAAAGCCGCATTGTAAAGTTCTTCTAAGTATTTCAGTTTGACGAATTAGAGAGGCAAGACAGAGAGAGAAAGAAAGTTAGAGATAGAGTGAGCAAGGAAAAGAGAGAGAGAGAGAGAGAGAGAGAGAGAGAGAGAGAGAGAGAGAGAGAGAGAGAGAGAGAGAACCACAATGCGTCATGGTGGACTGGATTTGGACCTTTGCCAGGATGCAAACAACTGAAACCAATGAAATTTTAAAACTGTGGGAAACTTGAAAAAAATAAACCCCAGAAGTGACGTTATAATGTGTCTAAACAGCACAGTCTGTGAACTCGGGAACTGAGTTGCGAAATATCTAAGTATTAGCAGCCCGTTCAAGATAGTCATCCTACAAATTTCCTGCAGATTTCTTTTATCAGCTGCATCTGGCACTCAGCTGTGGGCAGAACCTTTAGAAATGCATCTCGCTGCTTTGCACAAGCCAGTCTGTTGGTTTTGTCTCATCAACTGAATTTTTTTTTTTAAATGTATGTTTTATTGTTTATCGATTCCTCTTCTAAACTGCTTGTCCAACCATTTTTTGTGTAGAAGAAACACTGAACCAGCGCCATGACAATCACAGGTCAGACACACAAACTCACACAGACACACACACACACACACACACACACACACACACACACACACACACTCACACACACATAATGCATTACAAAAATTGTATTAATAAAAAAAATGTATATATGGAGTTCAAAACCACAAAACATTTAATTTAAACATGTATTATTTAATTACTTATCCATTTTCTGAACTGCTTAGCTTTTCTAGGTCAGGAGGAGCTATAGCCAAATCCAGCAACTCCGAGTCTGACACACAGGGCGGAACACTCTCACTCCCACCTTTGGGATAATTATTCCATTCTATTAAATAATTACGCATGACAAGCATATTGTAATTATAATTGTAATTTCATTTGTTGAGCCCTTTTAAAATCAAATTCGTTGAAACAAAGTGTTCACAGAAATAAACATAAAAGCCCATTTAAAACAAGATCGAAACAAATACATCAAGCATATAAAACAATTTCCTAGCTAAACAGAGAATAGCCAGATAGACTCAAGTGTGAATTAAACAAGGGAATATTACATGACAGTCATGGTTTATGTCAATATTACATGACATAAACCAATCAGTTTGAACTAAACTAATTATGGACCATGTGAAAAAAATGGTATTTTTTTTGGAAAAACGTATAATAATTTTTCTAATAATATTTTACTCTATGTTTCCCAGTGTGTGTGACAAAAAGTAAGAAAGTTTCAGAAGAGAAATAATGAGTCCATGAATAATCTGTCATTATTGTGTTTACACTGCAGACTCTGCAGAAATAAGTGTTCTAAAATAAGAGCACGCAGCCACTTAAAGTAGTACTTAGACTAACTAACTGTTAGTGTACATCATCCTCTCAGCGAGACAACTTACCATGTGCATCAATATTCTGAGCAACCATCCTAAAGCCGGTTTAATTCTTTCCGATTACCCTCAGACGTCTCCCGCTGCTCCAGCGTCCATTATGCTACTGGAAACGGAAAAACACCAATTATGCTTGCGATCTGTCGTGCTTTAGCACAAACGAGTTTCAGCCATCCAACCTTCCATTCTTTTCTGAACCTCTTTTTCATTTCTGGGTCAAGCGGAGATGGAGCCAATCACTGCAACTCTGGGCCTGAAGGTGGGACACACACCGGATTGGTGTCTGACCAATCAGAGAGCAGGACACTCTCTTTTTAAAACAATAAATGTTTTACATTATTGGATGAATTTCTGGATTCAAACATCTTTTAACTAGAATCGTCATAAGATATTTCCTCTCACGTTCTTCTCGTTCTCACAATGGTAGAAATGGTTTCCTTCTTCCCTGCTTCTTTAAATGAGCTGATCTGTACAGCATGACTTTTCCTGGCTTCCATCACCTAACCAATAAACAGAAGTTGAGCTACTCATATTTGTGCAGCATTTATTTTACTCTACAGCTTGCAGCAAAGATCTGTTGCACTCGTGAAACTTGCACCTTCCCGCTGGATTATTTTTGAGTTCAGCCTTCAATAATTTTAGCTGAAAGTCTGTTATCTCCCTCTGGTAAACTGGACTAGTGTGTGGACTTATAACAGACTTTAGCAGACCCACTGCAACCCCTGCAGCACCATAACAATCAGCCCCATCTGGCTGACAGCACCGGTTCTCCATCCCCCACACCATACTCACGTGATCTCTGCAGCTTCTCCTCCATAACACAGCGCTGCAGAGACCAAAACATCTCGCTCAGGCTTTCGGAGAGCAAGTTCAAAAACTGCATAGGGCTTGATTGCACACTCGGGTAGCTCGCTGTTTACAGCATCGAAGTGCTTTAACTTTCTAAAATCAAGATTTTGCAAAGCAGTTGTTATTATTATTATTACTACTACAAATATTTAATTTAATTTCAGATTTAAACGCATTCCAATGTAAGTAACTTGTGATCACTAAAGTTCACCAGCGATAAATGTGACTCAAGCGATTCGCCTGCGCTCTCTATTGGCCATGACTAGTCACTACTGAATAATATTTCTTTTGTTAAAACTCACTCCAGCTATAAGTGACGAATCATTTATTTTTTTTTTTTATTTGAAATTGCTTCGATTGTATTCACTCGCCTAGTAAATTATCTGTGACGATACTTTTTCTTGCGCTTTTGAGATGACTTCAATTTTGAAATGCCGACAATCTAAGCCTGCGTAACAGGAAGTCCGCTTCGGATTCAGAATCAGTTTACAGATTTTTCGCTTAAAACGATTCAGTTAAAATGAATAGAGAAAACGTTGCTGATTAAAAAGAATGAATTTAAATAACTATAAAATATATGCCATTGTTAGCAAATAACACACATTTCACATTGACACATGTATAGAGTACGAACAAATAAAAGTTATTATTATTGGTCTTTATATTTTCTTTGCTACAAAGAAATAGTGCTCCCAATACTATAATTTCAAAATTTAACCTAAGGACATATGAAAAAAAAAATACGTCAAGACACGAACAATCGAGGCAAATAATAAAATAATAAATAGTACTGGGTACCAAGAACTCGAGGCAACAATCATATTTTTGTAAGAATGATTCAAATGAATCATTGAATTGACAGTTCGGCGGAGTCGTTTAAGAGATTCGAATCATTCGGGAGTCACACACATGGCAGTGATGTTTGGTTCTCACGATAAAAATGTAGTCTAGACTTGCATAAATGTTGGTTTTATTGTGAATGAAAAAAATTGTAGCGGCACAGTAGGAGTAATTTGATACATTTGTGTAAATTTCAGCGCGACGATGCTCAAGAGCGTTTGGTTTCTCAAAAGAGTGACGCAACGGTGCAGCGGAACTCTAAAATTCAGCGTAAGTACTTAATGTGAAGATATATCTCTGTAGAACATGTAATACGTGTCACGATGTGGGTCGTTAACGCGTTTCTGTCAGATCACATGTGGTTGTTCTATTTCAGGATTCAGCGAGGTTGCGGTCATGTACAGCAGAGGGCGCTACTGTTCCTCCGTCGGATTCCAGTGTCACAGCGGGTCAGGCCGTCAGACTGTGGGCAGAACACTTCACCCTGCACGGCATTTCTGAGCCGCTCCTGTCCAGTCAATATATCGTTGCCCATGTATTAGGAGAAAAATCGGTGAGTTTTCTGCGTTTATTGGAATGGCTGCTCGGCGTGGCCTATTAGTTAGATGGTTTGGCTTGCAACCTTAAGAGTGGAGGCGGTTTGAAAACACTGGTAGATACAAATGAAGTGTTTGAGCAAGATGAGCAGACCACATATCAGTGTGGTTTCAACCTCGCCTGACCACTTACCATTCAGTACACACACACACACACACACACACACACACACACACACACACACACACACACACACACACTCACTCACTCAAGTTGTCACAGTCCTCAGTGATACAATCTTCTATGCGTACCTCATAAACAATTATTGTTAATGTTATCTTTCTCCTCAATGACAGTTGGAATGTGTGAAGAGAATGCGGCTCAGAGACGTCCTAACTGATCAGCAGAGAGAGAATGTGTGGAAACTCTGCCAAAAACGTCTGACAAGGCACCAAAACTTTCATCACTACTCACTTTATTGTACAGTGTATACACACAGACACACACACACACACACACACATATAACTTTTTGCTATTTTAATGGTTAACGTATACAGTAATTACTCTGTAAAATGTAACAGATACCAGTATATATAATTTTTCTACAATATTTAATGGCCAAAAATGAATCACTTATTTTCTAGCAATGGCTGCATCAATTATTTGTTTTCAACAGGTGTGTATATATACATACACACACACACACACACACACATTTTTTTGTTGATTAACATATAATTACGTAAAATTATGTAATAGCAATGACAGCATCAGTTAAATTTTTAGAATGGAATAATTTTCTGTTTTCAGCATGCCAGTTCAGTATGTGATTGAAGAGTGGGACTTCAGAGATCTGACACTAAAGATGAGACCTCCAGTCTTCATCCCGCGTCCTGAGACGGAGGTGAATCCACAAACTTCAACTCTCTTGACCTACTTAAAGTCTCGAGTTTGCAACAAACTAGCAAGAGACTTCAGAAGTGGCTTTTTGGACAAACACGGTCTGCTTGTGTGACAACATTGATTTCCTTCCTGGCGTGTAGGAGCTAGTAAGTCTGGTTCTAGAAGATACCATGTGGGGAGAACAGACTGATTTGAGATGTCTGGAGGTGGGCTGCGGATCGGGAGCCATCGCGCTCAGTTTACTACACGCCGTCCCTCAGGTTCACACTCCTGTCTTTCCCCTCGTTTTTTTTTACGTGCGAGTAACATCTGGTCTTCTGGTTCTTTAAGCTCCGGGTATTTGCGTTGGACCGAAGCCAGTCAGCAGTGCGTCTAACTATGGAGAATGCAAGCAGGTGAAAGCAGGCGCCATTTTCGCACCCTGATGATCCACGACATGGCGTCCTCCACGTGTCAGTGTTGTTGTTCCCTTTCAGACTGGGCTTACAGGACCGACTAGATGTTCGCTGTTTGGATGTGCTCACAGGTAAAAGTGATGGAAATACCAGGAATCTTTGAGTAGTCTACCAGCTCAACACACCAAACCTGTTTTTGCCTTTGAGATGCTCTCCGGGTGATTTATTCATGATAATTAGGTGTGTGTTTGTGTAAAGACCGGACCGGTCTGCTGAACGTGACCTCAGAATTCCGCTAAAAGCCCAACTGAATTCTGTCCACTCGGACAACTTCTTCTCATTCCTGATTCCTGGGAGTTTGTTTACCAGGTACTCATGCGCTCCTGCTTCCTGTAATGAGTTCCAGTCCCTGCGTTTCATTTCCTCTTTAATCACCATAAAAGTCCCCAGCCTTGTCAGAACATCCAGTTGATTTCACATTTGACAGATTAACACTAGCAGATTATCAGGATGTTGAGGAAATTGGCTAGACTGTTCAGCTAAAGTCCTGGAAGGACCTCTTAGGTTGTGACGTGGAAATGTTTAGCCAATTCCAGGGATTGGTTTGGCTTTTCCCGTTTAAGCCTGTGCCCGTCTTCCCACTAGAAGCCATTGAAAACTCCCAGCCGGGTGCCAAGTGCCCACATTTCCACCTTCAGACCACTATTATTAGTCGTTGATTCTCCAGTAAACAGCGGTCATTTTCTGAAACGACAGCCACCTTTTGTAAATTGGCTCACGTCAGATGTTGATGGATGATTCCGGAGGATTTCAAGAATGCGTCATGTATGATTGGTTTTGTTTTTCATGTTTAGAAGCGTGCACCTTGCGCAAAAGGCTGAATCTGTTTTGTATCTGTAGATGTGGACGCCATGCTGAGTGAATGCGGCCGCGTCGACCTTGTGGTCAGCAACCCCCCCTACCTGCTCAGCCAGGACATGGCGTCTCTGCAGACGGAGATTCTCAGGTCAGGCCGTCTCCTTGTGCCCATCTGAGAGCTCATGGTGTAATCTTCTCCCCTGGAAGGTTTGAAGACCCCGCGGCTCTGGACGGGGGCGCAGACGGTCTGAGCGTCACATGGCCCATTTTGACCTCAGCCTCTAAGCTTTTAAGTGAACATGGGTGCGTAAAACACACAGAGGTAAAATATGCGGACTGGCAGGCTGTCTGGCATACTTGTGTATTAGCTTTTCAGGAAGATGAAGAATAAATCGAGTGATGCTGTCAGAAGATACCGAGTGTGTTTCGCAGAACCCAGTGTTCTCATGGTTCTCTGTAGAGAGCCGTATTCCAGAGAATGGATTGTTCTAGTGCACACACGCTAACATAATGACTAACCCAACAGGCCACGCTGTGTGTGTGTGTGTGTGTGTGTGTAAGATGATGCTTGAAAAACGGACACATTTGACGTGCATTTTTGCAGCCCTGAAGTGACGAGCCATTGTTTTAATAGAGGTTCGGATTTCTTGTATATGCTCGTTCTCGCTCGCTCGCTTCCCGGAAACGTTTCATGGGTTCCCAGAAGTGAGGTGGGACGGACAAACCCAGCTTTATATTTTATTATTTTCATCTCAAACAACGCGGTTCCTTGTGATTAATGACTTTTTAGGGTATGTGAAATAACATCCCCTGCATCATCATCATCTTCTTCTTTCCTGGTACTGCCTCTGTGTGTCCAGGCGTATTTACCTTGAGGTTGAGCCGCGCCACGCCACAGTCCTTCAGCGGCTGATAAAGGAGAAGATCCCTGGATTGAATTATCTGGAAACCCGCTGTGACCTCACACACAGGTCAGGTCTTTCTGAGAGCCTGACGTGAGGCGTTTTGTCTGTGGGTTTGATTTGTTCTGCCGAATGTCCGAGTCCTTCCTCAAAAGCCAGATTTTTGTAATATAATCGTTGCTCTTTCACGTTGATGGAAAAATTGGATTATTGTTTTCAGAGCAAATTTAATACTTGAATAAATACATTAATAAATAAAATTAATACTTTGAGCATTTAGTACTTATATGTTTTATTTGAAATAAAAAAATGTCTTTAAAATGTCTTTATTAGGAAATGTTGTTTAAAAGCTACATAATTTTTTTTTATATTTTTAATTTGATGAAATCCATACAATTTTAAAACTGTAATTCTTTTTATAAATGAAAAAATACAAACTCGGTGTTTAGTCTTTTACCATCTTTTTTTCTAGGCCTCGGTTTTGCATCATAGAGAAGAAGGAATGTTAAAACTGAGGAAGACGATGTAAAGTATAAAGACAAGACGGAAATGGCTGTTTTTCTCGAATTTGTCCAGCTGGATCTCGGGTCAAGAAACGCAGCGTTTGGTCCGAATGTGTGTGTGTGTGTGTGTGTGTGTTCACCTGCTCGGAAGGGTAAGTGTGTTGTGGTGATTTTCATTGATTGTGAGTATGTGCTCAGCGAGCAAGTGTCAGGGTGCAGTAGGCTGAAGGTAATTATTGAGGCCTTTTCTGAGAACTCCCCCCCTCCCAGTCCTGCACTAGTCGCTCCCTGGAAGTAGCACACTGGTTCTGCGAATCCGCTGGCCCGATGCCGCTAATTCGCTCACTTAGGCTACAAAGGCAGAAACAAGCGCTCCAGTGCCATAATCCGCGCAAATGTACATTGTATACGTGCCGCATAAACACTTCAACATTTTCTATGACATCGACAAATCTTTCAAAACACAAATAAAAGTAAAATAAAATTTTTCCCCCAGTGTTTTGACAAAAGGGCAAACGGTTAATTTTACATCAATTAGTTTTTGGTAAAAGTTAACATTTGTAAGTCTGTAAGTAATTATGACTTGAAATGTTTTTTTTTTCTAGTAGTTATTTACATATTTAGGTCACGGGCAATTTACGTAAGCTTGTGTGGCAGCGAGCGCGAGTTCTGTAAAAGCTCTGCCTCGCTTTCTGCGAAATACTAATCACGGTCTGCGGGAAAACAGCTGAAAAAGCCTGTTACGCCTAAACGCTTCACATACATCGCCATACTGATCCGTCCGCAGGCTTTTCAATAAATGAATAGGAAGTTGAAAACAACATGCCACCAACGCGCCTTCAAAGAATCGCAGACTCTGAACTGAAATACATTTCCAGAAAAGATGTCGTGAAGATCAGCGCACGGCGGAAAAGCCACGCTCTTGTGTAACACGCTTTGAGATGATCAACTAAACTGCGAAGCACATTCATGCACATTTGTTCATCTACTAATCCTATTATTGTGAGATTAGAGTTCTGAATGACCTTGTTTGATAGTATTACTGGAAGGCCAGTACTTAGAAGTCTGATTGTTTGATTCTCTGTAATGCTTCAGTGGAAAAAGATCAATTTTCTCATTGTTTGATTTTGTTCCCTCTGGGTGTTTTTTTTTTTTTTTTTTTTTTTTTTT
>CM051495.1:26590961-26759335 GCA_028031935.1 Paedocypris micromegethes | reverse complement strand
AAAAAAAAAAAAAAAACCCTGGCTGTCATTCAATAAAAAAAACAACAATGTATCATATGAAACATCATAACTTGTTTTTTTTTATTATAAAATAACAGGATTTGTAAATCCTTAAACGCGTACAAACTCCACATTGTGGGGATAAAACAAAAAATGTAAATCTTGATTAAAACGCTTTAAAAGCATCAGAAGCATTTCACTGCATGTCATTTAGAGGAAGTGAACGTTCCAGTCAAGGCAGTGCAGTGGCAAGGCTCGTCTTTAGTGCAGAAGCTACATGCTCCGGCTCTTAGAGGAACTGCGCGCTCTCATGTTCACATTTCCCACCGTTCCTAAAAACGACACGTGACTCACACGAAAGACATTCAATTACATATAAACCTTCAAGCCTCTTCTTGGAAATCGAGCAGTACAACAAGAATATTTATCACCTGTTTCTTCATAAGTTATTAGCTCGGGCAAGGCCCAGTCGTCCTCGAGTCACACCAAAGACACGCAAAACGTTTGTTTGAGTTGTTGTTGGAAAATCATAGCATCTTAAATCATTTCAAGGGACGCTACTTTTCCTTCAAACCTCAAAACAAGGATGGACTTCTGTTCAACTTCCAGACCCCCTTTGCATCCATGTGATTGGCTGCGATACGTGTTTCCATGGCAATGTCAAAGCTGAAAAGGATAATCCTTTAGATATTGGAGTAACGGTCTGGGTAAAGGCAAAGCCTCCGTGCAAGCAGCTTGTCGGTTGATGGCCAATCGCGCAAGATGTTGCAAGGAAACAAAAGCCTGAGAGCGATGGATCGGTTTTTTCAGTTTTAGCAGCACCGCACATTCTTTGGGTGTTGATGAAGATGCATGAACAGACTCTTGGGCGCCGTCTGCCCCCTCCTCGCTCTTGGAGCCCACGTAGTGCTGCACAAGGCTGGGCACATCAGGAAAGGACTGCAGCCGAGACCTGGCTGGAGAGCTGGAGTCCAGGCGAAAGCGTCCGAGACTGTACTCGATGCGAACGTTTGTTGGCCCACGGCCCGTTTTCACCGATAGAGTCAGCATATAGAGTGGGTGGCTGCTGTCCCGAACCAGAAACGTACCCTCAGATGCCCCCTGCAACACCGAGTGGGCTTCACTGGCCGAGATGGCACCCCAGTACCAACCTGGAGGAGAAAATTCCCATCGTTATTGATATTTAATGACCGTTTTGGTGGCAACATGGCTGTCACTTTATCCATTTTAGCAGCACAATTTTGTTTCATGTATAGACACGCACAGAATTACGGGTAACTGCTGCCAAACATTGTTCAACAAAAATATATAGAAAAAGGAACTTGACATTTAAAAAAAAAAGCTCCTGGTTTTGTATTGTTCATATTCTATTAAGGAATGTCTGGACATACCAGAGGCATCGAGATAGGCGAAATTGGTGGTGATGGCTCTGAAATCTTTGCTTGGGTCCCACAGAGTCACGGCTGTGCGGATGCATTGAGGAGAAGAGAAGCTGACCACCGGGAAACCCACCATTGGCTCAGCGGACTCGGGCAAGTGAGCTCTTGGGCTGTAGAAAAAAACAAAACAAAAACACCCACCGTTTAATAGAAAGATAACAGGCTGTTATAAAGCAAGAGCGATATTTGTTTACTTGCATTATTCATCGCATGCAAATGAAAGTTAATAAATTATTAAACGTAACTAAATAATAATAATAATTCAACATACTACCTATACAATGAAGCTTTTAAATGTTTTTGTGTAATTAGCAGTATTACTACAACACTACATTATAAGTTTAATATAATTACTATGATTGCAATTTTATTTTTATGAATCTAAATCGAAGTTAATGCTAATTGTTTCATTTAGTATTAAGGAACAACAACTTAAAGCCGAGAATCATAACTGATTTACATTAGTCGTTTCCATTACTAATTTAATCCTATTACAATCGTATGCTGTTGACATTTCCCCATGGGGCTTATTATAATGTTTGGTTTTTAAAAAAAAATGACGCACAAAGAAAACTCACCCTTGAACGCATAAAATCATCGCGAAGAGGTCCGACGTCCAGTCCCGCTTGAAGTTTCTCCGTTTACTGAGATTTGCTTCGCTCCTCGATGAATAAATCGGATTCGGCTCCCGCGTGGATAAAAGCTCAACGATGTTCCTCGCCGGACGAGCGTCGCGAGTCTTTCAGTCCGCGACTTGTCAAAAGATTTGTTTTAAGCGCAAACACACACACGCGCGCACGTGCTTCCACAAAACCGAGCGGTGTTTCTCTTCGGCTCAAGCTGTAAAAGTGAAGCGGCGGCGGTGGAGGAACACTGCAGGGTTTGGCTTGCTCATTTCATCTGACTTCACGGAACTGGCTTTCTGAGAATCCCCCGCGCCTCTGACGCCATCGACGGTGAAGCAGTCAGACCTACTCCATCACCTCCTCATCATCCTCCGTCTCTGCCGAACTCAGCGCATCACAGCGAGTCGTGAACTAGCACCCAATGACGCTGAAATGACTCATTTGGGAGTTTTGCTGGAGTGATGGTCGATGATCACATCCCGATGTTTGTGATTGACGCTCGGCGCTTCTCGTGAAACCGGACTTCTGGCGTTCCAAGAACTTTCCAGGAAAACCAGACGCCTCCACGGATTTAAACCAATCAGGTCACGCCCCTTCACAGATGCCCGCCCCTTTGGAAAGGCAACCATTTGTTACGCTGTGACATTATAGCCGCGGCGTATTCGACAGATTCCGCCATTTGTAAAAACGTTTCGAATATTTATGTTTATTACGTACAGAGATTACACATGTGTGTAGCTAGTGTTTATTGTTGAATCAATTCGCCTCAAATATCAATGTTAGCAAAGTGTAGCCAAACGCTAATGCAAAATCGCAAGACTATCTTTGTGTGATCACTTGATGGGTAAAGTTCAGCTTTCTCGTTTTGTTTCTAACAGTGAATCCTTGCTGAAAGGAAAAACAGTTGTACGATGTTTTCTGATAGCGCGCTTTTGTCGCCACCTAGAGGAGTGCAAATGCTGATGTTGCATTATGGTGTGCAACAAAAATACTGAGATGATTTTAAATAAAGACACATTGAACACGATTCACATTAAAATGGGTTTTATTTCTCGCCTATTGTATATCTACCTTTTCAATTTGAAAACAAAATTGTGTGTTTTACAGCACAGTAGAAACCACGTGAAGATGCTTTTTGTATATATTTTTGTATGTGAAGACTGACCAAGACAAAAATAGTTAAGAAGTCAAATAAGTTCTACAAAAATTTTAGTACTCTAAAATTGCTTAAATAAATAGCCATACATGTAAAAACATGTGCCATTTCAGTTTAAATTAATATGTAGAGTGCGTACAATGTTGGAGTTCCTTTTTACTTCGTTTTATCAAAGTACTCTTGGTAAACTAAATGTTCTTTGAAAAATACCCTCAAAGAAAAAACACACATAAAAGAAAATTAAAATAGAATTTCACAGTAAACACTATCATTGAAATTGAAAATGTTGTGGAGACACAAAGAAGCAACTGATGCTTATATACAAGGTGGGGTATTTAAAAAAATATGCTCAGAAGCAAAATGGATTCCTGAGTTTTTGTTTTCTGAAAAAGGCGCGTTACCACGGCAAACAACAATCACCTAGAACAATAAATACAAGCAAAGAAGGTAGAAAAACAGCAACAACAATGAGACATAATATCCTAATGTCACGTTCCTTCTCCTAAACCAACAAATTACCCTGCAAGTACAGATCCGTGGAACATTTACGATTGACCTCAAGTTTCTCTCGTTCCCATCCATCCTTCCTAGCTGTTCCCAACATTTTCTCCACCTCCTTTGATGAGACGTTTGTTCCCCCGTTTCCCTGCTGGGCCACGAGGTTTAGCGAAGGCTTGCTTGTGGGCATGTTGCTTGGGATGAACCTCGTCGTACAGATACTCCTCTGTCAATTCATCTCCACTTTCGATCTCCAACTAAAACAAATTCACCCATGTTTTTTTTTTCCCTTTTCAAATCGGATAGGACACTAGGTGTGTTTTACCTTTTTCGCCACATCGAGAAGGAAGATTCTCTCCACCTCCTCCAGAAGTCGACTCTTACAGCTAGAATACAACATCCTCTCCTTGATACTGCAGCTGTATCCAGGCATGGAGTATATAAATACTGCGGAGGGAGATAGAGGTTTATAAATAGCGCAGGTGAGGAATCTGTTACGGAACATGGAGGCACATGACTGACCGACAGACTCGAGGTAGTCGCCCTCATGTGAGTGCTTGTAGAGGAAGAAGTGGTATCTGGGAGTATCTACGGGAATCCGACGGGGCAGATCACGGGTGTCTGTCGGGCTGGTGTGCACGAGCTCGATTGTCTCCTTCTCTGTGTCCAACTTCTAAACACAAAATTGAAACTTTAAACTGATTGTGGTGAGACTTTGTCTGGTGAAACGAGGATCTAAGAGTGTGTCGTACTAGCTGGACATAGTTGATGCGTCTCTCGGCGAGCTGCTGCACGGCCCGTTTGGCCGCTTCCTGGAGCGGGAAGGCCAGGCCCTGAAGAGTCTGATGTTTCGGATCCACACTGATCTCAGCTTTCACCTTTGGGCCAGAAAACACTTGGCAAATTATAATTTGGGATATTTTTTACACCGGTCAATGGGACAAATTATGAAGGCACTGACCTGTTTAACTCTGCCCTGAAAACCAGAAACACACACGTGTTAAAACCTTTTCGGATCTTGAATTTAACCAGTTTTGATCTGTTGTGAGGAAGGATGTGATTGGTTGCTCACCTCTGTGATCTTGATTCGTTGCAGTTCCTGCTCGGCCGCGGTTAGAGGAGCTGGAGCAGAACAGGAAGTGATGTGTCGCAGGTAACCCTGAAGACAAACATCCTCCTGGAGACGGAAAACGGCGTATAGAATGTTTAACCATTGTATTTCAGCTTTTTTATGATCAGAATCTTGATGAATCAAAGATGGCTGACAAGTTACTATTCTGTATACTGTACATTTTCTAATCGCTTAAGTGTTAAGCTTACGAATTAATTCCACTGTGATAAACAAATCTCATTCATGAACATTATTGTAACTTGTATTTAAAAAAAAAGAAACATCTTCAAATAATTGAGCTTGAATATCAAAGTGACAGTTAAAAAAATTAGCAGGTATTTTATGATACAGTAGTTCTGAATGTGTCATCAGTGTCATCAGCACCTCAATTGTCCCGAACATCTCGTCCTTGACGTGTCCACCACCGAACTCCTTCTTTACTGTGGCACGAGTGGCAGCGTAAAGCATCTTTTGTCGTACCTGCAGAAAATGCACAAGCATATGATTGTTAAATGACTTAAATACGTAGACATTATGTAACCTTTTAACAAAAACAGGAGGCTGTTTATTTCTACTGCACACATTAATAATGCATCAACCGATTTACTGTACTTGTGTATACTGCACTGTAAAAAATGGCCTTCAGTTTAACAGTTATATACCGTAGAAATGCTACAATAATCAACCGTATTTTACCCAACAAACAAAAACCATAGAATTTAAAGTGGAAAACAGTAGTTAGCTGAGTAGAGCTGTAGTTTTACTGAGTAGATTTATCGAGTAGAACCGTACACTAACATACACAGACGGTTTTTTTTTTTTTTTTTAATCTGGACATCCTGTGAAGAAATTTTTCCTGTACACGGCTTTTTTTCCACAAACAAAATAGATGGATGGAGAAAAACAAGTTGCTCTAAAATATGAGGTGCATTAAATCACTCTAGCAGAACTAAACAGACAAACAAATCCTTGCGACAGACAGTTGAAACCTAAAGACATAATCCCAGGAACGTATAGACTTACAGGAGATTGGTCTGGAGACCAAGATATGAAGAGCCATTCAAATCCTTGAGCGTTCTTAGAGTCCAAGCGGTATAAGATATAGCAGGGCTCATGGGGGTCCAAGAGGGGGAGCAGGAAGTGGTCATAGTCTTTGTCCCAGCTCTGACGCGGCTCTCTGTATGATCCCAGCACGAGCTGCTCTGAAACACAAAGATGAAAGCTCCATCACAAACCTCACTCATCTAATATTACAAAACATTATTATTAAAATAAATCGAACGTGAAATATTACCCATTATCTTCCCGCTTAAAAAAGAGCGTGACACGTATCACACACCCGATTTAGTTCCCGCCGCTAAGTTCACCTAGAGACACACGCACGGCAAGACCCTGAAGCCGGAGCTTTATGTAAGTGCAATCAACAATTCATGTCATGCTTTCATCTTACATGTGTGTGCGAGACCTTCACCTCATTTCTTCACAATATCAAGAGCTGGAACAGACGATGAAAACGACAATGAAAAGATGAAAAATGGAAAGAAAAGTGGTCAGATCAGGTCATGAACAAAACATGTGTGTTTCTGTAGATCAACACAGTGTGTTGTACTCAGTGAAGTAAAGTAAATAGGGTAACAAATTAAAATTGTGTTCTGCATTCAATTTTTTGTTACAGAGAACACAGGTAAGCCCGGAGCAGTGTTTTTATTCTGGGTCTGAATGACTATTATTGACCAAAAGTTCCTATTGTTTTATTTTTTTTAAATAATACAAATCACTCAACAACAAACACATAATATTCATTGAGTTTTCTGCTAATTTTGAGTGAATTATTGATGTATGGTATATTCTTCATTGGCTCCTCCAAATCCATTACGATCATGTAGGTGTTGAAAGGTTTAAAATATTAACTCTTATTGGACCCATAAAATTACAGTTGAAACAAAAAAATCGGGCGATTATGGCTTTTATTATGATCCACTGAAATGTTAAAAGCAGAGCACCCATTTCGACCACGTTGCTGATGTTTGCACTTTTTTATAAATGTATATATATTTGTCATCTCGGGTTACTGGCTGTTCTTGTCAGGTTAATTTAGCGAAGCGACTTCACACTTCACACACACTTAACACTTGTACATGGAAACACTCCATCGAACGCTTGAAAACGTGTGTAACGGATCATCTTACTTCCAGAAGCTCAAGTTCACCTGGACAGACACTGATCTCAACGTTCACTTCATTCAACTGGAGTGTGAAAGTCAGCTCAGGTTCTCCTCCTCCTCCTCATCATCCTCCTCCTCATGCAGGCTTTACATGCGCATGCACTAATGTACATTTTATATAAAATCCAATGCATTTCAAAACCAAGAGCTTATCAGTGGCTCAGCTTTTCTTCTTCCTCCTCCTCACACAGGCTTTACATGTGCCAATGTGCATTACTATATGAAACGCAATACATTTCAGAATAATCGACTTCGGTGATGATCGGTACCTCAGCTTTTCTTCTCCTCCTCTTCCTCACACAGGCCTTATGTGCTAATCTGTCTGTTGTGCTTAGGTTGTTCATGTGCAAAATTTTAAAACACAGTTAATACTCGGATTTTGCTGCAACAGAAGATTTTTAAAAACAGAAAGCTCACAGAAATGAATGTCAAATTGTTTAAAAAAATTACAATTTTAGGCCAGAAAATGTTAAAATTCCCTATTTAACAAAAAAAATTGAGACCCTAAATTTCTTCCTCACTTAATTGAATTTGTTTTGCTCACACTCTTTTGCCCCTCTTATCTGATGATGGCTTGAATGCAATAATTTATTGTAGTTACATTTATTTATTACATATTTAGTACATACATATATTTATTAGAATATTTAAATTATTTATAGTTAACCAGTGATTTAATTACTAGTGAAAGCTACTTATATAACATACTATAGCTTATCACAAATGTTTTATGTTTTTTTTTTTAAGTTTTTAAATGACAAAACAATACATATTTATATGTATTTATAAAACTAGTTGGATTCACTGTAAGTAAATAGGTTTAACATAATTTCGGTTTTTCTGTCACAGTCTGGTCATTTCAGATCTCAGAAGCTTCGGGGCCGCACAGACGGAACTTTCCAGAAATTGTTAAACCCAGCATTAACCAAATAACCCCACCATCCGCCACACACGTGCACATTTGCAGTCCCAGTGAACTTGAGGGATTTCACCAAGATCTTTTGCAGCTATTCCATCAACTATTACCTTCATGCAAATGCAGATTACCAAAATAAAACACCTCTGATGTTCCTAGACTTCACATTTACGCTCATTAGAAAATTATGGATGAGTTAAAATTGTGTCATTGGGATTAGATGTTTAAGTCTGGAAGAAAATCCAATCGTTCTGCTCGCGGACAGTCTGACCATGTGATGCAGTTCACGGACCAATAGGGAATCAGATACGCATCTCAGAAGCCCAGTCCAGAAAGAGATCGGCGTTGACCTGTTTTCTCTTTTCAAACCAGCCTGAAATTTCATCCCTGTGAGACTGGCACAGAGTCACCCAGACGCCTTCATGGAAACACCAGCGAAAAACCATGTAGCAACGGTTCGTCTACTTAAAGCACTGCGAACAACCAGAACTTGAGACCTGCTTCAGAGCTTGTCTGATGCTGATGCTAAAAACGCTCATTTATTTCAGCGCGGAAAAAGAAATCAATGGAACTTTCAGCACATTGGTCACAAATTATAGCCGTGAGATCATATATTATTATTGATAAGTTAGGCTCAAACCAAACACAAACTGATTTGATTACAGATGCTCTATGTCATTTTTATATTCTCATAGCTTGTGCGTGCATCAGATTTCTACCGAGTTCTCCATTTCCGGGTCACAGGAGCCAATCCCTGCAGCTCTGGGCCTGAGGCGGGTAACACACTCTGGCCAACCAATCACAGAGCGGGACAAACAGACACACACGTTTACACTCTCACTTACTACGGACAATTATTTGTATTTACATTGAATATTTTGTATTGTGCTCTTGATAGTGAGTAGACACTATATGGAAATAATTCTGTGTTTTGTCATTTGTCATAATGACAATAAAGTCATAGTTTTTAAAGCATACTTGCAGATATATCAAAGTGGGGTCTTAAATAGCCTTTAACATCACAATCCTAACCCAAACTCAACATTACCAAATTCCATCTTGACCACCAAACAGGCTTTAAAATTTGTGAATCCCAGTCAAATGTTCGCACTTTAGTACAAAAACCTGGCATTGTGGGCCCAACTTTGATGAAAACGTCAGATCTCACTGACATACACACACACACACATATCCTGGCACTTAAAGTGGAGTGTGTTTTGCCCTTTCTTTCTTAGGAACCGGATCTAGTCATCTGATAGCGAGCTAACATTTCGACAGCACGTCGTACGCTAACACGCCTTCTCACGCGCGCAACGCATTTGCTACAACCAGGATCGGTTTGTCATTCTCTTGACCCACGTACAGTTAATCCCTCTCAGGCCTTTCGCTTTCCACGTCAAACGATGCGTCATCTGACTTAGCATGTGAACGCGACTCAAAGTTTACAGCTTATCAAAACATGTTTGGTTAATCTTTTTCAGTGTCAGCTTATGGCCGCAGAATGAACCGGAAAACAAACAATCAAAACTAATCTGCTGAATCGGGTTTAGAATACAACTGAATTATTATTCAGACAAAACCGCACTGGACTATTATTACTATAACAGCAGATTTGTGATGTCACTGTCTGGAAATAAAAAAAATCCTGTTTGGGAAAACTGTACCAAAAAATGCATCTACAGAACATTGAGGTTGACCTTTGAATATAGCATGGTTTTTTTTAAAGAGCGCTTAACGTGTAGATGGGGTTTGACCACTGGACTGCGAGCAGACCTTCACTCACCGTTTCTGATCAACACCTGGATGAGGCGACCGGTTCCGCTCCTCGCCCTGACCAGGAACTCCTTCAGCTCCTCGGTTACCACCAGAACCAGGAACATGGCGGGTCAGTGTGATGCCGCCTTGGAACCTTCTGAGCTGGATGAAACTGGAAGCACGAGTCGGTCTTGGTTTTTGCTTGGTTGTGCTGGACAGCCGGATCCAAAACAAGTTAAAAGCAGCGGGATGAAGCAAGAGTTTGGCGTTTGTGCTGAAGCGTGTCTGCTATCTAAGCAGAAGGGCATGTGAGAGCAGCAAGTGTGTGATAGAAGGTTCCTGTAACTGGGACAGGATTGTGTGTGCTTGCTGAGGGAACCCGATACCTCTTGCCCCAAATTTAGCAGGCAGTGTCTGGCCTCGGGTAACTGGGTAACTCACCATCCCCCAGAGAAGACCAGCTCATGGACACGAGTTCAAAAGACTGAACTTTTCTTATTGTTTTCTATTATGTTTTTCAATCTGTGGTTCCTTGGAAAAGACGTAGCCTTTATTGCAACGATTTCTGTCTTTTTAAAATATGCTTCAAGGTCGTAACTGTACTTTCAAGAAAATAATTCTTCTCGCTATTCTTCAAGGTAGTGTTATGCTGTCACAATGGTTAACTTTGGAAAGTTGGAGGCATGAAATGCTGAATAGCAGCTTTTTTCTGTTTTGGTACTGCAAAAAGTCCATAAATTGCATGTTTTTTTTTTTTAGGAAAAAAACAAGTTTTATATGAATATGTCCATATCAATATTCAGTTCAAACGTTAAAAAAAAAAACTCAAAACTTAAAGTTGAGCAACAAAACCCATTGTTGCTGCTTGGCACTATATTTTCTTAAAGGTAATCAATTTTGCACAATTTTTTTTCCTTCAAAGTCCATAACTCACAATCATTTTATCAAGAAGAAACTAGTCGAATTTGTCCCTATCAATATTCAGTTCAAACGTTAAAAAAAAAAAAAAACTCCTTAAAGTTAAGCAACAAACCCCATTGTTGCTGCTTGCAGCTTTTCTTTCTAAAAAGTTATCAATGTTGCATGATTTATTTCCTATATGAATGTAAAAAGCAATCTTTTTAGCCATCTTTGGCAATCCAGCTTTTTTAAGCAATCACATTAAACAAAGTAAAAATAATGTATTATGTAATGTATTATCTGCTTGAGTCATAGCAGAAAGTCGTCTGTGTGTGTCATACTCTCGTTTAACTTTGAAATGGTTCTCAGCGTTAAGACTTGAGAGTACCAATGTTGGTTTACGCATCTACTGGTTAAATTTGAAAACTCACATGTTCAATTTGCATATTTAAGCAAGAGGTAAGTGTGTATTAGAGCAACGCAGGACACTTATGAGAGCTGTATGATAATGGTGAGATGTGCTGTAGGTGTGACAATGTAAAGGTGGGTTTGCATCAAGGCACAGTTCTGGGCCCATTTATGTTTGTCTTGATGACGAACACGACGACAGACAAGATTAGACATGCGTCTCCATGGAGTGACATTGTGCTTTGAAGCGAAAATAGGTGAAGGCAAATCTAGGAAGGTGGAGGTCTCAAAAGCAGAGGATATAGAGGGGAAGACAGAGCGGAGATTTAAATAGTAATGATGTAACCATAAGAATGATATGTCATTCAACTATCAACCAACAGAACCTCTACAATGCCAGGGTGAAGAAGGCAGAAAAATAAATCATCCAAGACCCCTCCAGATCCTCAAACACTAAAACAACCAGACACAAAAACAGCTTCTTCTCCAATGCCATCTCCAGCTTCAATATTTAAGCAAGAACCATTACCTAGACTGTACATCACTGAACTGTGTAAAACATGTCCTTGTCTTGCATTGTCCTTATGAGCGTAAATACCACAGAATTTATAATAATAATAATAATTGAACCTTTATTAGTCCCTCATGGGGAAATTTTTTCTGTGTGTATCTGTGCATACAATCCATTGTATATTGTGTATATCCTTGTCCTATGTAAGCGTCCATGTACCAGGAGCGTGTACAAAAAACTCGCACACATGGCGAATAAAACCCTCTCTGATTCTCTGAGGATTCAAATAATGAAAGTATTTTTTTATAACAAACAAATATAGAGTCCAGACGAACACTGCAAATATTCGCTAAAGCAGTTGTAAGGATTTTGAAAGTACAGTGAATACAATACAACGAAACTCGAGTTGAATGATCTGTATATTGGTGAATTATAAAGAACACATGATCAAACACATAACAAAAAACATGATAAAATTGAGTAAAAAAAAAAAAAAAAAAAAAAAAGCATAAAAACCAGCTTAGCTAACAAAATCTTAGTTAACAAAATCTTTAAATGTACAAGTGAAAAGCTCAGGTAAAGTTGGACTAAGAGTTTGTCAATGTTACATAAGACGTTTCGTAACTAGTTTGTGAATTAAGCCAAAAATGTAGAATGTTTTATATTGTTTTACATAAACTTTAATGGTACAAATGTAAAAAAAAAAAAACGAACTTTCCATCAAGGTCCATATTTACAGTCAATGTAAAAGCTGTCAAAATGTTCTACAGTGCGAAGCCAGTCAGTAGAAGTGTGTATAACGCCACCTGCTGGAGACACGAGGCCACGAGCGGAAAACCACCAGTTTCACACGACGCGATCCTAGATGCTGATCAGTCATCAATAGTGGGCAACCAGAATGCCTGTGGAATAAAGAGCAAGACAAATAAGAACGGGACAAAACCCCTAGATCTGTACATTTAAATGTAGATTTTCAGTTTTTGAAGATTCTGCAATTACTGAATTCAATACAAAATCAATAAAATACTTTTTTTTAGTTATTGGCCCAAGCGAGTTGTCACTACACATTACTTCTCACTTCCTGTTTCTAAAATATTTTTCCTTGCCGTCTTAACTCAGTTTGAGATGTTGGCTTTTTCGGTTTTATCTTTCTTTTATATTTGTTCTTATATCTTAAATCTATAATACTTTTGACGGTTTTGCTTGTTTGTGTAGGGCACTTTGACAAAATTGTTGACTTTAATGCGCTTTACAATTAAAGTTAGATTGGATTGGACTGACTAGGGGCTATAATGCACAACATTTTTTTTACAGAGAATAATCCACTCATCAGCATGTCTGGGATCCACCAAAAATACATTATTAACTGGCTGGAAATGTTCTAGAATTAGAGTAAGGAAGAACAACATTTAATGATGAAAAGAAGTGTGTCTGCAGGTTGACAATTGGCAAGTTACATGCCTAAAAACTATGTATACTGTAGTTATGATCATTTTTTACCTGAAGAATTTATGTTGTTGTGTGTAAAGTGTATATTTGCTAAAGCTCGGTCTTACCATATTAGAACAGGCACTGGCAAAGGTCATGAATTTGGGGTTGAACTGTAAACAGGTGACGGGACCCGTGTGCTTCCCATCAAGGACGGCGACTTTCATCCCACTTTCCGCATTCCACACATGGATCTTTCCATCCTCTGAACCTGAGAAAATGAAAAATGGGAGATCAATTTCTGAAAGCGGTAAAAATTACAAGTTGAGTGTTAAGGTCAAAACTCACCAATCATTATGAACTGAGAGTCTGGCGTGAAAGAAGCTTCCAGAATCACACCTTTGCTATTGTTGTAGCCCTGATGTAATGTTGAACAGAGAATTGTGAATAATTTCTTAAACGATATAAAACCTAACAAACCGCAATCTCACCCCGAATGAGTGCAACACCGCTCCTTTGAAAGCATCCAGCACCCGGAGTGTTCCACCATTGGTGGACACTAGAATAAGCTTTCCATCGTTGCTGAACTTCAGGCCGGTCCACTCACACGTTCGCTCATACTGGAGTTTAAAAGTGGCAAATGGCCCCTGGTGAAAGAAGAAACCAGAATTATTGTTTCAGTTTTTGACACATACGTTACCCACGACAGCGATTATTAATAGACCATTACCTTATCAAAAGATCGCAGGTCATAAAGCTTTACCATCTCAGAGTTGACCCCTGCCGCAAAAATCAACCCCTCGGGATCAAAAGAGCACACTGGCTTTCCTTGCAGATGCATAAGGCCCTGAAAAAAATTCAGACATGTGTAACTGAACAAGTGCAAAACAAACAAATACATAAAAACTGATCCTTACTTGACAATTAGGGGAACGGAGATCCCACAGACGAATACTTTTATCAAGCGAGCCAGATATAAATGTGTCATCGACAGGAGACATGGACAGAGCAACGACCCTGTAAAACACACACACAAAAGTAAAGACTTTAATTTAGAGGTTCTGAAAAAATAATAACTTTCCAATATTCACCAACCTTTTATTGTGGCCAGGAAAATAGCGGATGTATTTATTGTCATGTAGGGACAGGTACCGAATAGTGTCTGTGAGGAAAACGTGGGAGTTGAGAAGAAAATGCCACAGAAAGAACAAGGCACAATGTTTTGGAGAACATATACGTGAATCCCTGAGGTGGCAAGGTCAGACGAATGAGCCCAGCCCTGGGCAAGGCAGTAGTGTGTACAGTTAGCTCCTTCACAGGGCAGAAAAACAGACCCCAAAAACTGTACAAACAACTACCTCAAGCCAGAGCCGGCACAGGGAGACAACAAACACGGTCTTTCTCACCAAAACCATTATTAAACCAATGCTATCTTTTAAACAAAAGAAGGCTGAAGCAAGACAGATGCTCAGATATACGTAGCATGCAATCTTACTTGTACGACAAAAGTTTAGGAGAAAAATGTACAGACTCGAGGCTCGGAAAATTTAGCTATAAAATATTCCTACCATCAATTTTGTTTGAGCTGTAGACGACCGTGTTTGCAGCATGGGTATATCTTATGAGATCAACGCCATACTTCTTACTGTAGAGGGTTCGTTTCGGTCTAATAAAAAAGAAAATAAAAAACAATAAGTTAGTCAGTTACTTTGTTCCATAACTAGTTAACAATTCAGTACACTGTACCAACATATTTCCATATTCATATGCTTGGCAAATATGGTTTATTTGCATAACATTGAATTCGCACAAGTCTGTCCAAAATATTGTTTTCAATTAAAGTCCACAAAGAGCTGCCATAGCAATGTGTTAACAATTGTTATGGCAGCAAACACCAGGAGGCGTGGATGCTAGCCGCTAGCTTAAAACCAGTGACTCGTTCATACGAGCCGACTCTATTGAACAGGGCAAAAGAATCGACTACGACGTTAAACGTCTATCGCATATGTGTGGGATCTCTCGCTATATATATTGTTTTACCATTTAACTGGACACTAAATATAGAGACAGTTAGAATAATCAAAACATTTTGTACTTTCACACAAATATAAATAATCACAATACATTAAGGTGCCTAAAAGGTAAGTATTACATGTCCCAATTTGTGAATCCTTTGTGAATCGACTCAATTGAACAACTCACATGAGGACCAAAATGAATGATACTGCACAACCCACGATGAAAAAAAATGTAAAAATGAAAATTTTAATGTCCAGGGCTTATATGTGTACATTTAACGGACCCAAACTAAATGTATCCTTTCTTAAATGGTAGATGCTTTGCGACCAGCTATATAAACGAAATCATCATGTCACCTACTTTCCCTCCTGGCAGTCGTACAACACAATCGAGTCGTCGTCGCTACTCGATATTACTGTTTCTCCATTAGAACTGAAGTCAAAACAGTTAATTTTATCCGAATTTTCACGGAAAACCTTTGCAACCCTGAAACTCCGAAGCACATTGTCAGTTAGTTTCATTGTGGCCTTTTTGCCTGGCCAGGCGGAACACTTGTTAAAATAACGAAAAGGCTGAGATTTGCGCAAACCGTGCAAGGAGCTACACGGATTTCGCGATTTCGTATGAATTAAGATTTTAAATGTTCGTTTCTGCCACGTTAAAAGAGCCCGCCGACGCAAATCGTCAACGAACGGAATTACTATAAACAAGATGAAGCTACAGGAAGTTACTCTTACAAAATGGCGAATGTTAGTTTTAGAATAAAAGTCTTTGAGACGTCTGCAACTAGTCTGAATTTTTGTAACTTTGTAAGACATATTGAAACAAACAGTTCTTTCACTCTTTATTCTAAATTAGTTAATATATCTTGTAAGAAAAAAAAAAACAAGATTTATTGTCTAATTTAAAAAATCTTTGGCTTGTCAAGAATGTATTTTTTGCAGTGCAGCTGAAGTGACCGAGAGTCAGCCAAATCTTCCCTCTTCCATGGCGTGCCGTGCCCACAGAAACACAGCAAAAAGTCTGGAAATCATGGATTCAGAAAGAAGACTTTACACAAGGTAAAAACATTTTTAATAAATACATACAAAATACTGTAATACGAAGGGATAATAAAATTTACAGATATCTTGTACATCACATTAAAACTACATAAGAAACAAAGTGTTTGTTTCTGAAAATTTAGTTTCTGAAATTAATGTTCAGTCATTTAGCAGACGCTTTCATCCAAACCTTAATGTCCTACCAATCAAGAACTTCTAGTTTTCCCTGAGAGTCAAACCCATAACCTGGTTTTTCAAACGCCAGTGCTCTACCGACTGAGCTACTGAAACTTTTTAATAAAGGATAGACTGTAAAAAAACGTCGTTTGTATGTTCTACAAGGTGTTTACAGTAAGGTTACACAGGTGCTGACTATAGGTACTAATATTGTTCTCCTGAGATTCAGCATTCACAATGAAAAAAAAAAAGCAAGAAATCCATTCTTCAAAGCTGAATGATCATCTTCAGCATTTAGACAGTAGTCACTGGGTCTGACGAAGCTGCCACACAGTCCTGGTGCCACAGGTTTTCTGCAAGAGCGTTTAATAGAGGAGCAACTTCACTAAGTCCTGCACTCACATCACCACCAACTCGAAAGATCGGAAGACCCAACTCCCCCTGACCCTCTGCCACGTCACGCTCCGTCACATCTGTGTGCATAAATAAGTCAAATCTTTGTGGTTAAGGACAACGTAATAACTAGTGGCAGTTGTGGTGGCAATTATTAAACAGTGTTGTAAAAATATATATCTAATGAAAAATATAAAGGATACTTTGTGCCAACGACGAGTTTGACCACTCGATCTAAAGAGTCTGTTGTTCGTAATATTTGATTGGAAAGATCCTCAAAGGAGCCACGATCTGTGAAAGAGAACAGGAAAATAATGGCGTCCACGTGTTCTTTACAAGACTGCAAGAGAGAAACATAGATTCAGTTACACTGAAATATGACATGGAATTTCTGTAACTTGGTGATAAGTCTCACTGGTAGCACGTGCTCGAATCTTCGGATCGCACTTTCCCCGCAGTCCCATAGCTCAAAACGGAAAAACAGCGTCCGATTGTTTTCTTTAAGTTTAACAGGCCAGAACACCACTGTTGTCTCAATACCTAAACAAGTTAAAGAAAAATAAAATGTAAAAAAATTAATTATTCATCTTTTGAACAGCACTGCATATAGAATTTATTTTCTTTTTTTTTCTTTTCTTTTTTATTGCTAGTAAACAAAGAAACTAAAGATTCAACACTATGGTGAGAAACATTTATTTAAAACAGACAATACACAGAATATGATATTGCTTTGAAACATTAACACTGACAACGTTGCACTTTATTTAGAATACATGTGCAAACAGGCATCGTTAATACATAGCAAGATACATAATTTGCTGTTGCCTTATGTGGCTTATTTTATTCTTTACCCGTGGTCTCGTAGTGCATTTGGGGGAAATCGAGTCCCGCAAGCCGAGCAGCAAGAGAAGTCTTTCCTACTCCTGATTTTCCCGAGAGAAACACCTTGTAACGAACGATGTCCACGTTCAGATGTGGAGGCATCAACGGAGCGTCCATGAGTCCTTAGATAACGGACGTAAAGTAGTATATTATATAACATTATTATAACAACACTTCACAGCACTGTAGTTAAGTCATTATAGCAATGTTATAAATACGATTAGATTAAAAGCTAGTTTTGTTTTTAATCAAAGTAACACTGCGACATTCGTGATATATGATAGAAAATCCATTTTTGCTAAAAATGCACACGTACCAAACTTTCGTCGCTTGTTGTTATGTAATATTTTTTTGAAAAACTCTTTGCTGTCTGCACAGCGATGCCAGTCCCAAACAACAACGGAACCACGCCGGACAGACATTTTACACAACGTCCGCAGGATATTAAAACATGTTTTATAGTTTGTTTTACCTTGCCCAAAGTTACCAGGGGACAGAAATTCAAAATAAAAGTCCAACAGTTCGACGTGTAACGTCACGCTCACGCTCGGAGTCGCGCGCGCACTTATTTTAAAACAACCAAAAATGCGTAATATTCTAGTCAATAGCGCTAACATTTTTTTCCTTATTTTGGTATCAAATAGCAATATAAAACTTGAATATATTACAATGCACTTAAATCAATGGTAAAACTTGATTTTATGTCAAGCTTGTTTTATTTATTTTTGTAAATTCAGCTGTAGCTTAGCTTTAGCACTGAAAAAGTGCAGGATTGAGAAACCAGAAAGTCAAACAAACAGACAACAGAATGGAACTGTACATTAGTACATCATGTTATTTTTATTGAGAGGCCACAGCTCTTGCATATTACAACTGTTGGCTTGATAAGGCAAACGCAAGAAAGAATCCACCAGCTAATTGACACAGAAAAAAAAGCCTCTGAAGGAGGTGGATCCCACAGGCATGCAGCGATGGCTCAGAATGCAATGTACAGCGTTGTATATACAAATAATAGTGACACCCCAAAAAATGGCACATAGCAATCGACGGGCCTACGAACAAGGAGAATGGGATACACAGAAACTAAAGAGTTAAGGTGGACGTGGAATGAAGAATTCATTTCAGACATCTAATTAAAAGACATCCCTCGAGACGTCAATATGAAAATATGAAGATATTGCATTTCTAGAATACCAATTTGTTTTCGCTTTACAATGTCAGACGTTGCCTACATAGTTGATTTGCAACCAAGGTCCACAAAGCCTTGACAGAAATATAAACCAACAGAATGAAGGTGACGGTGAAGACATTTACGGTTAACGGTTTGAAACTGAAACACAGAGGTTCGCTTTTTAGTTTCTAAGCGGTTGGTTTCCACTTTAAAAACAGACAAGACAAAAAAAAACGTTCCATACACTCATCTTCACAATAATGTACCATTAATGTATGTAAGAGTACGTCAAAGAAGCGCCATATATGTTATCGCATTGGACAGGGACACACCTAATAATCTCACTCGACGTTATCAAACAAATGGTACTCCATATTGCTTAGGAACACACAGAAACAAATTCTTCAAAAAAAGGTGTTCAAAAATCGGTGCAAGTGCGTCGTCGTCTCATGACACAGCTAAAATTGCCAATGACGTTTGCAACTATGGTTTTACTCAGTACAATTGTCAGATTCTTTTTTTCTGTATTTTGCTATCTGTGGGCAATCTGAGCTGATGGAGGGGGATCCTAGTGTGACTAACTGGGTATGAGTTGTTACATGCATCTTACAATATCAGGCTAAGTTTAAAGTGTCGGGAAAGGGTATGATTGGACGGATAAGTCGGGATAGTGGAGGCTGGCACCAAACAAATCGATGCTCTAATCGTCATCCTCGTCCTCTTCGTCGCTGTCCTTCATCGAGATGCCCTGCATGCCACCCTCCCTGACAGAGGCAGTAGCTTCTTCCAGGGTGAGTCGGTTCCGTACTGTGTCATACCCCTTGCTGTTAAGTGTCGAGTCCAGAACTCCTTGCAGCCTAAAGTCCCGGTATTTCTTCTACAAGTACAGGAGATACCAGCTAGTAGGGTTCACATTGAGTTTGGGTTTCAATGTCCCAGTTTATTAATATCATATACGACATTAGAATACCTTCACGATCCTGATGAGAATTTTAAGTTGATAAACGTGAAGCTGTTGGTCCATGCGTTCGGTCAGCCAGGTGGCCAGAAGATTCATTGTGGCCGTGTACCATTGCTGCAAAGCAGAAACACAGCGTTCTCCAGCAAAACACAGACAGACGAACGGACAAATGCAAAAGACCAGCATATGAAAACCAAACAGGCACACTTATCGTTCAGAACTAAACAAAGACCATTCATACAAACACACACACACACACACACACACACACACACACACACGCAAGGATACTGTTATGAACAAACGTAAACACTAAACATATTAGTTCAGACAAGTGTTGACCATTTGTAGTACTAAGAAAATATTACTATTGGTACAACAAGAGATTTAAATAACTCAGAGACTGAAGTTAAAGATATGCTTACAATTGATAGTTATTTAGTACAATTTCAACTAATCCGATTTCTGAAGAGCAAAATATATACATTATAAATATGAGTACATTCAGCAGAAACACTATAAAGTTTATAAAATCATCATTACTAAAAAAAAATAAGGCTGAGACCATAATTTAAAGTAAAATTAAATCATTGATATCAAAAAGAGAATATCCGAAATGAATTGATTGTTTTTGGTTTGAGCAGATCATTAAAATAGCTTAAATGGATGATTTTTGCTTTCAGGCAAAACAGAGAGGCATTAAATATTTAGTTTTTCTATCTGTCTGCACAAGATTTCCAATAC
The DNA here is from genome assembly GCA_028031935.1 of Paedocypris micromegethes. Lineage (NCBI taxonomy): Eukaryota > Metazoa > Chordata > Actinopteri > Cypriniformes > Paedocypris > Paedocypris micromegethes. The sequence continues at coordinate 26,738,973 of CM051495.1, read as the reverse complement.
AAAATTTGTAAAATTTGTATAAATAAATGTTGTAAAGTACAAATAATGAAAAACAACATGGCGCTTGCAGGCTGAGATGGGCTGTACTCTTTTCTCAAACCGTCTCTACACTACAAGAAACATTCCTGTCATTCGAACAACCATGCAGATGCATTCTTCAACTTTCTGCTTTTTGATTACGGCGTGAACCATCGTGTAGAAGCTTTGTAACTTATGTCAGTATAGATTTTGAATTGGTTTTGAAGTGGCCTGATTTCCATTCCAGTACACACTACACAGATTGAGACGCAGATATTCTACTACAGTGAATCTCCACCTCGTTGCGGATGAGCCTACGCAGATTCATCAACTTGTAGAATGTTTAGTTGAATTTATAGAACTGTTTACAGCACATCTGTTTGGCAAGGTCAAATAAGTAGAAGCCATGTCTCCCGTTAGTTCCGTGCATTTCTACTTGAGTTGGATTTATACTCCATTAGAAATGGCGTATCTACTTTTTCTGTTACCCACAATAATCTCTTATGCTAAAATATTTGACCACAAGATAGGGACCATATTGAAATCGTGATCTGCTTTTAACCACCCAGTGAAGTTACACACACACAGTGAAGTAAACACACAGAAACTCAGAGCAGTGGGCAGCCTTAAGTCGTGGAGCCCGGTGGGACATGTGGAGTTCAGTGTCTTGCTCAAGGACCAGCCGGAGAGGGATTCGACCCTTCAACACTTCTGTCCAACTCCCTACCACCAGGCCAAGTCAATGTTAATGTAAGGATTCTCTTTTTATACTGTTTTAAATTAATTGGCACTGCCATCTCTCCTCTACACATTCAAGCTATTCAGACTAAGCTATTCAGTAATATATACCACCTATCAGCTAAATTATTAAAGCAAGGTTTGGCATGTCCCTCTAGCTTAGTTCTGAGATCTTCTTGTGAAGATGACCATTTTCAGACTGATCCTTAGTTATTGCTACCCCTTGTTTTGCATTTACTTGTTATACAATTGCATTTAGGATTACATTTTAATCCAAAATTTGGATTGTGTTTTTCCTGCCAAGATTTACATTTTGTCTGCCTGGATATATATTGTTTTTTGATGGACTTTCAAGATGTTTATTGTCCATTTTAGAGGTAGTAAAAAGGTAGTATTTGTTTTCTATTTTATTAATTACTATTTGAACCTTTTTTTTAAGAATAATAACAACAACAACTGTATAATAAAAATAATACAAATATTAATAATTCACTTTTGTTTATTTTTTGACTCAATAACACTTTTAGCTCTGTTAACTGGGCAACTCCGGTTCAAAACTTGCTCATGCCAAGAAATCTCAAGGTAAACGTCTACCTCATACACTTACACAGTCGACAGAGGTTTTCACATTATTAAGAATAGAAGTATTTTGGTGTAAAATTGTGTTATGTTATTGTATATGTTATGTTGTGTTACGTTATATTATTGTATGTTAAAGTAAAATATATGCATTATATTGAAATGAATATTTATTTATGGGGCCAGTAGTAGTCTAGCTGTAGGGAATTCTTACTTGTGTCTAAAAGGTTGCTAGTTCGAATCTTACTCTGGCAGGTGTTGCCACTGAGTCTTCATGAGCAAAACACTGACCCCAACTTGATGACCCCTAGACGCTGCCTACTGCTCCGGGGTTGTGTCTGTTCACTGTTCAGATGGATCTAATGCAGACAAATGTCCCCATTATTTAGGTTTGAGTTTTTATTATTATTATTATTATTATTATTATTATTATTATTATTATTATTATTATTAGTAGTAGTAGTAGTAGTAGTAGTAGTAGTAGTAGTATTACTAAAGTGTGGTGATAGTATAATTTGGTGTATATTTGCTAACTATTTCCAGCATTCTAGAGATCACAAACTGTATTTTCTCACTGTGTGATAAATGCGAATATACCGGAGGTCTACTGTATATCAACTGATAGTCACTCGACGTTTACAAAACAAATAAATAATTCAGATTTCTATTGAGGGTATTTGCTGGTTTGATCAAATATTTCTTTTGCCTGTCCACTTCAAAGAGGTGACTGCAGGAAGCGTGCAGTGCATGCAGAGAGTGCATTTCAGTGTACAGGGCGAGAAGCCGCTGGTGCGCATGAGGTGGGGTTTGTAGGAGGTGGGTCATGCTAGAAGATGTACACAGGAAGATTATTTGATTAGAACTCATGCCACTCGACAGAATGTGATCAAACAGGAGGACATTTAGAGATAAGTTCCACTTTGTCCTAAAGGGAATGCGGTATGAATCAGGATGCTGTCTCAAGGTTAGGAAATCGTGAGTACAAAGTGTTCAGGATGCCATGACAATCAAATGATGCACATAGACGTACACACATAGCTGGGCTGCATGCGATCAAACTCTAAACTCGCATCATTAGATATTGGATGCTGTGCTTCAGAAGTCAGTGATGCTCGCTGAGACATATGCAGTGTGAAAGAGGGACTTGCAAATCTGATGATACTCTGCTGAAGATTCAAAACGTTGCCTCTTTAAAAGCATTTTTCCATGTTTCACCAAGGTTTCGTTAAAACCAGTAAAAAAGTAAAAGACAAATATATTTTGTCAAGTAAAAAAAAAATAATTAAGAAAATGTGCTACAATCAAACTATACCGTGTTACAATTGTTGTTTCAGTTTGATTAAAACTGTCTGCTGAAAATGTTTAATTTTATTTGACTTTTTATTTTATTTTTTCAGTTGCATTCTACTTTTGAAGAACCAAAATATATTTTGTATTCTTGCTGAAAGATAAAAAAAGCCCCACTAAACCTTTGAACAGCAGTGAATCAGATGATTCTTCACAGACCAAAGTAAATGGCGTGTGGCGTTTTAAAATCTTAAATCTCCCGAAATTGAACTGATTTTCTGCTGTACTTTTGAGAAACTATGAACTAATTGCTGCATTTTCCCTTCGGTCGCCATTAAGTGACTAATCAGTTTTGGTAATTGCTTTTGACATCCAGCCCCTCAGCTGAATATGTCTTCTGCCAGCTGACCTCAGAACACCACAGGATTCCTCAGTTTCAGTCTGTCTGAGCTAGAAACCAACCCAACATGCATCCGTGTGAAGGAATCCACGGAATTCCGAAAAATGGCGTTAAATACATTTTTAAAAACAGTTAATGACATTTCCACTGTGCGATTTAGACAATTCCTGGCAATGTTCAATTCGTGACAGTTTCAGACTGAAATTGAGGAAACAAGTCAACCCAGATTCACTGTTGGAACCTTGCACGTTACATGACATATGTCAAAGCAAACCGACAAGAGCTAACATAAGTAAAAGGCCGATCCAACAAACATGCAAGATTTGTGTGTCACACATGTAACAGACGAAAATAAGTGAAGCTGCAAAAGGTTATGTGACACATCTTCCTCAGACACAAGCACACGTAATTTCGTAACAAATCAACACACAGAGCTCTGGTCAACGTGATTACTAAAAATACATGGGACGAGAAAACACTGATCAAAACAGAAAAAGGACATGACAAATGCTGGCAAACACTCACACACTTTCAAAATACAACCACCGTCTCACACACCTGTCATATTTCTATTGTGAAAATCAACACAGACATGTATGCTGTTGTGTAACAAAAACACATTCACAAAATCACAAAGGATTATTTTTCATAAAGTTAACAGTGCTCTCTTTAATCGTTAAAACACGACAGATATTGTTATTGATAACGGAATTACTTTTGACCAACTTTTGACTAACTATGATTAGTTGGGGAGGAAACTCAGATTTTCTTCAGAAATTATAATGCTATGTGTTATTTAAGCTTCAAACCAAATTATAATTTCAGTCGTGAACTATAATAGAAGTCCTCTCGTTTGTTCTGTTACATTATTATTTGTAGATTTTAGTTTTTGAGGCAACTAAATAAAAGTCAAGTTTTTGTTTTGAGAGCACTGTCTTATAAATAATCCACTTGGTGGTAGTTGGGACACTTTGCCTCTTAAATAAGAAACCGCCATGTGCGATAAGCTAAACATATGTTAACCAATACAACACCAGAGCACAAAGGTCCAATGCATAGTCGCTAATGGAACACCAGAGCACAAAGAGCTGGAACAGGAAGTCACAGCAAGGACACATAAGGGAGGTGACTGAGAATCTTAACGTCATGATTGGCCTTATATCTGGATCCAACATCTCCAGACTCAAAATGTGACTTATCCCTCATATGCCCCATTGTTTTAGCACATTTCGGAAGGGTCCTCCTTGTTTAAGCATGGAGGCTGTAGGCATCTTACTTACATCAAATAATCTCTCTATATACACCTCCTCATTGACCTTATCTCTCAGAATGTCCTGAGAGTGACGGACAAAGGTCACATAGCCATCTGCAACGTCCATCCCTGGTTTCTGAGGGGTCGGAGGAATAAAAAGAGTTCACGTTAAAAGGTCACATATATATTTATGTGAAGAGATGTACATAAAAAAGTGATAAACAAATGTGGAGGTCGTTGAACTCACGGGAACATCCACATATTTGGAGGCGGCTTTCACCTGAAATGAAGCAGAAAGGTTGACTCTAATGATAAAGTTGATAAATGCCAAAACTAAAGCGTAGGATATTTTATTGTTTTATAACCAGAGGTGTATAGAGTACCTGAAAATCTTACTTGAGTAAAAGCACAGATACCTTACAGTAAAAATTACTAACTTACAAGTTACTAATTAATAAGAAGACTTGTAAAAGTTGTGAAGTATCCAATTAAAAAAAAAAACTTTTTTTACGAGTATTTTACTTGAACTGAATTTACGATCAAAAACCAAACAAAAAAAAATGTGGAAAATCAAGAAACTTTATTTTTGAGGCTTTATTTCCTAATATAAAAAAAAAAACATTTAAATTTAACACATTTGTTTCAAAATGGCAGAACAAAATAGATAAAACAAAAAATTAAAAAGTGCAACTGCTAATTCACGTGATTTAGCTCATAAATAGCATCCAGTACATTCAGCACCCTGCAGATGGCGATATTGTCTCGTCCACCCAAGAAATTAACCACGAGAGAAAAAGATGCCGACTTGTCATGCACAATCTCAACGTAACGGGTAACGATAAGTGTCTACTTAGATGTAGTGGAGTAAAGAGTACAGATACTCAAAAAATTTGATCAAGCAAAGAGTAAAAGTTTATAGTTAAAAGACAGCTTATCGTTTTTATATCAAAAATGTCTTAAGTAATGAAGCACTTTACACCGCTGTTTATAACAGATAAATGTTTAAAAAGATATTCTTACCGTAAAAGACAAGAAAGAGGAGAAGAGAGTGCCTTCATCATACCTGGAGATCTTGGCAAGCACGCTCTCTAAAATGGCCGCAAACTGCCCATGTGCCACAAAAGCAACAATTCTGTGACTAATTTACTCATTTGTCTCGCATTTGTTCAACACTAGCTGAATACGTACCTTTGCCACCATAAGGGCAATCATGTCTTTTACACTCTCTTCAATAAGTTCATCTATTTGAGAATGATACTGTTTCTAAAAAAAAAAAAAAAGAGAGAGAAAGGACATTAACACCCAACAATGTAATATATATATATATATATATATATATATATATATATATATATATATATATACGTAGATCATCAATGGGTTTTCTTTTTTTCTTTTTTTTTAATAATATTCCATCCAAAGACCATTAACAAAATGATTTTTCCAAATGGAACAGATTCATACACAAACATTTCTCATTTATAGAGACAGTCTGTTAAAATCCCCTGAAGCAGAAACAAGCCATTCTAGCAGAGTGTTTAAAATAGAGCTTTCACTTTTCTCAACAAGCAACAACACACATTCTGTTTCTTACCTCCTGGCCCATCTCCATAGCGCACAGTTTGGCAGACTGGTCCTTGGCGTCCACCATTACGTTGAACATGGTGCATAAAGACAATGGGACACGGAAGTCTGTAGAACGGCTGCTCTTTGTTAGCTTAGACTCAAATGCTCCCCTGGTCCTGTTAACCAGCGAAAAATCTAAGTCAATCCTTTATGCATAAATATACAAAATATAGAATCTAGTTTTTAAAACCATAAGTGCCATACTTTTGCGCTCTTTAAACATAAAACTCATTCATCACTCATGTTTAACCAGTCAATATCATAAAAAACAAGAGAACATTGGCATGAACCTAACACACACCTTTTCACGCTCGTCTCGATCATATCACTGGACATTAGCTTCATACGGTTGTCCAGGTGCTTGGCAAACTCTTCTTCAGGCCAATGGAGATCTCTGATGAAGGTCTGTAGAGCATCCAACTTCCAGAACAGATCTTCTGATGTTCCCGAACCGTTGCTGCCAGGCACAGTAAGAAGTTTGAAGTCAGATTTAACTGTCTTGGAGAACGTTGCTGAGCATCACACACGTCATTTCAATAAAAAGCATTTTCAGTCTCCTTTCAAGCATACACCAACATGCCACCCCAAACTTTGATCTAAAACACGTGATCTCAGTGTTGGTGTGTGGAAATAAATATATTGGTGCTTCAAAAGCACAAATTTACGCTACTTTCATGGTAAAATATACTAATATAGTTAATTTTAATGCATGCAAACATTTCTTTACTGATTCTCTCTGATTTGTAAAAGATTTGGAATGTCATGATGAGAGAAGCCTTTTCAAGAAAAAAGTGCTAAACTTTGACTAAAGTCACAAGAATTTGGCATTTACTAAAATAAACTTTGAGACCTTTTTATAATTGACACATGTGTTCTATTTCATCTGGATTTTCAATCAGATTTTGATAATCCTTACCAAATCTGGGAATACTTATAAAGATCTACATGCCATCTAAGCAGTTCTTGGTTTTTTTTTGTAGTCTCCAAAAAGTCAAAGCTGGGCAGAAAGTCACTCTTCTAACCGTAATCTAAGTCATTTTTGTATTTAAATTGGCCAATATTGGTAAACGGGTATATATAAAAAAAATAAATTTCAGGCTCTCTCTCACCACCCATGTCCATCGCTCCCGAGATCCAAACACACCATGCAGTCGACTCTGAGGACGCTGCCATCCTGAGTAGAAAGATGTGTAGTAAGGGTCAGGGAAGAGTTAAAACATTAGAGTGACTCACATTTGCCATCTTAGTCATGGTTGAATTTGCAGTCAACCATGTTGCCAAATTCGTTTAACTCTTATTTGTGAAAAAGGCGAAAGCCAACTCTGATGTTTAAACCCAATGGGTGTTAGTTTCTACTGCATTAGATGCCAGCTACACTGAAGCAACAGTTGCTTCAGAGCATCAGGTACCAACACCAGGACAGCTAAGACCAGACGGGGAGTTCTACATTTCACTCGCACACACCCTTCAGTTCTTTGACCCTTTTCTTCTCAGCTATATATTGAAATTACATAATCCAGAAAGAAATTCTTGCCCCAAAGAAAAAGATAATAGGATAGACTGGGAGGTTCAAACAGCCAATAATTCCTTGTTATTCCAGATTACCTTTGATGGCACAGGTTTGGGTTGAACTCTAGATCTCACCACCCCTGTCCGACCTCAATGGCATGCACATTGAGGAAAATGAGCTTTTCAGTTCTCATTTCCGTTAGCAAATACAGTCTGTCTAAAACCTTAGTCATCTTGACATGAGAACAATTCTAAAGACCCTTCTGTTGCACCAATACAACAAAGTTTGACTGTCTTTCTGTGAATCAATAGAATTTGCGTTGGGATAAATTTGGCATATACCCTAAAATATAGCCAACTGATCGGCTTTGAAACATTTTCATGGCAAGACGACTTTAGAATGCATCAGATTGCGGGTAAATGCATTGAATACACACTCAGAGTCATAAATAGCAGCCATCCAGGACGGAGTGGAAAAGCTAGGCATTTGTGGAAGGTTAACAGATAGTCCTGCTACTGGCACGGGAAGATTTGGTACTTTGGGAATTTGTAGGTTCACATTTGGTAGATTCACATTGGGAAGATTACTTGTTAAACTCCTGCAGAAACAGACAAAAAAGAAACAAAAAAAAAATCCATAACAGTGGCAATGTGGAATGCAGCAAATAAGCAATGTATGACATACTGTACAAAAACAGGAATGGAGAAGCCATCTTTAGACTTTAGGTGCAGACATATAAAGACCGTCCATTAAACGCAGACAATGTACAGAACATTGAACAGACGACCGGAGTTGAAAGAAAACTAAGGTCAATAACACAGACAATATAGCAGACAAACAGTTTAAAAATCTGGAAGTTTCAACACCAAATACAAGCAGCAGCTGGAAAAGCTTCGACAACGATGAGATTTTATGAAACACAAGCATAAGCAATCAAAAAACGGAAATTGTGTTAAAATAACCTGGACGAAGAGCTGCGAACCGAGAGAAGAGTGTTGAGAGGTTTGAACGCTACGACTGAGTCTTAATAAATAATCTAAGCAATGTCATTTGTTCTCTGAAAATGTGTTGAGAAACCATTAACATGCAAATCAAAAGCAAGCATGAAAGAGTCGATTAGGACACGGAAAGCATCTTGATTTAGGCGCAAAATATGAGGGTTAGTTCACAAACATACACGGAACAATGAAAACCTGCAATACATTGACGAACATCTAAGCTGATCTACTTTGGCAGTTTTCCTCTTCCAAAAAAAAAACGAGTCTGTTTTTAAAACACTTTTTCTAATCGCTTCAACACGACCCTGAAACAACATCACAGTGCCGATATTTCAGTGGAAGACAATGTCTGCTCTCATCACAAGTCTTACTTTACAGGTTCCCAAGACTCTCGTTCAAAGCCCCTGTGAATGGACTGAGCGATCGAGGACTCCATGAGATCCACGTATCGCACCACAAGAGGGGCGTAAAGGTCCTGCAGATGTTTGTGAAACTTGCCGTTACACAGGTGATCTGTGGAAAGACATTAACTTTAAATTATTATAACTTAAAGAACTGACATATCCAAGATATTGAAAATTTTAATTACATTTTAGACATTTTTACTGAATGTAAAAATCAGCCTTGTATGGATCACCCAACGTGTAATTGTTCTATTGCATTTAACGTATCCTTAACATATTAAAATAAAAAATGTCTTGCATGTTTGCACCAAATATCGAGGTGCTCTTAGTCTCATTGTACACATAATAAAACGTAATCCAAAGGCATATTGAAACAAAGTTTATATTCTATCATGTAATACTTTACAATGTTTTAGGACCATCTTAAAAACAACCATCAATTTAAATACAGAGCACATATTCTTATATTGCATTCTTATTTAAATATTATATTTATACACGTAAAATGAGAATATAATATTTGTGCTTACAGTCAGTTCGGAGGAAATCATTTAGAAGCTGAAAGAGAGGGAAACTGTCCCAACTCTCGGGAGATTGGATCTCAAGCGCTGCATCCATGTCGACACCATAGAGGGAAAGGAAGTTCTCCGCATGCTCCACCATCAAGTCCGACCACCATGCAAAAGCCTTGATTGCCCATTTAAAAAAAGGGAAAAGAACAAAATACAGTGTGAGAAATGGAGATACTACAGGTAATCTTTACTAAGTATTGTAAACTGGTTAGAGGTCATCAAGCCCATGTTGTTTGGTAACATGACGGTTGCTCCAGAGGAGCAGGTCACCGTTCACGCTACCGCATCCAATGAAAACCATCTTGATTAACCAGTTTGCAAAAGTACAAGTTAGAACATTTACTGGCTTTTTCCACAGATAAAAGCATTTGCAACAACAAAAACCGCAAGATGAAACAAAAAAAAAATTCAGTTTTTTTTTACATTCGCTATAAAAAGCCACTCTATATTGTATAAAATGTATTAAAACTTATTAACATGTTGAAATAAAACAAAACGATAGAAAACGGTAATAAACTAAAAATGTTCAAAAAAAAAGATAAATCTAAATAAAAAAACAATTCCAAAAGTGACATCTAAAACCGTGTGTTGCAAATATTTGTACAAAATTCTTTCCAAAAAGAAAACACAGTTTCCTTGAACAGATCGGTCGCTCGTGGGGTCAAGATGCCAAAGAGGTGCAGTTCTCATGCATTGGTAGAAATCCCTGCATGCTTTTGCCCTCCAAATGGAAGATGTAGTTCAACCGTTCACATCACTGCATCCCTACCCTTGGGATGGGGATGTGTCTAGCAATCATGCATTACTGCAGTCTTCCCAAGACTCCAAGCAAGCAGCAGACTTTCTTTTCTCTAACTTCCAAAAAGTAAATATTACAGAAAGAGGTAATATTTCTTTCTTAATCTTTTAAAGTGACAATAAATTTTAGTCTGCTGAAGAGACAGAGCAGAAGTTCCCTAAATCAATCAGGCTTGCTTGCAGTCTTGCCATAAAACACGTTTCGTCTGATTAAAACCGCTGACCAATAATAAATCGATTCACGGAAATGATTAGCCTTCTTAGACAAAATCCTTCCCTTACGCTGCATGTTACCCCTCCGAACCAGTGGTGTAAAGCACTTGAGTAAATGGACTTTGTTAAGTATTTATGGCTACTTTGTACTTGTACTGAGTTTAAAATATATAAGCTACTTTTACTCTCTACTTGACTACATTTTAGATTGAGTATATGTACTTTTTACTCTGCTACATTTGAATGGACACCATTCGATATTGAATAGACAATATTGCCGTCTTCAGGGTGCTGATGGTCCTGGATGCGATTTATGAGCAGTTGCACTTTTTTTACAAAATTGAGTTTGGCCGATACTGACTTTTTGTAATGTTTTTAAACTATTTTGTTTCGCCATTATAAAACATTGAGGTGTACATCTTGAATTTCTATACTAAGAAATAAAACCTTATAATTAAAAAGTTTCTTGATTTTGGTGTTTTTGAGCCTAAATTCCACACAAGTAAACTACTTAAGTTGTTTCCAAACGATACTTTAAGACTTTTACTCAAGTATTCTTGGAATTGGTAACTTGTAATAGAGTAACCTTTACAGTAAAGTATCTGTACTTTTACTGAAGTATGGTATTCAGGTACTCTTTACACCTCTGCTCCGAACCCACTTTTAAAAATGCTTTCCCTACCTCCACTCTGCAATATAAGGGATATCCAGACTTACCATGTTACTTACCTTCATTTCATAATTACTTCAGTGCGATAAATAAATCCCAATATAAATCGCAACAGTAATGATTCTTAAGGCTGAGCTCAAATAAACAAATGAGCAGCAAGGATCTCCAAATCCTTTCCCTAAAGCCAGTCTTGTTAATCTTTAATTAACGTGCTTGGAGACATCAAGTGGGCTACAACTCTGCATCAGCTAAAAAACAAGACTTGTCAGGCCATGTTTTGAAAAGCATTCAGGTTTTTTTTATGAGGACAAGAAACTCTCATTTGAAATTCTTTAAGACACTATGAACCACCATCTAACGTTTTTCCTAAACATGAGAATCTGAAGCATCTTACTGGTCCTGATGGACAAAGTCTTGAAGCTAGGCAAGCATAACGCTGAGGATTTTAGACAAACCCCATGCCAGACACGGCAACATAGCTCTTGGAAATGAAATAAATGGAAAGGGATTTCTTTGCAGTTCATGCACAAGCCAGTAAGGGCCATTTTCTTGACTGTATACATTTTGTCCACATACCTCTTTTCCCTGAACAACACCATGGAGTGAATAGTGGAGAAAAACATGAAAATGAAGTGCGACTTCAAATGACTAAAGTAGGCACAATTTCTAACAGGAACTGGGTATCGGGTGTTATATGTGAAAATGTATTTCTGGGTTAGTTCGTGCTCCGTAGATTTATTAGCTCATCTTCACCCTCCAAAAATGCTCTTAACCACCACTGATTCATCCAGATTTAAGCATCTGCCCCATCCAACCCAGCATGACAGAAAAGCCCTTATCTGTGTGAGTCAACATGCTTGAGGGAAAAGGTACACTACGTGATGACAACTTAAGAAAAAAAGAAACATGATACTGTACCGACTGGTCTCCTGTTGTGACCGCAGCCTGTTAAGCATATTCAGAAAAATACAATAAATCTAAAAAACCTCTGGAAGACCGTATATTAACTGCATCTTGGAGTATTTTTACATATGCAACGTTTCTTGGAGTACCAACATGTCAATTAAACAATAAAGTGTGTAACTTCCGTCTAGCTAGAGCACCCATAACTCTTCTTAAATCCCCATAATTCTACACGTGGATCTTCTACATCATTCAGAACACAGAGAGGACCCGCATTCTAAGGTTCCCTCTTCTTCAACCTATAAAAATCAGATCACACTCACTTCCGCATGATGGTCCTGGTTCTGTTGTAGCACCTCTATTACTAATTCCGCCAGTCGGATGACATGCTCCAGTTTTTTAGCCGGAGTCGCCAGGTTGGCAACATTCTCTGTAGCGGAAGAGTGTGGAAAAGAACAGTGAATGTCAAAGTGGTAAATGTGTCGCTGCATTGGCTTCTTTATCATTCATGTCATGACCACGACGATGCGTCTGAAGAAGCTTCGAGTCATTAATAAATTTTGAGGCATGCAGAAGGAACAACACTGTGGATGACACTCATAACACTTTAAGAAAAGATGGCACCACTATAAATCAGCGCTGGGTTATTTCTATCAGAGAGCGGCTGGGATTTCTATGCTTCTAGGCTTACAGATCAATTTTGGCTGTTTTTTCTTACTATGATTAATACATTTATTTTATTGACTGGGAGCTTTGATGTCAAAAAAGGATTTATTATTGTTGCAAATCCTTCAATTTGGCTGCATGCAACGTGCTCTACGCTTTCTGTGAGTTTCTACTAAATCTGCATTTCATAACATCTTAAATAATAAATATAATACTAGTACTTATTCTAGTGAATGTTTGATATTAACAAATTAATCCTTCGAGTGTTGGACATATGCAACACAAAATAAAAAAAAAGACATCAGAACACAAAAAAGCAAATGAATTATTTTTCCCAAAAGCATGAAATGAGCACAGAAAAGCAAAAAAAGAGCTTTAAACAACTCCACAATAACAAATAGAAAATCCAATGTAAACACACAGATTCTCACTAAATAGAAATCCCTAAATAAAGAATATTGTTCATTTATTCCAGCAACAATTTTACGGTTGGGCGTATTTGTCTTTTAGAATCTTTGGTAAAGGAAAACGACAAGTCTGAGACTCTGGGCTTACTTTTACTGCACTGTGAACCGTGGATAATTATTTAATAACCCCATGGGGACAAATAATGTTTATTTGATTAGACCATTAGTGTGAATATAATTAGTGTACATAAACGTACATGTATTAGTGTGAGACAAACATAAGCTCAGTCTGATCTTTCCCAAGGCTATGATGTCATCAACACAGCACCATAAAGTAATGGATGATATGATAATCTCGGTTTATCATCCATATTTCACACATTTCCATTTTCAATGTGTCCAAAATGTACATTGTAAGCACTGGTTTTGAAGGGATAAAACAGTTCTGAGTTCAGAAATAATAATAATAATAATTGGTTTTCAGTTTCACATTTCAACACATTGAAAAATACTCTGGTGAAAGGTTTGTGAAGGATAGTATGAGTTCGTGTTGTTTGGCAAAAATCCATGGGACTGGTTCTAGAATTTCTCAACACAATATAGCAACAGCAAGCCGTGCTCTTATTGTATATGAACATACTATCTTCACAAACAAAAGCACAGAAGCTGTCCTATGTTTCATGGTGCGTGTAGGACTACAAACTAAAGCAATCTCTGTGATTGTGTTAAAAGGGGACGGGGGATGACGTCAAACATGGCTTCACCTGGATCCTTCTGATCCTTTAGAGTTTTCTCAACTTGAGAGAGAAAGAGGGAGAGAGAGAAAATGAGAGTCAAAGCAGCGAATAAGATAAATAAAGAAGGAGAGGGAATAAGAAGTAGAATGAAAGACCAAGACAAGGTCACTCCAGGGTTCCTAGGTAATTTTAGAATCCAAATATTGTTAAGATACCGAAAAAACGTATACACTTATAGTAGACAAACAGACACACAATGGCAAATAATTACATCGACATTTACCTGCAACAAGAACATAAAAACAGAGCAAAGTAGCAACTGAAGGATGCTTTAAAAACGACATGATAGATTGTTTGCCCAATAAGTCAATCAGTTGACAAACTTGAGTTTGAACTAAATCCTGCTCTTCTGGTTTTTCTGTCATCTGAAGATGTTTTCTTGAGCCCCCAGTGAAACACCCAACCACACCACAGCAACAATATATACGTACACACTCACAAGTCAAACGCAAGAAAAGGTACATTCAAGTCACAAACACCAGCTTCAAAAAACAACAAAAGAATAAATCAAACGATGAAGCTGAAGTTATGCATTAATAATTCTGTTACAAACACATGGAACGTCCCTCAAACTCTGGAATTGCAAATGTTCACGTGGTTCTCTAGCACTCTGAGTCTATCATCTGTATGAAAATGGAGAAGCGGGAAAATGGGAAACGATAAATTTGAGAAGAATGTGTGAAATGAGTTTAATCAATGAACGTGGGAGTAAAGAATGAGGGGTGAGGAGCTGTTACTCACGGATGGTTAAATCCATCACTTGTGTAGCCAAGGAGTAGACAGGGTGATCATACATTTCCCTCTTTTTTCCTAAAGAAAAAGAGGATTTCGGCATGCAAGAGTTCTGGGTCAGAGGACAGGAGGTCAAGGGTAAAAAATGACGAAGGGATGTCTTGTGTTAAGGGATTGTTCTCATCGAGAAGAACACTTCAGGTTCTGAACAACGTGAATAGATGATTTCGCCCTTAAACCACAAACATCCTTCAAATTCTCCAAGACAGAAAAAAATGAGAAATACATATTTGAGAAGTGAAAGGGGATAAAGTTCAAAGATAGTTCATTCAAAAATGAAAATTAAATCTCTCTCATCCAACGTGGCAGTTTTAATCCCGTCATGTCAGTCTTTTCACGAGAGTGAGTGAATGAAAGTTTTCATTTTTGAATGAACTATTGAATTCATGAAACGCTTCATGGCTTTTTTTTCCCCATCATTGGTTTGTAACCTTGACTGAATCCAGTGACAAAACCAATGACTTGATGAATGACTAACTGTAATCTGAGCGAGAGGGAAAAATTCTAGAAAATCAGAGTCAGAGAGAAAGGTTATATTAAAAAAATAATACAAAACACAAAAACAAGCTTGGAAAAGTATCGTACTGTCCACGCTGGCTTGCTCTCATGGATATTCCTTTCTTAAGCTCTTCTACACTCTGGCAGAAAATGTGTTTTTTTTTTTCCCATTTCCGATAAATCACCATTCATGAAGCTCCTTAAGACATATTTTCCTTCTTCTTTTACCTCCTACATCCAATATTCTTTATTATCCTAATCAGAGTGATAAAGAAAATAAAGAGAGAATGGATGGCTAAATCCGTGTCCATGGGAGCAACAATCCTTCAAGTCTGCCGTTGCTGTGTCTTTTGTGAAAAAACAACTTTAGATGCTCCGTGTATATTTAAATCCATAATTACAAAGACGACCATACAAAAAGAAGAAACATGGGATTGAAAACAGAAAATTAGATTTTTTTTTCAAGACATAAGAAGACAGCTTTGAATTATTAAGGTAAAAATTATTGTTAAATGTAATGTTAATCATTCAAACAAACATACAGAAGGTTACCAAAAATCCAATGTTGTTACTTTCATTTACCTTTTTGATTTAACATTTATTTAACATTACTCAAGATAAACGATAATTCACTCAAATCTACATTACTCGAACTTCTCAATGTTGTGAACGGTTAATATTGCGAGCATGCATTTATATCGGTTTCAACTATAAAGCTGCTCAATGCATAAAAGAGCAAGAAAGGAGGAAATAATCGATCACCTTCCACTCTGGCGTATTCAGTGATGCGCTGGTAGTTGATCTGAGCTGCTTGCTCCAAACATTTACGAATGACAGCCTTGACTTCCTCCTGTGGCACCGGAGTCACAATATCCTTCATAAGAACCTGTGAAAGAGATCGAATCCATACGTGATGCCGCGATGACATGAATGAACATGGTAGAAAGCCATGGCAATAAAACAATATTTTTCTATCACCGTTTCTCTGAATCAATAAAAGCAACTGTCATACCCTCTCCAGCAGAGACAAAGTAGCTTTCAATGCTCCCTCAGGGCGGCCAAATGGAAAGCAATACCTATAACACAAAATATGCATAACAAATTATCCATTGCATTTTCAGAGTGGTAAATTCATCATGAAGATGCACACTTATTGTGCGATCAAACCCACAAATAAAGGTAAGAGTATAGCTTGTAAAAAGCATGAAATAGTATTAGATGGTATTTAACCCCTCACAGAGTTGTGTTGTACTTTTTTGCTTGGTCTTTCACCTCTAATATAATATTTCGCTTAACATTGGATCCATAAATATAGCATAAATCACTACCTATTTGTTTATTATTGCTCAATAAATTAACAGTCCACATAATCTCAATGTTTGTCTGAAAGCTTGTCCCCATCCATATGTCAAGTCATGCAAAACTAGAAATATTCAGTGTATTTTAGCGACAGTTTGCCAGATTCAGCCATGTTAGGGCTAATACCTCAGCAGAAACTATATGATGTATAACAGATAAATAACCATCTCACCTAAAGTTAGTGATCTGATTCTCCAGAAGAACACGTAATCGCTCTTTAATTTCTTCGAAGCGTTCTTTCTCCTCCACTGTTACTGTTCCCAGACCATCAGGCCTAGTGTACAAGCAAAGCATTGGCATTATTTACATATTTTTTGTCCTTTAGGAACCTTTAATACACACACGTCGTTAGAATAATTTCACTATGCCTTCACACATAACAATCCAACACAGACCTGGTTCAGCGAGCCGAGTTGGAACCTCTAACCAAAGGCAATGTCTGGCTTTGTTAGATTTGATACAACACCTATAAATATATTTGTACCCAGCAGAGCGGAACCTTTTGTTTCACGCTTGGGAAACATTTTGTACAATTCATTTTTTATTTACAAGTATTGATGTCACAACACTTCATTTGGCCATTGTAATATATCAAGTAATACTTGATGAGAATGCTTGAGAGAGAGAGAGGTGGGGGGTAATCTATAATTTAATTATATAATTAGTGGATAGAGCGTATTCTTCAAAAGTGATTTAACATCTAAAAAATAAAAATTAGACATTATGATGGTGTTGCATTAATGTTGTTTTTGAAATATTTTTTTCTTTGTTAATCTTAGTTAATTTTAGATTTGTATTGCAGTAAATGTCTACTTCAGTTTCCCACTACTGCACTTACCTTCTACTTTCAGAAGACAGTGTTTTACATTTCCGCTTTTTTTTAGACTCCTTTTTCCATCCTGACTTTGAGCAGCCCCCCTGTAACTCAGACCCCCTTTGACTATCAGGAACATGAATGAATGAGTAACAAAATGAGATAAGGGGTGTAAAAAAACAGACAAAGAATGGAAAAAAACAAGCAGTTGAACATACATAAACATGAAAATGATTCCCAACAAAAGACACAACAAATTGAACAAAATCTGACCAAAGAAAATATAAATGACAATGAAAATGAAATGAAAAACTCAACAGAATGTTCAGATGGAAAGCTGATTTGGCTCTCATTCCTTACAAACACTTATCTCCACCACTCCTTTCCTCTCCCTAGTGACCTCCTGTGTACTACCTAGTGCACTAAACGCCACCCGCGTGACCTTTACCTGTTTCCATGAACATGGGAGGCACAAAATGCAAAGCTGTAGTGCAGCAGCGTTGGGTCGATCATGTGCCCGGCGTCTGCCCTCTTCAAAAGGTCACTGAGGTAACAAAGATGTCTGTGGCATCCTCTCACCCCGTTCCGAGCACAATACTCATCCAGAACAAACACCTGACCTGGGCTGAACCATCCCTGAAAGCCACAGAATAAAGTATTTCAATCTCGCTAAAACCATTTCAGCAACAAATACAAATCGACGGGACTTACTAGGCATGCAAAGTTGTCGTTTATCCTGTGGTCCAACGTGAGTCTTTGCACCATCTCAAACAACGAGGCATGGTCAAAGCTACATGGGTTTGCGGAGATAAACTCATCCATGCCGTGCTTCTGTGCCCTGTCTGCATCTATCCGGCCAATCATGGAAGAGGAAGGGAGAAGAGGTGGGTTCAAACAGAGGAAGTTAGCAAAGCAGTGACTTTTATTATGTAAATGATCTTATCTATTAGTCAGCTACAATATTCAAATCAAGGACACTGAGCTTTCACATTGTCAACTTGCAGCAAAGGTCAAGCAGAGTTCAGTCGGACCTAGCAATGTGATACTGAGCGACTGAACAAGCATGCACAAATCTCTTCCTGGACCTTCAATCGAGGATGTGGAGCAAGACAAGCCACCGTTCAGTTTGAGGCGGTGGCGGGATTTTGAAGAAACAAAAATTGGATTCTTTGAATTAGAACTTTTGGGCAAATATAATAGATTCTGCCATTCGCAACTGATATATGTCAGATGGATTGTGTGCTTAAAAATGCAAACTCAAAATAATACAGAAAGAAAGATCAAGGGTGGCATGTTAGTTTTTTTTAATATATGTACAGACCCAATTTTCAGATGTGATATATCAAGAGCAAAGAAAGGACATCCCTATTAAACTTCAAAGGACTTTTAGAGTTCTATAGCACTTTAGGTTCCATGAAATGCACTTTTAAGTGACCCTTTGTGAATCCTGAAAGAGAGTAAATTACAGAGAGGCTGTATGCTTACAAATGCTTTTTATTTTCGCTTTTATATGTTTTTGGCATTGTGGAATACGCTATCTAAAGGCTTCAGTGCAAGAAAATGGAATCAATGTCTTGAAAAGGATTTTTCCCGTAAACGTGGTCTTAAAATAAACAAGATATGGCAGACAGGAAGGGTTAAAGCTATTATGCACATGAAGAAAAATATACTGTAAAAGAAAAAAATACTGTGCAAAAGAAAGACCTGGAAACCCAAGCTGTGCTGCACTGCAATATGTCTGCATCAAATTTGGATCTGGAATGGTGTAGCACAGGTTTGTTTTCCTTGGATTAAACTAAAAATGAAACACACGGATGGTATATCATAAAAAAAAAAGAGTATTTCATGAAGGTATAACCAGCGAAATAAGTCTGATAAGCAACAAACTGAATGGATAGAAGAAGAAAACAAATGGCAGACAAGTTCCATGTCTACACACACGTTCACGAGCGGCAAATAAAAAGAAAAGAAAAACATTTAAGAGATGGTATGTGAATAATAATGCATCAAGTGAGATTAAAACCAGATTAAAATGAAGGAAAAATTGAAGACGGATTTAATGGTGGCCAAAAATACCCTAATTATGTGTAGGCCAATGGGATTAACATGTGATCCTTTTTCATTTACATATCATAATTACACACAAATTAAAATGGACTTTCACATTCAACAAAAAATATTTTAAATAATATTATATGCATATTTATTTAAAACAAATTTTAAACTATTTTAAAAAAAAGTGTATTTTTTGATGTTGCTTCAATACATTATTACATTAATACTACATCTGTGTTTGTTGAGAATGGATCGACTGTTTGTGATATTTCATTGGCAATGGTATTTCACATGCAAAATCACAGTGTGGGACAGAATTCTGTTCTTTTCAATACCATGCAAGAAACAAAAATAGGGAGATAACTTTTTTTTGCACTAGTCTACCAATTAGCTATAAATATTTTTCACACTTAGCATTTGCAAGTTGACAATAATGGAGAAATTTCGGTGTGCTCATAAGGGTTGCTGAGCACACGGACAAGCAAGCCACATAAGTGGCATGCCAACAAGCTTGCATTACAGGTTTAGTGCAGAAACATGGCTGTAAAAAAAGAGCCAACAGAGACCAAAAATAACAAAGTCATTCTCTGTATAAAACAAAGAACAGAAAGAGAAAAGAACTTGTCTTTCCATCAGCATCTGAATGGATAACATGACAACAATATGCTCAACTACTCAAGCAGTCAAGTGCAAAATGGACTACGTATATCTTGGCTAGATTCTACATTGGGTTCAGGGAAGCCTTGAAAAAGGCCCAATTCCTCAAGATAAAACATAACAAGGAGTATTTCTTGGTGTGGAGGATGGCAGTGCCTGCTCCATCACACTGGCATTCGAAAATACTCCATTTACATATTTGCCAACTCTTGTGAAGCTCAAGTTCAACTTGCTGAGAAGAAACAGTATCCTCAAGAGTAAAGTCGGGTATGCAAAACATTGCTGCAGTAGCAAACTACAGTACAAAGTAAGTCCAACGAGTATTTCAATATTTATAGGACAATATAAACAATACAATGTACAAAAAAATATTTTGTTATATATTGTTATATAGAATTATGAAAATATATTTTTGAACCAATATTAAAACACGCTGTCTTTGCTTTACTCCAAGAGGTCTAGTAAGGAAATGCTGTTTTTGCAGAGTGGGCAATTATGCAAATAAATCAAACCAGATTAAAGTAGCTAATGATAAATACAAAGGCAGTAATTTGCATGCATCCTAAACTGGCAAGAATGAAAATACTGTAGATTGAACTATTTATCAAAAAAGTTGAACAAAAAAAATGTTTTAAAAAATCTACGTAGGTCTAAGGTATGAGCAGTGAGACTTGAAAGGAGAAAGAAGAAAAGAAGAAGAAAAAAAAGAAAGAGCATGTTGCAATGGTCAGATAATGGTTTTAGGATTATCTGACTTGTGCTAGCTAACAGGTTAGCACTTACCCTTGAGTCCAGCTAGAAGACAGCAGGGTAAGAAGGGACAAACCAGAATAACATAAAGACTAGCAACAAGGCTGAAGGAAAAAGCAGACACGAAAACCCTGACTCCACTACAGCTGCAGGACTAAAGGGTACAAGCAAAGCAAGAACAGAGAAAAGAAGAACACAACGCAAAATACAACACATCCTGCTCCGACAGGTGAGTGTGCACTTCAAACTGGTGAGTTATCAGAAAGAAAGAAAGAAATGAGAGAGATGAAGATGCAAAAAAAAAAAAAACACTGAAAAATGAAAGATGGTAAAGTGGAAAAGAAGAAAACAAAGAAAAAACAGAAAATAAAATAAAAAAATTAGAAAGTTAAAGGAAAAAGAAAAAATAAAGAATAAAAAAAACAAGATTATGTAATAGTGAAAAGAAAAAATATAAAGAATAAATAATAGATAAAAGAAAGAGGGAAAAAGAAAGAAAGAAAGTGAAAAATGAGAAAAGAAATGAGCAAAAATGAAAGGGTGAAATAAAATAAAATAAAATAGAAAGGAAAAGAATGAATGAAAGAGTGAAAGTAAATTGAAACAGAGAAGGAAAAGGTAGAAAAAAATAAATAAATAAAGTATTGTGTCATCGGCTCTGCTGCAGTTGATTTTTTTCAAGTTTTCACGTGCAAGTCGAAAGTTAAGATCTTTGGAACACACACACACACACACACACACACTTTCCTCATATACAACAAATATAAATTATTGCCCCCAATTCATTCTAAATAAAGACATCAAAAATCCTCATGACCTTTTAGAATCTCTAAAACCATCTGCAGCAAAGTTGTGTGACGTTCAGGTGCGTTTTTGCGCAGTCTGTGATTTATACACTACTGTACTCTGTCTGTGCCATTCAGCAGAAGCCGGGTGTGATACAGTGACGGGTGAAACATTTCTACAGTGTAATAATGTTTCAGAGGAGACGGGCCGTGTTACAGTCAGACGGTCGAATGGCATCTGGACTTGTGAAGGAATCATTTAACCACGAGAAACATTCACAAACAGAACAAATAAACCAAAAGCAAAAGCAACACTGAACCCCCTATCGGAAGATTCTCTCCACGCAGACACATACAGTAACTCGTCTGAACATAGAAAGTAAAGAAACTCCTTTAACAGACACTTTAATGATATAAAACATCGCTTAAGACAGATGCTGAAGTAGATGCACACCAAAAGACAAGGTTCTGAATAGCAGGATCTATTTTTAGGCAGATGCTTGTCAGTATTATATCAGTTAAAGGTTTATAGCAAGAGTTTTAACGGATGCTCAGTACAATTTTGCATCGTGTTGAGAAAATGTTATATATACACGTATATACAGTTGATGGGTCAGATTGCTCAAGATGAAGATTCCTCACCATCATCTCAAGCTTGCACTAGATAGATGTAGTCTTGTAGAATGACGTGAGTGGGTGTAAGAGCCATTATGGTTTTGTAAAAAATAAAAAGAAATAGTCATCGTTTATATTTATTGGGCATGACTGGTAATAATAATCCATAGAGGCGAAATAAACGTATGGATGCCAAATGAAACACAACTGCATCTTTCTACTCACTCTTACCTTGCCCTGTTACTTGTGTGGTATGCTGAGATCACAATATGACATCACTATGACATCATAATTTATTAAACAGTCTGGTGGGGTGATTTTTAATATGGAAAATATTATGTTGTTTTTTTCTGAATCTAATTAAATATTTAGTTAAACTTACTGCATGCTTCGTGTATATATGAGTTTATTTTTTATATATACGTTTAACCTAGATTACCGCTGTAGAAACGTTTTTTTTTTTCCTTTGACAGTGTGATTTGACAAAAATGTTTCACTTATGAACCTAATCAGCTAATTTATTTTAGTTTTTAAATCAGCTACACGGTGAAAAGCAAACGCTTCACAGACATGTTTACTTACAAAACTGAGAGATGGGGGCATCCATCTGTGCTGAAGCTCCGCCCTTAGAATTGAGCTTCTGGACCTGGGTGGGAGGGACGGGCTTATGTGATTGGCCAGTAGCTCGATACATGGCCTGCACCCATAGGATGCGGTCCTGCTCATCATCACTGGCAAAAATCACAGTGTCGCCCTCCTTCACGGCGTTGAAGAAAGCTCGGCCCCCGTCTAGACCTGCGCTCGACGGAAACACACTCATTTAGTACAGACACATACAACGTTTCCATTATATTCGTTTGTAGCACGTTTAGAGATAGAAAAGAAGAACTTTACCAGGCTGTGGGTCAGTGTAATCCACAGTATAGCCATCCAGCTGCAGCAGCTCCTGTGGTTCAGACTTCTTCTCTCGATAGCTGCACATGGCAAAGGTGTATTGACTTACCTAGTGCGAATCAGACGCAACAAACGTGTTACTATTCGTCACGCGAAAGATATGGTAGCATTAACAATTGATGTTGTGGATACATTGTTCTAAGAAACAATGCAAATTTATACCTGAACCAGAACAAAGAAGCGTTTCTTCCAGCGTTTCCAAACATTTTTGCCAACTGCCCATAAATACCTGAAAAAAATCTCATCAGTACTAAACGTGATAAACCATACTTTGGCAAAAAAAAAAAAAAACCACTTCATTAAATCCAACTATTGGATTTTAAACAAATTAAACCGATTGCTTTGGCTAGATGATCAACTTTCCATGCCCAATCCAACTGAATCCAAGCAAACTGAAATGTTCAGCATCTGCCTCAAACTCCAGCCAGTTACTTTAAGAGGAACTTCAATAGAAATCTATAAAAATGAAAAAACTTACCCACAAGCCTTCATGTTCTGAGGCTTGTCCATGCGCACAGCAAGTTTGATCTTCAGATCTTGATCGGGACAGGCTTTTGTCACAGTCATCTTGTGGAGCTCGGCCTGCTTTGGGCTGTTTGGAGTCGGATGAAGAACCACCTAAATGTTTAAAATGACAGAACGATGAGCATGAAGACACAGAACAAGAAGGCCACATAGAACACATTTCTTATGTTTTTTTTTTTATCTAAGAATAACACTTCTTATTGTCAAAGTTCTGTGTTGTTAAATATATGACACATTGAGCCTAAAAATCACGTTGGTGGCAAAATATATATCTTTATATGAAGAAATGTAAACCTGACTGTTTTATTTGCATTTCTACAACATATATTAAAACTGTGACTTTATTAACAAGATAAAACAAAGAAAGTTTTGTGAAAATATTTTTCACAAAATATGCCACCCGCATCAAAACAAATAATACTGCCTATGTTACAACAAGTTGCCAAACTGAACAAAAGACCCAAAAAACAAAACCCAATGTGACATGTTATGTACCGTATATGTTACAGTGATTTGTCCGTAACTACTTTGATTTGACTTTCTTCAACAATTATAGTCAGACCAGGGTGATTGTAATTGAGAACATGTTGTCGAAGCATTGGGATTGTTAAAAGTGTTTTGAAATTACCAGTAGTATTAAAAAAAACTTTTTGAAATTAGCTGCCTCCTTGAAAATTGCACACAAGCTATACAAGCTTTTCGGAAAGCTCGCTTCCTGTTAAAGTCACATGACTGTCACATGGTCAGCACACCAAGACGTTTAGTATCTGTCTCTTAGGGACTCAATGAGTTAAGTTCAGAAATAAAGCGTTATAAGGACAAGAATGGGGAAGTCGTAGTGTTTGTTACAAAGGTGTCACAGTGGGTTCTTTTGTGTTAAGCACTTTAATACCCAAAAAGCAAAATGAAATTGTTGAAGTAAATTGAAAATCAATTTTTTGTTTTCACAACTAAAAAAAAGAAAAGAGCTTGAATAGTATAAAAAAAAATCCAACATGTGATGCTTTCACTTTCGTAGCACACAAACTCACACATGTAGTATTCAGAAAAAGGGCAAAAATGTTGTGTAGGTGTGAGAAAATTTCCCCGAGTCTGGACGTGCAATGATAATGACACATCACTTACCACGGTCAGCGTTTTCAGCAAAATTCTCAACATTCAATTAATTTTGGCCCATGCCTCTGTGTACAGAGAGTTTCAGACTCTGAGGTTCTTCTTTTGGCACCTTATCAGAGGAGAGCCAGCTTCTCACATTTCCTCTCCCGTGGTATTTTATTTTCTCTCTTCTCATTCTGATAAGTTGGCGTAATCTATTTTCAAGCGGAGTTATAGGCTTAGAGATGCCTGCCAACCTCAGCCTTGATGGAGACACGTTTATAAAGCGCCAGGCTCACATTCAGCAATTGTCAAGGTCACTAGAATGCGGCTATAAACATCTTGGTGCGTTGATTTCATGCAAATTTTCAGCATCCGTATTGTTGGTTCAATACATTTTAAATGTAAAATCAAGTTTACATTTTTCTATTAACGCTTCAATTCAGTGATTTTCTATTTTTATGGATGTCTTTTTCAGTGATACTTTTTGTTGAATATGAATGTTATTATGTTTTATTGTATTACCATTGCATTTAAAATAATGGTGTGAAAGACAGACAGACACAGAGAGAGACACAGAGAGAGAGAGAGAGAGAGAGAGATGTTACCCTGCCCAGTTCTTTGTCCTCCAGAGCCAAGACTCCTGTGCTCTCTGTGAAGAGCTTGACTTTTACTGCTGGCAGTGGATGTGTGGTGGTGAAGTCTCCTTGAGTTCCCCAGCTGAGAATACAAAATAAAAACCAGTTACATCTTTCATTTAAAGACCATTTCTACACGTCTTCCATAAATAGACTTCTAGCATTGTCAGGAAGCCATTTATCCCGTGGCTGCACACAGATGTCACACCATTCGCTCGTGGAACGTCCTGCTGCCTTTCTTAACTATTTCCACGTCTCCATCTCGATGCAGATGCCATTACGCAACCCTCGATTTATTTCCCATTACATCAATCAGCCAGAAACAGAAAGGCAGAGGAAGTATTTTTCCAACAACTAATTTGATAATCTCATAAAAATCCAATAACCCAAGTCAAGTGAGTAAAGTACATGTACAAATTCAGCCAAGATGCTCTCTGGCGATTATCTCAGCGGGGTTGAGATTTTCCCACTCTGACAGACAAGTCTGACATTTCAGAAATTAATAAATAAATCAACAACTTCAACAGTATTGGTCCAATTGTTTACTGTACGACGCTAAGATGTACCTAATTTATTTTAAATACTTATACTGTAACACAAAGATTAAAAACATGGGTATTATTTACAGTGTAATTAGGATTAAACGTCCTTTGTATGTCCACACTCATCATCATGCGTGTAGATATCAGTAAGGAAAAACTGTAAAGTAACACTGCGCTTCTTTGCCCCAAAGCTACTGGCTTCATCACTTCATGAATAAGTGAAGACGTACTGAAGAGAAGTATAAGTCTGTCGCTGACAGCGCTTTATACTATCAGCATCCATGGTGGGAATTAACAAGCACTCGATCTCGGAATATTGTGATGCAACAGTATAGAAACGCTCACTTTTCAAAAAACAGTAATCTGTCATGCGCACACACACACACACACACACACACACACACACACACACACACGTGTGGAGTGAAAGGTAGATTTGGCCTAGTAAAACAGAAACACGTGACATGATCTGCTGCCGTGGAAACAAGCTGCACATTTCAGAAGCAGACAAGGGAAAGAAAAATGGATGGAGATGAAAATGAGGGCAAGAAAAGCAGCAGCAGAAATTGTGTTCCGAGTGCGCATGCTTGTGTGTGTGTGTGTGTGTGTGTGTGTGTGTGTCTGTGTCTGTGTAAGCACGTATGTAATTTCTTCTATAACAATGTGACAAACATGGACTCAGGATGAATGTCTTGATAAAAGTCACCTGTGAACCACCAGGGGGCGATAATCAGACATTTCTTACATTCCTGCTGTCAGTGCTACAATGAAGATGTTTAACACTATGTTTGACTGAAAAAAAACCAGATTTTGTGTCACGTGCAGAGAGAAACAAAGGTACGTTCCACATCAACACACACACACACATTAAACACGCTGAGGGAAAAGTTGATGTTATGTATGGTTTCTATAGTGAAGGACTGGCTGGCACTCTTACAGCGCTAACGGCATGTGTCAAGGAGGTTGCTGACACTGCAAGGCCATGCATCACTGAACTGTGCGTGTGTGCAAGAGACCCACTGCCTTTGGTACAGTAGAGCTGTGCGCTGTTTATTCTTCAACAGCTGACTGAATATTATTTCCTAAGTACATCTGAATGTCAAATTCCTTTTTCGCCATCTCCTCGTCTTAATCTCTCTCCTTCAGCGTGTCTGTTTGATGTGACACATTCTTATGTTTCCAATAACGCTGTTTATGCCGAGCTTAAGCGAGCCAATTCTCTGTATTTCCAGCCGGCAGTGACAGGATGAATACATGAATACAGACTGAGTTCTGACTCATAATCATAAGGCTTTTATAAAAGCTAAGTGCTTTACAGCTAAAGAGGAAAAAGAGCAACTGAGAAATGAAACAAGTCACAGAAAAAAAGTAATTAATAGTCACGCGTTCCCTGTTCAGTGTACGTAAAAAGTCAGAATATATGAGTAATGACCGCACAAAAGGACATTAACTCATTAAAAATATTCATTCTATTTACATTTGTTTTTACTGAAAGAATGATTTCATACAATTTTAAGTTAGCATTTGTAATAAATTATTTAAAAATTGAAGGCAAAATAAATATATAATATTAAAGATACGTATTGCTTTTGCCCGGGAAAAACGTGAACAGAATGCACCATGTGAATTACTTTCACTAAACAGGACTGTCTTAAATTTTTCTTTAATTGTCTTAAATTTAAAGTAAAGTTTTGTTTTAAAAATTTTTAGAAATAAGTTTTTTCTAATTTGAAGGTAAGATAAGTATATAATATTAAATATATTGCTTTTGTCTTTTGTCTTAGATTAATGAAAACATGTATTAATAGATTTTAGAAAAAATATTACATTTAGAATTAGGTCTTCCTAAAGTGAAGTTAAAATAAATATAATTTATAATATTGTCTGAAAAAAAAAATGTCAACAGAATGCAGCATGTACATTTCATTAACTAAATAGAGAATTCA
The DNA here is from genome assembly GCA_028031935.1 of Paedocypris micromegethes. NCBI lineage: Eukaryota > Metazoa > Chordata > Actinopteri > Cypriniformes > Paedocypris > Paedocypris micromegethes. The sequence continues at coordinate 26,711,110 of CM051495.1, read as the reverse complement.
CTTTAATTAGTCCAAAATTGATAGTAAAAGCTGAATTTATACAAATAATTCATAATTGATTATTCATAACTAAAAGTAAAATACAGATATGATAAAAAAATACCATATACTGTTATTGTCTTTCTTTGTCTGAAGTTGCTTTCACTAAATAAGAAATTCGTTAAAATTTAAAAGCAAAAACTGACATTTTTGGGGTTTATTTTTGCTAGAAGCTGTGGATGAAAGAGAAAAGGGAAAGAGATTAAAAAAACATGAAAAAGAAATGTCCTTAAGGACGATGCCTCACTCGGCGTGTGTTCCCTCTGGTGGTGGGGGGACCTGTGCGATGAAACATTCTTTTTTTCCGAATCAAAAATGTGTCATGGTGTTTGATTGTGCACGCACACACGTGAAGGTCACCGTGTGTGATGATAAAGTTTGTGTGACATCATTATTTGAAGGCAATGCTGGAGGCTCTCTCTCCTTTTCATGCTCCAGCCTGCTGGGATACACACTTCTAATCAGTTTCTCCATAGCTGATTGCTTTTCTGAAGGGACATGGTGGCTGCGCCTTATCTGATTTTCTTTTTACTTCGTCTATCCCCTTTGCTGGTAAATTAGCATCTGATCCAAAAATGGAACATGGAGCCCAAAAATAGTAAATCAAGTAACTGCCTCTGGCTAAAAAAGAGACTTCTAGCTCGAGGACTTGCCACCTGCTACAAACTACTGGAAGTCAATGGCTAATGCTGTGCCGCATGGTTTTAAACAAGACTTGTGTAATGTTTTTAGTGTTCAGTGAAATAATGTAAATTATTAAACAATACTTTTACTATATGCATACTGTTCAATATATGACAAAAAATTCCTAATATTGCTGATTTCCTAAAAATGAATCTACAGTCTGGACCATCACCAGACTGGAACCAGATTACTGTAGGTAACAGAGAAAAAAGGAATCAATTGTTAAGGTGACAGAAAAAAATTATTAGAGGTACAAAAGAAAAAGACAAAATGCCTACGTTGGTTTGGAAGCTTCAGCCTGATCTGTCTGTAGCTTCTGTCCGCCCTCCACCTCCATCGTGCAGTACACAATGCGATTGGGAGCCAGTGACTTCAACCCCTGAACTTCCATAATCACCACCTACACAGAAGAAACAATCCTCAAAAACACACCGATGCACAGGAAAATACAGACAAAACTAGTATATTAAAAATTATATTCTACTGAGGATCCTAACCAACTTTTGGAACTTTTTTGTATTTTACTCTTGTTTCTGCCACTCGTTGAATGAGGAATTTTACATCTGAACTGAAAATCAATTGGCAAACCCAGAACAGCAATAAAACCTGTCAGCGAGCAGCTTCCCAAAACAAAATAGCCTCCGAAGACACAACCTAGTCTATCAAGTCCATAAAACACAGCTCTATCAGCCCCTGTGACCAGTAAAGCCTCCCCGCATTATAATCAACTGGCCTGAAAATGAGCAAGACCAGTGTAGTGTAATTACAGCCAAGGCCGAGACATGCAGTGAGATTTCTCTGAGGCTTTCCATATTCTCGGGGATCATTTATCAAAAACGCAGTACTGTATAACCTTTTGTAATATGCTGCAGTCACTTTCAGTCTGTAGCCTATAATGTATGCAAAAGCAAGATCTGAAAATTCAGTCAAATCGAAACACTGTAGACGCATACATTAAATTAGCACTGGAGCTGCTAAAACGACTAAATTTAGCGCTCAATCTCACTCTCGGTTTCATCACATCAAAAACCTGAGCCGTGAATGTGTTTGAAACGAAAGAGTGGGGAAAGGTTGTTTTACATAAACGCTAAAAGTGCGATCATAAAAACCACTAAAGCAACTATTAATACATGTACACATAAATGCCCTGTTGATCACAATGATCACATTCTGCTACATTAATCTGGTTACTTTATGTAAAAATTATTTTTTCAAGCTATTTAAGTGAAAATTAGTACCCCCCACAAATTTTCTTTCACAAATTTTAGACGCTCAAAAACTTGGGGGTGCTTTAATGCACATACAGTATTTCAAATATGAACAAAAATATAAGCGCCAAATGTTCCCTATTTCAAGTCAGGAGCAATCACAAATGAAAATGCGTCGTCTTTATGCACCGATGCGCTTCTGTGTTGTGTCCTCTTATCTTTCTTTAAATAATAGTTCCGGATGCAGACATGCACATATTCTTTTTTGTTGACTCAATATCAAACATAAAATAAACATTAGCCAGGCAGAGACACTTGGCAGTGGCTAAAAAAGTGTTAGAAGTAAAAATAAACATGGGAGGTTTGAGTTTCGATCATTAAAATCTATTAATCAAGAAAAACGACATCAAAGTAATACGAATCACAAGTTAGGTTTGTTGAAAAAGAAAAATAAGAAGTATTTTAGCCAAAACTTTTTTTTTTTATTATTTTGTGCCTGAAAAATCAGGGGGTGCTTATATTTGCATAGATACGGTACACCAAGGGTGAGTTCTAAGCCACTATACCAATTTAATGGTTCATTTTTATATGACAAAAGTCTTGTGTAATCTCCGAGCCAGCTTTGCAAACTCAGCCCCCCTCCCGTGGGCCCAATAAGAGGCTTTCCATAAAGAATCCTTTCGGTCTCTGGCCTTGAGACAACAGCATCTCTTACCTCCAGTGAGAAAGACAGCACAACATCAGACTTGGACAGCTGGTTTTCATCTTCCTGCCCCATGTCAATAATGGAGGTGTTGTGCCCTCTTTTGAGCTTCTGCAGCTTGAACTCTCCTCCCCTGGACACTGGCATGCTCTCCAGGTTTGCCATCAGCTGGTTGACTGAGCTCTTCAGCTCCTCGATATACATGGCCTCCATCTCCTTTGAAACAAACTTGAGGAATTTGCCAGCCTGAAGGAATAAGTTAAAGAAATGTACAGTGGATCTCAGGATATTTATTTCACGCATTATGAGCGGTAACGTCCATGCCAACGGTTTAAAAAAAAAACAATTATATTGTAAAAAAAAAAAACGTACTCTGGCTATCTGATCGGCCATCTGCAGACGTCCGTCCAGTTCTCTCCTGATCTGAGCCGCTTGCTCGTCCAGATTATCCAGCTGTAACCACAAACACACAGTTTGTTACGGTCGGTAACACTGGTTATCGTCACCCCTCGCAGATTTGTGCACGGACACCCACCAATACATCTCCACAAGGCAGCTAATCAATGGCGACCACTGTAAATGCTTCCATCAACACCGTCTGATCAGTGAGATCCCAAAATCAAGTGCTAATACTTTTGTTAAATACAACATAATAAACTCTATTTCTCTTGCCAAATTGTGCTTTGTATTATGATGGTATTTAACGGCAACATACTGTTTTGGCTGGGAACCAAAAGAACAAAACGTAAACCTGGCACGATAGCCGAAAACACGGACATGGCATACTAGAACTATAAACACCACAAACATGGATGTGACAATAACCTATGAAGAACAATGAAGCAGGTGATGACTTAAATATACTCTGATACACTTCACTACACAATTGGAAACAATAACACTTGCGATGAGACATGGCAGAGACCAAAGGCTCCTGGGAATTGGAGTTGCTGAGACAGTCCAATGCCACTTCCAGACCTCTCCACCAGGTGAAGCTGCCGAGCAGGACGGTCAATACATTTTAATACATTGTTTTTAGCGAAAAATGTAGCCCAATTTATTAAACTTGGGGAAAAAAAAGTTAATTTGACCTAAATTATGTACAATGCTTTCGAAACAGTATGATTTACTGTATTTGTGCGACTATGAGCACCCCAAGTTTTTAAGCTTTTGGATTTGAAAAAAAAGTTCTTATATTCGCATAAATACAGTATATGTTTTGGTAAATGGATGTATAATGTAGGGCAACATAGTTCTGGCCAACAATTTTTTTTCATGCTTTATTACAGCTAGGTTCAAGATCACCACTTGTAAGCAACACTACATAATTACATAATGTTTTGGCTCTACCGCTGCTCCCCAAACACATATGTTTTCCATATGTTACTATAACCGCATACAGCCCCACATACATAAACATTGGCCAATAAATCTTGTTGAAAGACAAACTACACCATGTAGACTACATCCTCGGGGGGAAGACGAGAAAGCCCTATGGAGAAGAACCTCTGATGTGCTACTGTAAAGCCGAGATAATCTATTCACCCGTGATAACTCTGCGGAGTGTGTGGGTGTGCGAGCGCGTCAGTGTGTGTTATGACACATGAAGCCTTCCCATCCCAAGCCATCGCTTCCTGTCTATGTCACTGCCCAGCTCCTGTCCACACAGGATCCACGGGCGACAGCACCAAGGCAACTCTTACCATGGTGACAGTCGGCCTGAGTGGGAAACTCTGTCACACGGGCCAGAGTTGAGTCTCGATCCCCTGAGCCCTGTCTATCTTCTGCCCCGCTCTCCGGAGGCTGTGTTCTAATTAAGCATGGCTCAGCAAATTCTGTGCTCGCATTGGTTCTACTCTCACGACAGATCTTAACGTGTTGCCTTCTTGACAGCACTTGATTCAACCTAAGAGCTCTTCGTTAAATTATTGATCATAACCCTTGGGTCGTTAGAGCCCGTCTGCTTTATTGTTGCTCGCTTCTCTGAAGAAAGGAAGTACAAGTGAACTGTGGTGGCGCACAGGCTGAACCACTATGACCTAATGACCCGTTTCAAATAGCTTATGATTGTCGGTCTGGCTCGGGTCCGGGTGGCTGCGAGAGGATGTGCCAGAATTAATTGGAAACGGACAACCTGTGACCTCGGAGATGTGAATATTATACCAAAACACGACTCGTGCACTCGGCTCAACACACGGCTACCTAATAGGCCATTATGAGCACTCGCAGACGTTTTCTACGGTGTAATAACCTTGCTGAAAAACAAAAAAAATGCCTGGTAGGGCTACGGAAAAACAAGATAAAACAGCACCATTTTCCTAATTTGTTATACAGGATTTGTGTTCTGTTCAGAGCTCTGGGCAAACAAGTCGTTCATCAAAAGCGTACAGCAGCCAGTCTTAATAATAAATGATGGAGAAAGCATGAAGACCCGGTTCTTTGTTTGCTCATGTCAGCAGGAGAGAATTTATCACTGTTGTTTGTGACCTGGCTTAATAGCATTAGTGAATATGATTCACATTAGCACATGCAATGCCTGACACATTAGAGTCACATTAAATCTTTCCTGAAAGCGAAGCAGAGAAATAGTAAAAAGTAAGTAGAAAAGCTAGCTAACCGGGAAAAATATTATGCATGTTTCTGCAAATCATGAAATTGATGCATGGGTCTCATTCGGAAAAAAATATTTGGAATCTATGAATACACTATTTTTCAGGCTGTGATGTGCAACATTTATAAACATCTATCTCCTTTTTTCTTTTATCATTTTTTTTTACATATAATTGAACATTTTTCCGAATTATAAGGCGCATAGTTAATTTTAATAATAAAAATAATAGTTTCAGATTTTAAGTGTGCCTCGTAAAAAATAAAAAACAAAAAAAATAAATTTTCTTATAATATTTTGATGCTTTGTATTATATACACTGTGGATGTTCTTTAATGGAAACGTACATTTGTTTATGTTTAATATATCATTAACAACAATTTCATGGAAACCTAGTTATACGTATGAATCGCCTAAATGTACTCATTAAACCATATTCAGAGTTTAAAAAAAATGAAACTTGTGCATTAATAATTTATTTTCATATATAAAAAAATATAACTCATCCAAGGTCTTAAAATGATACACTATTTATTATTGTAATATTGTAGAAGAACTTCTTTAAACTGAGTGGCCAAAAATGATTTGTTGGCGCAATCGGCTCGCCACGATCACGAAAGTACTCAAGCAATATTAACAGACAGATCACCAAGAAAGCCATAATCTTCTATGGAGCTGGAGCGTCAGAACATCTCAGCAGAGGGAGCTCCCTACAGCAGTTATTCAGATTCCTAACTCAGAGACTCAACACATCAATAATGCATTCACACATTCAGATTAGATGGCAGCTCTGTTCTCAGCCAAGCGCTTTTCTTCTTCCACTTCCTTTCTTTCTCACCGCATTCTGCTGTCACCACAGTCCTCCACCGCGCTTCCACCAACCACCTCCCCACCTGTCTCCTCCCGCTTGCCTTCAAGCATCTTCACTTGTGTGGAGGAGAGTGACATCTGTGACATTGCGTGAAGTAATAGGGCAGACAGCGCAAGATTGAGTCTTGTGACCAAACGCTAGTCAGACCTCTGGATGCCCACTGATATGTTCCAAACATCCGCATGTTTATTATTGATTTAGTGTGTGTGTGTGTGTGTGTGTGTGTGTGTTCAAAAAGGTTGGGTGGTGCTACAAAAAATGTTGTTGTCAAGCACACACACACACACACACACACACACACACACAAACAAGCACACACATACACACACACACACACACACACACACGCACCAAACACAACACAAGAAATAAGTCGAGAGAAATAAAGAGAAATTAGGAAAGAATTATTTTAATAAAAATATATTAATATTAAATATTAATATTAATAAATAAAATAAAAAGCCTAATAAAAATTAGAAACAAAATTGTCAGTTACTTTAATATGTGAGTTAAAAATTTTCAGTTGAATTCTGTGTTCGAACTATTCCAATGCAAACTATTCGAAAACGTCCAGAGCGAACTAACCATGTTGTAATCTGCAGCGATCGGAATCTTCACTTAATTAAAATACTTAATAAACATTTACATATTAAGCATGTGTATACAGCACAGTGTGTGAAATCTAGCATTACATAAAATATATACATATTGTGTGTGTACATGTGTAGCAGAACGTCTCCTGTACATATTTCCACTTACTGTAGCCGTCCGCTTTCTTTTTTTATTAAGTGTGGAAAAAAGTGTGATGAAAGAAGCAGAATCATTTAAAGACTATCAGGTAGTGTGAAAGACCCTTAAGGTCGAGTGACAGTAAGGAGGGAAAAAGTATTTAAAAAAGGGCAGAAAGTCCTCTTGACTGATGGATCCCCATTTAATAACTAAAAGTCAAACACTTGTCATGTACTTTACTAAAATAATGAAAAGGCAGGACGGCAGAACTGTTCTTTCTTTAAAGGGCAGCAGCGGTCACACACTTTTAATGAACTGTAGGGGGGGTGGACCGCCAATTATGCACATTATTATATAGAACAAATGCATTATTTCGGGGCTTGATAGAACGGACGTATGAATGACCGTTTCCAAAGTATCTGTGAGTGTGTGTGTCTGTGTGTGTGTGTGTGTGTGTGTGTGTTGTAATCCTGCTGGTTCATTCTGAGCTGTTGATTAGTGGAGCACATAATCAGCTCCTGTCACCGGCAGCTTTCTTTCTCTCTCTTCTTCTTGTTTCTGGTCCAATACTGTTTCATCGTATTCAGAAACACTAAGAGTGCCATGGCTGATGGGTCAGCGGGGCTTTCTGGCAATGGTTCGTATCATCGTTCCAGCTGCTCTAGAGAGGACGACACAGAGCTTTAAAAGCAAAGCATTGAGCTCAGTACGTTACTTCGAAAAAAGTAGGAGGACAGAAGACATTTTTAGCTGTTATAAGGTGTTTATAGCTGATCAAATGCTTTATATGAAACTATCTTCAGTCTAGCGTTGCAAAACATTTTTCATTATTTTTTTTATTTTTATGAGTTGAAGCTCGAAAAGCTGAAACCCCATTGTTTGTGTTTAATTTAATAATAACATGAAATGGTTAAATGATTTGGTTGGATTTTTTCCACTGGAAAGTACCATGATGTCATAAGACCTTCATATAATATCTGGATATTTATATATATATATATATATATATATATATATATATATATATATATATATATATATATATATATATATATGTTTAATAATTTTTAAAGAGATAAATTTACTTAATTCTCAAAAAAAAATTAGAATTTCAAAGAAAAATTTAAAATGAGCTTGTTTTCTATTATGACATCATAGAAATCTAATTGGCTGACAATTAAAAGTAATTAATGATAATGCTTGAACTCCACAATTGCTTCTTTCAGCTGTATTATTTTTTACTCTTGCACAATTATATGACACAAACAAATTATTGGGCAAATTATGATTCCATATATTCATATTTTCATTTAACATATCCATGTCTAGTAAATAAGCACTAAAGGTTGTGGCCTAATGGTTAAAGATTTGGGTTTGCAACCAAAAGGTAATGGGTTTGAATTTGTTACTCTCATCATAATGTGAATTCTTTGTTTTTTTTTTTTATGTAAAGAGATTAACCCTAAGGAAATTACAATCAGTGTTATTTGAAATAAAAAAGAGAGTTTATTTTGGTCAGTGTTAATACAGTCGCCTTTCACAGAATGTTTGGTGGAAGTCATTGTGAAAACGAGACCGTCGCCATGGTGCTACTATTAAAAACGCCATGTTTGCTGCTTTAATTGTGAGCATTATTTGCTGAAACTATTCCTCCACGGTTCATTAACCACTGCAGAACAAAATAATCAAAAAACCCATTTGTGTTCATTCATTCTAATTTGCAAACATTTAATTTTTATACATAAAGATTTTGGTTTGGTAATCGACAAATATCAGATTTTAGTGTTATCTTTGAATGTTCTGTAGTGTTTAAAAAAAATAAAAATGCATCATGTATCTAAATACTGAAAGTAAAAAACAAAAGGTTCTGTTGTAAAAAATATTGTTGCTACATTGAATTTCACAGATTCTACACAGTATAACATTACATCTTTAAATAAAAAAATATACTGAACACTTTCAAAAGTTCACCAAGGTTAGCAGAACAGATAATACGTTTTCTGTTTGCAATCATGGGTGTGTGTGAATGCTCCGGGCGGTCAACCGCAGTTCCTCCGACTGAAAATTCAAGAGCGCCAGACAATTTTTGCCAATTACATGTGATTGTGCTTTCATTAAATACACCGCAGGTGGTGTATGAGGCATCTTTTGGCAGCCACGGGAAAAACCTCATCCCACATACGGCCTTGCGACCCACACAACACAGTCCTTCCTGTGGATAAAGGCTACAGAGCGGCAGAGCAGCTTGTCGTCACTAAACAAAGGCAAAACACGCTTTTGTGTTGAGGACCAACTGATGCACGTGTTCTTGTTTTCACAGCTGGGGTTGAGCAAACAAGCATTTCTAAATGTGTGCATGGTGGCCATACCCGTGTTCACTGTGTAAAATGTTGAAAATTTCCTAAAATAAAGTGTCACGTACTTGAAAAAGGACTTCATTACTTTACTTAAATATTTTTGGCTAATTTGTACTGTAACGTAGTCTCTCTTGACTACATTTTTGATTGGGTATCTGTGCTCTTTACTCCACTACATTTGATTTGGCACTTAATTCTACTCGCTTCGTTGTCTTTATAGAGACAAGTTGGCATCTTTTTCTGCCGTAGAAAAAGAAGAGATATCGCCATCTGCAGGGTGCTGAAGGTACTGGATGCTTTTTATGAGATAAATGCACATTTTTAGCTTTGCACATTTGAGTTTGACTGCGACTGACTTTTTGTCCTACTTTTTTGCCATTTTGAAACATTGAAGTGTTAAATTTCATAACAAGGGCAATATTTACAGTAAGGTATCCATAGTTTTACCCAAGTATGGTTTTCAGGTACTCTTTACACCTCTGGATATAACTTTATCAAGCTAAACTCTTTCCATAGAGAGAGAAATGATAAGGTTTGGAATGCTTATGTCACATCTGCAATTGATGATGTGAAGAAGTGCCTATGAAACTGGCAGGAAATCAGAAGCAAAACATTCCCTGTTTGTCACGGGAACGATGCTCGCGGGTGCACTTGTCACGCAGAAACGGTGAAAAATGCTGGTTGCGGGATTATTTGTCAGCAGATGCAGCATTTCTGAGTCCTGGCAGCGGCGTGATGTTTTGACTACACTGACATGAAGGCTGCCAGGACAGAGCGGATTTTATGCTGAACTTCCTCCGTGCAGGGACACACCAGTCAATATAAACCTATTAACGATTTTTCCCCACCTCAAATCATTGGTCGAAGCTTTATAGATCCCTTAATGGTTTTTCACAAATGTCTATTTGGCCATATTTACACACGACGGACAATTAATTTGGGTAAGGGAATGAACGTAGTCAGTAAGTAAATGCTCCATATGAATTAGCATCTCGTCTGAGTCGTATAAGACACGTTTAGCACAAAAAGGAGAAGCACAGATTTTAAGTCACTTTAGCAGTGATTCTGAGATGAGCTCGAAGAGACTGTACAATATGCTAATTCCGCACCCTTAGGTCTAAACTAGAAGCAAAGCAAAAGTGGGTTAGCCATTCTCAAATCGCACTCAAAAAAAGAAAGATTTAATGGTGGGCTTAGATGAGGCCCCTTTTGATGCAGCTGAAATGTGAGGACAACACAAGTGCTAGTTTGCATTCTGTTAGCATATGCATGCTTTGCTTAGCGGGTACAGTTATAACACTTTTTAAACATCCTTTAATTCTCTCATCTAAAGCTCCATGGCGCTTTCATTAGACATTTGCCGAAAGATATGTTAATGCAAGAGTGTGAAATAATCTTATAATCTATCCTCCTGGTAGTGCATATTATTCCACTTTTATTATCACCTAGCTAAGCAAACTTAGATAAGAATGAATGTCTTTCCTACAGTTCACACAAATTCCTGTATTTCTGAATTAGAATTCTCAAATTGATTGCAAACCTGATGATAAACTCAAAAAGTGATGACAAAGTAAAAAATTGTTACTTTATTGACTCGAGTCAGTAAAGTAACAAATGAACAAACCATAATACAATCGCAAGGATACATGTTTCGTATTGTTTAGTCTTTAAGGCACATTTAAAATCCTAAAAAGTGTTTAAAAAATGATTCTGCGCCTTATAATCTGGTAAAAAAAAAAAACGTGTGACTTATATATGAAAATAAATATTAAGAAAAAGATGTTAGAAAGATGTAAATAAAATGTTTTTGTAGACCATCCTCGTCTTGGATGTTAACCGTTAACAAGGAAGCTGTTCTTGCATCCAGTGCAAAAGAATGGAACAGAAAGAGCAGTTGATGCATTTTTAAAAGCCAAACTATTTTTAACTGAACCACATTAAAAACGCAAAACTTGTAATGGCACAGAAAAGAAAACAAGGCTCAGACAGACGCTGTAGGACTTCACAGCATTCACGACCAATAATGACAAATTACTGGTCCAAATCAAAAGGTTTTTTATAATCAACTTCACTGCCTAAAACACAAACTAATTTCTTCTTCACATACCTGGCAGGCTTGATAGAGCAGCTGATGCTCAAACTTCTTGATACCAAGGATCTGCTGGAACATCTCGTAGAGCTGGTCTTTGCTGAGGATGAGCTCCGATGCGGCGCTGGCTGTCATTCGCTGCTGTGCCTTGCGAGGGTCTTCGTCTCCACGGTAGATGGTGTCAAACTTAGCCATCCAGGAGCTCAGCACCGTCTCCTTGCTCAGACCATCGATCTCAGGCAAGCTCCGTACACGTTTCTCGATATGTCGCTTGAAGACCTCACGACAATCCATTGCAGACAAAGCTCCTGTTTGGACCATCTTAGCCACACGGTCGCTTTTTAGGAACACCTGGAGGTCACAAAGACAGAGGAGACGACGTAAAATAACAGTGGCAAATTTAAATCTAGATTGTAATTTGTACGACAAAAAAAAACTTTATACAGTGGTACCTCGGTTTACAAACGCCTCTTTCCATTAACAACTCGGTTCACGAACAGAAAGTTCATAAAATTAAACATCGGTGCACAAACTCCGTCGCCTGTGCACAAATTGGAGGCGTTTTTCTCACACTCAATCTTTTTGAATCAGATTAGTGCTAAAATTATTAAAACATACATTTCAAAGAATGTTTTATTTTTTGCTTGCAATCTTCCTAAAATCGTTGAACTCGCCTTCACCTCCTGGTCAAGGGGCTGCCAATCACTCTCTCACCAGCCAATCAGGGTGAGTGCCGCCCCCAAGTGAAACTAGTGCCAGAAGTCCAAATGCAAAACTTGCAAACACACAAAAAACCTGAGACGAAAAAAAGTCACAAACGATAATGTAAAGATTGCACACAGTGTGAGGCATTTTGAAATGTACGTTTGATATTTTTTGGCACTAATCTGATTCCACACACACTAACCGTAATTGTTTTGTGAATGACACTGCAAAAAAAGAAAAATAATTTTTTTAGAACTGACACTTTGTACTTTTACGTAAATGTTGAGTTCCATAATTCTTGTGTTCTTTTGTGTCTACAAATTAACTGGATTTGCATTCAACTCTATAGGAAAATGTGATAGTTTCAGGTCACGACTAGAGTCATTTCAGCAAATGTGTTCGTGAACCCAGGTACCAGTGTCCAACACATTCTGGAGTTAAACACAGATGTTTTCAAGTGGCCCAATCTGCAACAGAAAATTATGCCTGGTGCCCTGCTTTAATATTCAATGCTGTGATAGATACACCATCATCTACGGTGATATACTGGGGTAATATAAACACAGCCATTAAAGTCCAGGGATGCAATGGTGAAATTTCCCTACTCTGATGGGCAGACATGTTGTAGTCCTGTGGGCTCTCTTTCTCTGAATTATTCAGAAGATCCTTTCTAATTCAACCAAAGAATCAGGAGGGAGACTATATTCCCTGAAATAGCTTTTGAGAATAAAGTAAAACACTGTAGTGCGCTCAATCTGCATCCTTGCATCTTATGCGAACAATGTTTGAAGTAAAACGTGTTTTACATTTAGTATTGGAGTGCTCGGCAGCTCCTTTTATTTGTTCCTTCATCCATGCCTTTCTTTTATCCGTGTCTGCTCATGGACACAGAGAGCTTTAAATTGCTTTCTGGTTCCTGTTCCACCGCGCTTTAAAGTGAGCTTCTATTTCTGTGTGCCATGTCGAGAATCAACTGTGGCAATCACAAACCAATTGATTAATCCAATACAAAGAAACTGGCAAACACGAGAAACCAATCGTGTGTGGGATCCAGTAACCAGCCATTTTTAAATTTAACGGTCTAATAAAAGATGTCTCTGTTGAATTTAGTGTCAGATTTTATAAGCAACAGGAGCTAAATAAAAATAGAGGGCCAGATTATTCAAGAAGAGTTTGCATTGGAGGAAGCACGGCGACCTAGTGTGTTGCGCTGTTTCCTCACAGCAGGCAGAACATGTTCCAGACCCAGTCGGGGTCTTTCTGCTTGGAGTTTACATGTTCTCCCCATGTTTCATCCACCTTAAGGCCCATAGTGGATGGGATTGGCTAAGTGGTTAAGAAATCGAATGGACGGAGTTAGTACTGTATATGCAATTGAATCAATAGTTTTCCCACTGAATTTAGCTAGGCAGATCTTTACGTTAAACACAATTTATTCCCATGCATACGTTAGTAGAGAATTGTTCAATAGCATGAACTAATGAGAAGAGTGTAATTACAGTGAGATTACACGGACGAGAATAAATTGATTTCAAATTTGTGGCAATGTCCCGAATGTTCTGAACTCACACAAGCCCACGGCGTAACAACTCGGTGACCTTACACAATGCATTAACACTGCAAAATCTTCAGAATGTGTGAGCACTTGTGTTTGAAATGCTTTTTACTAGAGCAGTTCCGTCCCTTAGGGCTGTTTAGGCTATCTTATCTCCACTAATTCACTTACCCAGGGAAGTCATCACCTAAATGTTTGCTCTAACTGGCACGGTAACGACATTTACGCACGCAGTGTTTAAAAAACATATAGTGTGATGTTAACGGGTCACATCGTGATACCATTGCTGTCTGATATTGTTAGCATTAGCAAACGGCCTGAAGGTTGACTTAACATCCCATGACCCCACATGGACGGACACCAAACTCATTTTCATTCAGTACATCCTGTGAGCTATTTTTGACTAAACTATTTCACTAAACTTTCTCTGCTGCCGAACACATTTCAATGAAATGGGTTTTGTCAGGAATGTGCGACAGTGATGTCTATCTATTTGGAAAATAACCGCACATACACACTTTGCAAAAATCACATCGAAACATCACCCCTAAAATTCCATCTTGACCTACGGGCTTCAGTGTTGTAGGGCCCAGCCAGAAGTCCCCACAAGTGCCCCCCTCTTCAGTATTAAAAGCTAACATTTGGGGCTCTATTTAGTCCTAAATGCCTGTTCACACTTGCAAAAAGCGACGTTTTGCAATTATTAAACATCCAAATGTCTGCATCACAAGTGTCTAGTGGTAAATATTTTGACGTTGTTTAATTTCCGGTCTTGGTTGATATTTGGTACCTTGAGTGTCAGGTACAAGAACTTAGCATCCACGCTAAAATATGATTCCGTTACAATCCGATCGCTGCTCACCACTTATAAAAATCTTACATCATCCTAACATGAAACAACAGAATTTGTTGTTAAAAAGTTGCCCATTGATGCGCTCCACATAAGAGGCCCGTAGGTACATAAAACGAGAGTTTTTGAGGTCAAGGGTCATTTTTTGTTTTTACCTCGTAGTAGCTCTGGACAGCATTGATGAAGGCCTCATCCGCCACAATCTGGGTGTCTCCCTTGAGAAAAGACTCAAAGCGATCCTTAGTGGTTTGAAGCTGCTGCTTGGTGATCTAGGAAGAGGGAAAAAAAAGGCTTTAACAGGTGAATCAACAGTAAATGAAGGAAAGTATTATGTAGTTTATAGTTTGACAGAAACTTTTGTTCTTTTTGTCTAGTTTGTTCTGCCATTATGAAACATCGAGGTGTTAAATTGTATTACTGTATTAGGAAGTTTCTTGTTTTTCACTTTTCTTGGTGTTTTTGAGCCTAAATTCAGTACGAGCTAAATACTGAGGTTCCTTGAGTTGACGCTATGTGACATTCATTCATGTCTTCTTGAAATTGGTGACTTGTAACAGGTTAATTTTTACAGTAAAGTGTCTGTAAATTTACACAAATATGGTTTTCAGGTACTCTACACCTCTGCAGCCATATAACAATATCCCACTCTCTGGGAAGGTTTTAACTAAGAGTAACTTGTGAGCAGGCAAGAAATTTTGCCACGATACCAAAATGGTGTGGCATGTTTGTGCATTAAATATACGTATGTGATAAAGTGACAAACGTCCACAAAAAGGTGAATCTTCGGAATTTAACGGTGTTGCTTTTTATGTGGCTTCTGAATTGTGGCCATCTTAGATAAGAACCCACGGCTTAGGTTTAAAGTAAACGATGTGTTACCGCATTTATAGAAGCAAATAAAAAAGCACAGACCAGCATTGTTTTTTATCCCAAAACACACACTCCCACATGTACACACACAGTGCTTCTCAAGTCTACGCTTAAAAATACACTTTCCATTTAAAGCTTGGAAAAGAAAACTCCCGCCCACCTTATAACTCAGCAAAACAGACTCTCTGCATCCTCTCCACTAGGGTTTCATGGTTGGATCTTTCTATACGCTGTGATTTCACCCTTTCCCGCCCCACAGAGGTGCATACATAAATTCAATTTTCTAAGCAATGTTGATCTTTCATGCATAATACATGCTTTTCACCACAGCTCTACACTAACTCTTGCTCGCTCTCAATGTGATTCATTACTCTCCTTGAATGTCATTAGGACACAGGATGACAGAGTGACAAATGTGTAAGCAACAGAATGGGCGAAGGGTTGTGAAGGAGAAAAAGATTGTGCCAAGCAGTCTCCTCCTCATCCTCCTCCTCCTCTCTGACAACAGTCAGAGAAGGACTAATGTTCATTGGTGTAATATTTATTAGTGTTTTTCAGGCAGATTTTCATTAGAAGTGCTGCAACAACGCCATTTGACTTTTCGACAGTTGTAAATAAAGGTAAAATTATTTTTCGTCAAAACTACATTCATAATAGATAGCAAAATTGATTAAAAAACAATCACTGGCTTCATGACTGGCTACAGCCATGTGACTAATTTAACACAATAATTCACAAAAACGTTACTTAGCTAATAAATAGCATCCAGTACCTACAACATCCTGCAGATGGCAATATCGCCTCATTTGCCTAAGAAATTAACCGTGGTAGAAAAAGATGCCAACTTGTTGCCACAATCACAATGTAACAACTAAGGACAACAATAAGTGTCCATTCAAATGTAGTGGAGTAAAGATTACACATACTGAAACAAAAATGTAGTCAAGTAGAGAGTCAAAGTTTCTTATATGTTTGATACTCAGTACATGTACACAGTAGCCAATAAACACTTAAGTAAAGTAGTGAAGACCATTTACTTAAGTACTTTGAAAGGCTGGAAATTTCACATGCTCGTCAATTTCATTACATTTGAGCATAAACATCTTTTTCAACTACAGGAAAAATAAGAAATATCATTAAGAGATATAAAATCTCCTAATAAGAAAAGAGCAGAGAAAGGGTTTAGGGTTACGAAAAACACGAGGAAGAGAAACAAAGACTGAATATCCGATGCTGTGTGAGCTCCCCTATAAATACTATCATGAACTGCTCAACAATACGTAAACTTGTTGACATGACAGACTGAATATGAATGCAGTCAATGGCCTGAATGCATGAATAGCAGAAATGTGATTTATTGGCTTAATACGTGGAGCAAACATTGAGCCGAAATGTTTTCTAGGCTGCTGAATACAAAGTGCACTGCCATTAAGTGCGTAAACATATTGCTATATTCAGAGCAATTAACAAACACATTCAATGCAGTCGACGATCGAGGCAATTTTTCAGAGCACCAAAGTGCACGTCTTTATTTAATGCAGTCTGCGGATTTAGATATAGAGCATTTGCAGAAATTAAAACAGTCCTTCTTTTTATATAATAGTTTTCACTCCTCCAATTTTCTTTAATGTTTTGCAAACTCCTGCCCTGTCATGCATATTCTAGTTAGCCGAGCAAACCAAACGTGGAGAAAGAAGACATTAAGCTTAACAGGATGTTGTAATTCCGTTCATGAGAGCATCAGTGTGACCGAATCTAAAGGAAATGGTACTGTGTGAGCGAGCATGTAGGAGGAAGGTGGAAAAGTACAAAGTAGCATGTGCCTGTGAGGCATCACAGCACCATCTGTGTTCATCTCTCTGCTACTGTCCTCTCTCCATCACACATACACACTCACACACACACACACACACACACAACTTGATCTGAGACGATAAAACTATACAGAACTTTATCAAAAACAAAGGAGAACATTACACGCATGTTTGCTTCAACAGAACATTTGTTAGTAACACAATAAAGACATTTTCTTGATTCATTTGTGCAGCATGGAACAAATAAATGGCCATCAAAAAAAATCGAAAAAAAAAAAAAAAAAAACCAAAGATCTCAAATTATAAACTCACTAAGCAAACAAATGATAAGAGGAAGTAATTCCTTAGCCAATCAAAACAACATTGTTACATAACATAATGGAAAAAATAATGGTTTTTATGTTGAAGAGGTAAACTATCCCACTGTATACACCATTTTCTCTTATGTAATTGCATTAGGCCATATGAAACGAAGCTATAATTCTTTCTGTTGTGCCTTCAGACGACTGAATGACTGATATCCATCAGCGGTTTAATAGCACCTCCACCCCCCCTTCAATCCCCCCAGTAGAATTCCCTATTGATTCTCTCTAGATTCCTCTTATCATGATTGCTCTGTAACAGCGTGATTCATTTGTACACACACTGCAGTAGGCAATCGCCGGTTTTAAACTTCTTGTCACAACAAGCACACGGCGCACAAATAAAACTGAGGGCATGTTAAACGGCTTCACATCCACAATGGGTTTACTGCACAAGATTAAAAAAGCACAAGATTATAAATTAAGTCAAGTTTATAAAAGTCAAGGTGTGAGTGAGAGTGTGAATTTGTGTGTCCTGATTTGTGGTCTGTTGGCCAACCAATCAGGGTGTGTTTTCCACTTTCGAGAGGAACCCATAAATGGAAAAGCCGACCAGAAAATGTTCGGATGAATGGAATAATTTTCTCATCCAATATATTTAGTACATAATCTTAGTAAATATTATAATATATAGTACCACATAATAATATTAAAAAGTACACGGTTATAATACATTGTGTATAATACGTTTATAGAGTCTAAACACATATTGGCAATTTTCTTATAACTTATGTTTTATTATTTGTATTATTAAGGTTGGTGTTGTTATTATATTATTTATATTATGAATTTACTATAGATACTATTTATATCTACCTATATTTACTAGATTTTGATAGTATTATTATACAAATATGATCTTTACAATTTCAAATTATAATATACCAGCTGGATTAAATCACAGAGTTCAAAGCCAATATCGTTTCTTTCAAATCAAAGACTTTGATACAAAACTTTTGGTTATAAATGGCAGAACATCGACACCAGTCAGAAGACATCACAGGGTCTAGAGTGAGTGTCAGGGCAGTGATAGCAATGTCACAAATCCAATTCGCTAGAATCAGATAACTCCAGGCTGGTGCGGAGGCTGTCTCCAGCATCCTACATGAGCACTGCTCCCCTAAACCTAATTGGCCTATTCTATTGCTGCAACATCTAATTTATCAGTCCTTTAGATTGAGTGCGAGAGAAAAACAAAAATGTACACTTTCTCTTTTGTGTGAAAGAAACAGCAGAAGAAAATGAGGTACGGTTTGTGTGGGTGCAAACTCAGCAGCAGACTGCAGAGTCGTTAGCAATTATGATAATTGCATGAGCGCAGCAGCTTTGCTGAGGGCCAGGGATGATGCATATGACCGAGAGAGAGAAAGAAACAGAGAGAGAGAGAGAGAGAGAGAGAGAGAGAGAGAGAGAATGTGGAGAGAGTGAACGAGAAAAAAGAAAAATATAGGATATGGAAAAAGAAAGGGGAAGAGATGTAGAAAGAAAAGAATAGAGAGAGAGAGAGAGACACAGACAGGTGAGAAAGAGTAAGAGAGAAACTGAATAAAAAAGAAGGGTAGAAAGAAAGAAAAAAAGAAACAACGAAAGAAAGAACAATAAATAAAAAGTGAAAAAAGAAATACAAAATAGAGAAAAGGAGAAAGAGAATAGAGAATAGAGAAGAAAATTAATGAAGGATGACAAGGTCAGAGAAAAAGAGGAAGAGAGATTGAGGAAAAAAAGGAACAGAGAGAATAAGAGAAAATGAATGAGCGGAACGGTAGACTAAGAAGTAGGGTGAGAATGAGGAAAAGAGAGTAAAAGGAGATAGAACTGTTTACTTGCTTCATAATTCTTTTTGTATTTAAGAAAATGTTGATATACACCAACATCCAAGAATCTAAACATATAAATTCTTTGAAGTATAACATACATATATGAGTTTATCAAACACACGCTATATAACGGAGAGAAAAAAGTGATGCAGCATGGCAAATTCTGACACAAGGCAGCTCAAAGAAATATTGCAAAAAGCTCAACTGAATCTGAATATTAATCAGTTCGGATCTGTTATAGATCTTCCCACTTGTGTTTTATTTGGAACAAAAAAAAATGAATATTAATGCCAGACCCAGGAAATGAATCAAGTGGAGGTTAATAACTGTCAGTGTCTCAATAAAACATGCAGGAGATGTTACAGAACGGAAGGATACAGTACAGTACAGTATGTGCATGCAGGTTCTCTATAGGTTCCCTTGACACGTGGCTGTTCACATGAACTCAGCACATTGCCTTGGCTGCGACAGAACGCTGACAGAGAACATCATCACTCATGTCTTCCCACATCCAACTTTTATATTGATGTATAAAGGCCAAACCAAATTTAAAGCCAGTAGAACGCGGCGTATGCTAGACCTGCACGAGCATCCTAACTCGGGCATCGCTAATCACTCCTCGGCTTCATCAGAGTCGCTGGAACAGAGATACGGATCTGCCAATGGGGAACAGAGTGTTCTACATTGTCCTGGAGCCACCACTCTTTTCTCCTTACCCCTCCCTGCGTCCCTCCATGGCGTTTTCTATGTTTAGCATGATGCTCGGAGCGCAAAGGGGCCATGAACCCACAAAGCTACTGCTGATGATAGCAGCTGGTTAGTTTTGGTGTCGGAGCCAGGAGGCAGAAATAACGGCTTTGCACGTCGCCGTCCCCCAAAGCCAAGTATATTTTACATGGATAACCTCAAAAATATATACACTGTTATACAGTAGTTGGTTGGGAGATACGTGTAGAATCTGCATCTGAAATGCTTGTGTGCAAGTCCATCAGCAAAACTCGACTTTCCCTTACATTCAGCAACTTCAAAAATTTGTGTTCGATCCACAGGAAAAGTTTCAAATGGATAGATGGATGGATGGATGGATGGATAGATGGATAGATGGATAGATGGATAGATGGATAGATGGATAGATAGATAGATAGATAGATAGATAGATAGATAGATAGATAGATAGATAGATAGATAGATAGATAGATAGATAGACACACTCGGAAAAAAATAAAAAGCTTTAATGTTTAAAGCAAACATTTAAATCCTCCAGCTAGTATTTATTGTTTCAGTTTTAAAATAAATGCCAGGGCATTGCATAACATTTGCCTTCCAGATGTTGCTGGGAATACATGTGCATTGTCTCACTAGCATCCTTCTGGTCTATCGACAGCTCAATAACACTGAGTGTAGGATTTGTGTGCCGTTCAATGGATTGCGGCATTTTAATCCCATTCACAAAAAAAGTACCCAGGACAAAGAAGAGAGAGAAAAAAACAGGTTCCGAGTGAGCAGGTGGAGGAAATAATGGGCACAGCAAACAATATCAGAGGATAAAAGACACAGAGAATCCCTTGCAAAGCTGTGTGTGAGCCAATGTGTGTGTGTGTGTGTGTGTGTGTGTGTGTGTGTGTGTGCGCGCAAAAGCAAAGAAATACGAGTGTGCCCGGAATCATATTTAATGGGACTGACTGTGTGTGTCTCTCTCGGTAAAGAGTGAACGCATGTGTGGGAGAAAGCACTTGCCTGAAACTCTGCTAATCCAGCTAAAAATAAGAACTTCGCCATGTGACACACAGCCCCTGTAAGATGGCTTCCTGTGAAGTATTAATGCTAGAACAGATACCGTCAGCGCAAACAGGCTTTGACAATTAGAAGAATTATGCATGTGCATCCTGGGATTTCCATCGGTTTAAAGCGATCTAAAAAGGGCGTGGCTGATGCGATGAAGGCATTTGAGAACCGTCACGTTGAGATAAAAGCGTCGTCCCAAATGAACATTGTTCCTTATGTAACACAGAAATAAATGATGCTCTCCTTTCTGTGGAGCATCCCATGGAGACTACAGTACTGAAACGGAGACCTTGACGAAAAGGTCAAGACGTCCTGCCAGGATATTGAAGAAGGATGAATGTGAGAGAGAGAGATGGAGGGAGAGCGAAGAAGTGCTAGTGCTACTTAATGGATTATAGGCTGTGAAAAAGCAGGGTGGATTGGAGAAGAGTCGTATGCTTCTCGAGGGGGAGAGTGTGCTGTGTATCAGAAGGAGATGAGAGCATTCTGTCAGCTTTAAAAGAAGAGTCCAGGCTCTCCCGGAGAACACGGCTCTAGTGCCACAACAACTAGCCGCGGCTGCTGTTCCTCACACAAGACTATGACACCCTTCTCCTCCTCCTCCTCCGTGCCATCTATTACTGCTTCCCTTCGTCCTACTCACTGGCCTCCAGGCCAAAAAAAACAACTTAAGGGTATAGATAAGTATATGGTGAAATAAATGAAACACACATACAGAAATAAGAAATCAGAATGCTAAAAAATGTTACATGTGCATACTTTATATGTACATGAAATATTATATATATATTTAATTTCAAATAATACAAATTTATATACACACATACAGTATATGCACTCTGTATATATGTAATACATATACATGTGTACAGCATACATGTAAAATAAAAATATCATATCTAATTATAAATTGTGTTATTTATTAACTTTGAATAAATCAAGCATCGCAAATAAATCAATCATTGCAATCATAATCTAAATTAGCAAAAAGAAAAAACGATATAGTATGTATTTTACGTTATTCAAGCAATCAGCAAGTAGAAATATGAGAAAAATATTCATTCATTCATCTTCTGCCACTTAGTCCTTTACAGGGTCGTGGGGAGCAGGCGCCTATCTCAGCATCAATAGGCCGGAGGCAGGATACACACTCTGGATTGGTGGCCAACCATTCTCAGAGCGAGAAAAATATAATATGAGAAAAATAATATTAGGGTTAGAGTCAGGTTAAGAGTCCCTTTCTATTATTTCTCTCATTCAGTCATCTCGTATTGAGCCCCGCTATGATTCTTTAAATACAAAGCACTCAAACACACACATTTTTATTTATTTACATAAATGTGAATACATAAATTCATGATTACATAAATGTGAATTTTTTAAATGTACTGTAAAAAAACATACACACAGCTACGCAAAATGCTACATTTTCTGTTTTGTGGTCTCTTGCATCGTTTGAGAATATATTATTAAAACAATAATTAACTAAAGATTATTATTTAGGATGCCAACTAAAGCTTTCGTAATCACAAATTTTAAACACACATTGGTATTAAAATATTAAATTATATGACTGCAATATAAACAATCAATCCATTCATTTTATTCCACTTATTCCATTTCTGGGTCACAGGGATACTTTTATACTGATCTTTTTCATTGTAAAAATGTGAAAGTATTGGTTCCTTGAAGTCTTTAATCATTTGCTCGATAATAATTTTTTTTTCAAACTAAATAATTATTTTCAAAGCTGACCGTGGCAAACAAGACACGCATCTAGTTGCAAATTCTGGTTGTAAAAAACTTCTTTAACCTGGGTTAAGTTGTGTGCTTCTGCCATCACAACCATAGCCAGATTTTGTAGTATTATAATATTTATAGAATCATATTTCACAAAGCACAACCATGAGGCAAGTGAACCCGCAGTTTCTCACACTCTGAACGCAAGAAATTGTGCGACAACAGATTAATCAGTAAAGTAACAGCAAACAAACTGCTCTCTCAATAACCTCTGCCTTAAATAATGATTACATAAATAATAAATATCAGTTCTTTCATGAATGTTTCATTGTTAAATATTCACTCTGATTAACCAAGCATTCCCACACCGTATTTCAGAAACAACGCAACATTGTTTTGTTCTACGTCGCCTGCGTCAAATCCGACATAAAGATCCGAAATGAGAAGCCAATACCAATCTTATAAAAATGGAAATGACCTGGCCCATTACCAATAGTATAATGAATATGTAAATATAGATTAATATATGTAATATATGTAAATCTATATGCAAAATGCATACATTTTCTAAATATATATGTGTGTGTTTTTGTTAAATTACCTCACACCCAATTTCAGAAAAGCGGGACTTTTCTCTAATTTAGTTTTCAATCTTCAGCAAAAAAAAAGAAAACCCTCAGATAGCCGAACAGATGTCTTGTTTCGAAGGGCTTCTCAGAGCAACACCCATACAGCCTAAATAAATCACACATTTACAAATCCATATGAACATGCTTCCCACAGTGGCCCTAAATATCGACCAGAAAGATTACGTTTTCTAAAACATTCTGTTAGTGTCAATACACTTTTGCCCAGCAAACACTGCACAACCTTAACAGAACCTGACCTGAAAGCTCTGAGACAGCAAAGTAAAACATGATGGCCAAAATAATTGCAGAATTCAAGCTTTCTGAACGCGTTCTTTCGCAAGAATATTCTATTATTTCGCATATAATAATCTCTAGAATGCAATTTTTCTACTCAAATCCAGTTAGGCTATTTTTATTCTCTATTCAGGTCATAAGTTAATTAAACCTGAAATGAAAATAGCTTCCATTTACCCGTGCATTTAATAATTCACACTGAAATGAATGGCTTGCTATTTGAAGGACTTTCAGCTTGCAGTGAGATGTTTATTATTTCGGACAAAATGAATCTGCCTGTCTCGGGTGCTCTTCCTCGTCTCTTCACCTGTTTTTTTCCTCCCTCAGTGCGCTCAATGAACCACTAAATTTCATTCCTCTTGTCCTGTTGTATTAATAAGGTAATTTCACAATCTCTAAACCTCTGCAGAGCTTTTCAATCCCATATTCTCTTATCTCCACAGGAAACTCTCCTAACTAACTCCTGCTCCATGACCAGCTGTCATAACCACTGCTGTCTCTCAAGATGTCCTAATGTCCCACCTGACCTCTTCACTACCTTTCCTCTAACTGTCTGCGTTCTGTTGTCTTCACTACAGATCTCCGTTGCCCTCGCCGTCTCCTCATTGACGCCTGCTTCTTACACTTGAGATTGACATCAGCTCCACTGCATAGGCCATTTCTTCCATTCAAACAAACATAAGTGTTTTGAGCAGTGGGGTGAAGTACTGGAGCTAACGGACATTGTTACTTTACTTAAGTATTTTTGGCTACTTTGTACTTGTACAGAGTTTAAAAAAAAAAAAAACACAAGCAACTTTTACTCTTTTTTCGACTAAAAAAAGTAAATAATTTTTTTTACTTAAATTGATCATGGATACTTATTTTTTACTACTTTTTTTCTACCGTGGATAATTTCTTGGGCGGATGAGTCGATAACGACATCTGCAGGATGCTGAAGGTACTGGTTGCTGATAATGAGAAAATTATGCCCCTGGGCACCACGGATTTAGGCTTAAGACTGCTCCAGGTTTGTGTGTTCACTTCACTGTGTGTGTGTGTGTGTAACTTCACTAGATGGTTAGATGCAGAGCACTTACATTTATTTACATCTCCTTTTTGGTTTGTTAAAAAATGTTTTCACAGTGCTGCTACTGAGAAACGAATAATGAGGTATTTATGCTGATATGCAGTACGGACATTTTGAGAATGGTGAGATGTCAAAGAGAAAAATACACAGAGGAAGAAAAGAACTTTCTTCTGTGAAGGCTGCATAATTCAAATCAAGACACATTCATTCAACATCAGGCGTCTGTGCTGACAAGCTGACTGTTCTCCAGCCCGAGAAGCTTGATCAGGAAAGATTTATGTGAAAGAGCAGAAATGAAGATGCTCGTTAAACTAGTGGAGGCTTGCAGAGTACCGCACAGTTGTGTATTTGTTTAATTGAAATACAAAAAGACCCCTGTTTATCGAGGTACTTACATTGAAAATACTCCCATGAATTAAAAAGCAGACAAAATCACAATGGGGAAGAATTACAGTAACAATGCTTCAGGTTTGTCTGTTCTCTTCTCTGTGTTTACATAACTTCACTGGATGGTTAAACACAGAGCTCAATTTCAATACTGTCCCTAGTGGCCACTTCAACAAACTCACAAACTTTACTTAATTAAACCACACTTTACTTGAACCTCTTGAAAATGTGCTTTGCTAGCTTTGCTAAAATGTGTTGAGCTTTAAGGAGCGCAATAAGTGTAAAAACAAAACTTTTTTACATGATTTGATGTTGAAGATATTATATATGATATCACTAAATATGTACTTGTTTTCATCGAATTGTTACGTCCTAACAAAAAGGACACATCTTAAATAAACATCACGCTCATAATTTTCCGTAAATGCTAAATGTGCTTCGACAATCGGTCTAGGACCACCACAACATGGTCGATTGGTTTTAGCAGGTCAAGGGTTAACACAGCAGGTGGATAAATTCCGTGACGTCAGTACACAGACGAGGCCATCAGGACTCAGAAGGCTACAGACTGAGGCGCGTGTGTGTGTATGTTTGTATGCATGTGTGTGTGAGAGACTAAGATTTCACAGTCATAGATACACCGCATGCAAGCAGTTATCGCTCTCTGAACGGTCTCGATTGGAAACAAATGGTGAATGAAAGTGAATTTGTGAACCTGGCAACTGGATATAAGGATGATAACTTCATCCATCACACAAAGCTGCTCTGATTTGTCTTCCTGGATGAAAAAGAATAAAATCAAGTGAGCCAGCAGGACAGCGCAGTGGGAGCACAGAATTAGACCTCGGGGTCACGCTTACAGGGTTTGAGTCGGCTAAGTGCTCTGAAACACAAGGTTTGACCGAGTTCATTTCCCAATCACCAGCTCAACTTGTGCCGGTCTCGTGAAATAGAATGTAACGAACATTCTAGTGTCTCCTGCAGAGACAATTCAGCCATTTTTCTGGAAATGTGAAAAAACCTTTCAGCATCATTTTGAGGTGCTTTAAGCCAGACACTGCGTAATCAAAGATGATGCATCATCTCCTGATCCAGTTTCACTAACACACGGTGACGAAATTTGATACATATTCTAATTACATTGGTTTTGCATTGAGAAAAAAGGCATCCGCTGAAAGCTGGCGGCGAGATTATAAAAAGGCTGCGTGAGTGACAGTCTAACACTGCAGTCCCTTTGTGCTGTTTTTCACAAGGTCAACAGCCTTTACAAGGTGTAGCGGAGCAACGTAGACAACAGAAAGCTAAGACCTGTCAACAAGCAATTTATCACACGCAAATGCACACAATGTTTGTGTCAGTGGACCACAATGCAGATGTGCGACCTCAATTCTGCTCTGCACATCTTACTGCCAGCACAGAAACCTTATTCTTACTCTGATTTCAAATGTGGACCTCCTTAAACTAGACAAATATGATAATTTCATCATTACTGACACGACAGACGGATGAAAAAAGACGAACAGGCAGGCAGACAGACAGCTAGACAGCCAGACAGATAGACAGCCAGACAGAGAGACAGCCAGACAGCCAGACAGATAGACAGATAGACAGACAGACAGACAGACAGACAGACAGACAGACAGACAGACAGACAGACAGACAGACAGACGACAGACAGACAGACAGACAGATAGATAGATAGATAGATAGATAGATAGATAGATAGATAGATGGATTGATAGTGGTAGGCAATAGACAGAAAAATGGGGAAAAAAGACAGACAGAATAATTAATAGAGAGATAGACAGGCAGATGATAGACACATAGAGATGTATTATCAGTGTTGTGCAAGTTACTTTGAAATTGTAATATGTTACATATTACTTATTACTGTTTGTAAAAAGTAATAAGTTACATTACAATATTACTTTCTCAGAAATGTAATATATTACATTACTTTTGTATTACTTTTAAGTTACTTTCACCAAAATAACTACAGAAGTAGAAATTAACGTCCTAAAATAACAAAATGTACTTTTTACTTGTACAGTAATTTATGTTACAACCAGTGGAAGACATAGAGTTATGTAGCGTAATGACTGTGGCCTCTCCAAGCTACAAATAACAATATACATAATCTATAATTGTAGGGTGACCATATATTTTGTTTTCCAAAAAAGAGGACAATCAGCGCGGCCTCGAGACAAATTCAGACAGCTTCTCGGAGGCTGATGAACATGCTTTAATGTGCTTCAATGTTGCTAAACTATATAACTTAGTAAAAATTCACTTAACTTAAAAAAAATCAGTAAAAACCTAAATAGGTAACTATTTTAGTCAGAATTTTTTGAATAATGAAAAATGTTTTTAAAAATGTGATTGTTTTTAAAAAAAAAAATAATAATACAAGAAAAAAGTCGGCCCATTGTTTCAAAACGATACGCGCAATTTCATTCTCAAAATTACTTTCTCATATAATTTAAAGCACGGGTTGTGAACCTGCGTACACGTGTATTAGTCGTTTGAAGAAGAGGGAAAACCGGACATTATCGTGAATTTATAAAATCGCCCGGATGTCTGGGGAAAAGACGCTTGTCCACACTAACAATTAACTTTAAAAAGTGTTAAAAGTATGGTAGACAAAGCGATTTTCCTCCAACATCAGTGAATAACTTGGGTATCTGATATCAGACACAACATGTAAACTTCAGTGCGTTTTATTCATTTTGAATGACTCACCACACAATACTGTCCTGCTTTCTGGCCATAATGTGCAGAGAACACTGTCGTTGCTGTTTTCTTTCTCTTCCCAGGTCGAGGATCTAATGGCAGTTCGAGGTGTTTTTTTAAATAGCTGTTTTTGATGCCGACAATTCAGCGGTTGCATTTCACCACAATGTTCTTGTTTTTTACAAAACTGAAACAATGCGCATAAGACCATCTCGCGAATGTACCTTCGGCTGTTGTTTATTGAATGTTCAAATGCGCCGCCCGCGAGTGCGCGACTCTGGCCAGTGCACAGCCGCTAATCAGAGCCACAGCCAATCGCTCAGAGCTCACCTCGAGCTCAGAACCAATCACTGCACACCTCGAACTCAGAGCGTTACAAAATACAACGCTCCACCAGCGAAAGGCGGAACGAATGACTTACGCGTCTATTTGCGAACATGAAATGTTAAATGTTTGATTTACTGTCTTGAAAGTGAAAGATTTGATGTAACGCAAGCGTTACTTGCATGTAACGAGTAATATATTACTGAAAATACTAAAAGTAATAAGTTACACTACCGCGTTACAGCAAAAAGTAATATATTAGTGTAATATGTTACTTTTGTAACGCGTTACTCCCAACACTGTGTATTATTAATATTATTATTGTATCATATATATGTATTATTAATAATATGTATTATTTTCTGGCTAGTGACTAGGTGGCTAGTGACTAGGACAGACAGACAGACAGACAGACATGTTGCTCTCTTTTTTTAAATGATGTCCTCTTGCATTACGTGACGTCTATGAGCAATTGCATTGTTTTTTTTTTCATTTACCCTAAAGCACTTTCATTTCCTCTTCACTACATGTACCAGGTAAGAGTATCATTACACCTTTTCCTGTCAGTCCTCTACACAGCAAAATACATTTCATTAAAAGTAAATCTACCAATTTTAAAACTTAACATCCCCTCAGAAGCAGATCATATTACGCAATCGAGCAAATTGGAGCCAAAAACATAATCTATTTTATTATGTTCTGTTCATAATTAGATAGATAAAACACAGAACAAGATTAGGTCAAAATAAAGAATCAAAAATGACAAGGCAAGAAATCAGATCTTGAAGGTAAGTGAAGGGTATACGACACCTATATTCTCTAGACAAGGTCAACGAATAGTTTAGATTCAAACACACTCCTATAAACGATGCTCTTGGAAAGATTCCAGACACTGAAAAACTCGGCATCACTATCTGTGAGAGTCTCACAACCGTGTGATATGCCCTTGTTACAAGACCACCGTATCTGCGGAGTGGAGGGGGGGCAACTGCCATCTATCATTGATGAAATCAAACACAGGAAGGATACAGATAATTGAAATTCCATCCTCCCCCAAGGCTCAAGAAAGAAAGTGCTGAGAGATGTCTATCGCGTGGCTGTATCACTTGGGGTTCAGAAGACCAGATGCTCCTTAGAGTAAATATATGGTGAATACAGGATATGCTGCTGTCAGCATTAGTACGGGAAAAGCACCGCAAAAGTGAACTGACAAAATGGCCTTTGTAATGTAATTATATTCTAAGGTACAATGAATCATTTTGGCATAGCCTAGATAAAACCTTTACACTCCGAAATATTCTCCATGCAGAAAAATTACATTCTATCCTAGTTAACATTTGATATAACAATACAAGCATCCAATAGAAGTTTTTAATATTGATCATATTCTTCTCCTGTCCGCTACTAACCTCAAGCTAAACAAAAACAGCTTTTAATTGTATACATTTTTGGAATTTGGGTGTCTTTTGAACCATAGCATAGCTGGGAACTGATTGTATTCATTAGCTTACTTATACACGCATTAAAATACGGTCAAAAGCAATATCGAAATATAAAATAAAATAATACACAAAAAGATGTCTTTGTAATTAATTTATAGTACTATTTGTATTATTATTATTATTATTATTAATATTATTATTATTTTTTTATAATTTTAAAGACTGTATTTTACCTGTGCAAATTCATAGATAGTAAGTGAATTTGTACATTAAACGGTGAACATTTTTAAATGAGTTTGTGTGTGTGTGTGCGTGCGTGCATGCGTGCGTGCGTGCGTGTTGTCAAGATTAAATCAATATTTTGAATTAGCATAAATCAGACTACAGCAGTTGTATTAGTACTATAACAAAACGCTTAAAAAAACCAGCTTTAGCCTTCATTTGACCCTAGTCTTGATAAAAGTCCTTTTCAAGCTGATGATTCACATGAGCGGCTTTTAGTCACTAAGATGATTGACTGAAATGATTCTATTGAACCAAAGGCTCTCAACACTGACTCAACTTTAAGATTCATTATAAAGACCCAAAAACCACCAGCCCTGAGTCACTCACAAGAACCGGCGCATAGTGAGAGAATCGAGAGAGCTTCGAATCCCTGTAAAACCAAGCAGCAGGATTTCAATACATGTTGTATTGATCAAACCTTTTACATCTATAATGGTCTCTGTGACCGCAAGAAAGGACGGAATGGAATAGCAATATTATAGGACTAATACACACACCGCCTTTCATTGAAGCACATTCTGTCTGTCTGACAAAGTCTTATTACGTAACCAAATCTTGGACTGCAAGATAGTACATTGCATTTAACTTTTTTGTTATTATCACTGACAAAAACACAATTTTCTAATTACTCTACATAGGTACTGATAATTCATTTTTTTCAGTGTGTTGCAAATCAGAACAGCAAATCGGAACAAAAGACTGTTTCTTTTCCATCTGTCACTTCCTAAAGCAGTAACTCTAGCTGTTAACTGTGGTTTCCAAGCATGTTGTAAATAGACAGGGATCGGTTTGGATCAATAAATGAGGGAAATTGGATGGGACCTTTAGGGAAGAGAATGAAACAGTTTTTTTTTTTCAATAACAGTTTTCTTTTTAAATAATTCCAGGGACTCCTATGTTTGCTTATGCAACTGACATTTATCTGAGCAAACGTTTAAAACAATACACTTCTGTGTATTAAAATCCAACAACTGTGACTTCTACATTTTGCCACCCAAACGTTCGTTTGCATGAGTGAAACGTGGCGTAATAACGGGACGTTGTTTTTGACCTTGTGAACAGCGGGTCCAACAGTCGCATCTGTTACACTAAAAGTCACCTTGGAAGATGAATGAGTGGCGCGAGAGATGGCGCAAATGGAACTGAGCATCCTATGGCTGAGGCTGCACACAACCACGGACTTCCAATGTGCGCGAGTCACATGACTGTACTACTGCAATGACACCGCTTTATTTTGGTCCATCAGCCTTTTGAAGAATATCTATAATTAGCGCTCGTCTCGTGCGACCGAGTGTGTCCGAGCACTTACGAATATTAACGAATTTCGGCGCTCGCTCCAGGACATCACTGGACCAAAAGCATCCTTAAACGAACGGTTTGGTTTACAGAGCTGGTGTCCCGTGAACTACCTCGCGTTCTGAAAATGTCCCGTTACTTTGAGATGAATAAAAGCCGCCCCGGTGCTGTTTACCGTAACGTGTGTGGATACGATAAACGTGAGGTTTGTACCGTTATTCCCAACGTGTTCCCCCCTCAAGGTGAGAGCAGGACCCCTCAAGCTCATACCTTCAGCTGTCGTCTTGCCATGTCAGTGGGCTGCTTTGCGTTGAACGGATAGGCGACGCATCGCATGACAAAGACGTAGAGTTGTAATTTCTTCTTTCGGTCCTCTTCTTCCCTTTGCAGTTTCTCCACGTCCTCCTTTTCCTGCTCGCTGGCGGCCGACGGGCTCGGGCTGGTCGGTCGCGCGCTGGAGCCTCGGCTGGTGGGTTGAAGCCTATCTGAGCTCTCGCTGGTCCTGCTGGGAGAGATGCGAGTGGAGCCGGTCTGAGGAGCCATCACCTCTCGGCTCTCCTCCTCCACTATTCCGTCCGATTCCTCCTCGCTGGACGATGGATCCAACATTTCCGCGCTCCTTCTAACCTTACTAGCTAATTAACCGTGCGATGGGCTGTTTGCACGTATTGCTCGCTTTTAGAAGAACGTGTTAGTTTGCAAATGTGGCGTTCGGCATTCGGCAGGCTGCTAGGCTGTTGGTGAATAGATTTCTGTCCCAGAAAACAGTTCAAATGCGGAAGCAGACACTGCAATCTCTTCACGCGGCCGGAGCAAAGATGCTACTGCATACGTGTTCCGTGCTGTGCCTCAGTGCTCCAGTCATTGCGAGGGACTCGAGAGGAAGAGAGGATGGGCGGGGCACGCGCAATGAAAAGAGCGAATGATGGCCACTTCCTGCTGAGCTGCGTGTGGGACGCAGGCGCTGTCCGCGGTGCTGAATGAGAGAGCGGCTCCTTTCGATCACAAATATGGTGAGAGGGCTAGAATGTGTTATATGATAGTTATCTCATGTGACCTCGGGACGTTGGTGGGGAAGATTATGTCTGTGTGTGTGTGTGTGTGTGTGTGTGTGTGTGTGTGTGTGTGTGTGATGGTAATCTGACAGTTTTTATGAAGTAGAAACAAACAGGCTATAATTGTGACATAATTTTTGATATACAAAGTTTGTTAAACCTGCTTTTGAATTTGTGCCCGACTATTTAAACCACTTCTTCTGTTTCTTTTGTCTTGTGTGATTGGTCAGCTTCTGTTTTGGGTTTGGGATGGGTTCTTTGTTAGTAATGGCAAATGCTGGGTTAATTAAGTCTTTAGTTATGTTTTTTATGGATTCAGCGGATTTAGGATGGGTTTTTTTCTTCTAATGTTGGTTACTTTGATGTTTCTGTGTTTTTGATCATATAGTTTTTTATACCAGTTATATTTTAAAAATGTGCTTTTTTTGTGTGTGTGTCACTCCCCTTAGCATTAAATAAAATTTCTTTGTACGTTAAATGCCTTTTTTTGGTAAAGGTCTCTGCTCCCTGAAAAAAAAATCCTCCTTTCACTGGTTTTATTATGTCATTGATCTAACCAGTGTTAGTTCACCCTGCTCACTCACTTCTATTATCACCTTAATGTGTTCCCTTATTTAAAGCGTGTGTTT
Source organism: Paedocypris micromegethes (assembly GCA_028031935.1). Lineage (NCBI taxonomy): Eukaryota > Metazoa > Chordata > Actinopteri > Cypriniformes > Paedocypris > Paedocypris micromegethes. The sequence continues at coordinate 26,678,184 of CM051495.1, read as the reverse complement.
TCTTTATCCGGTTACTTTTGTGTTTGCGTGTGTGCTGTACAGATTCCATTGATCCTAGAATTTTATGTTATATTATCCAGTGTGAGTTTACCTAAATGTAGTTTGTCTACACGGTGGTGCAGTGTGTAGTGTTGTCACCTCACAACAAGAGTGTTCAGATCGCGCCAAATAAATGAAACCAATTCTTATTATTAATAAATATTATTATTGTTATTATTATGAAATGCCGTTCTGATTCAGTTTTGTAAATCTGTATTGATTTTCATTTTGTTCTGCATTTGGGTCTGTCTGGTTAAATCTCTGCCCTATACACATTTACACACAGAACATTTACTAATACATTTACTAATTTCAAAAACATTTCAAAGTATTATTTTTAGTCTTTAATGTGAGAAAACCTGTTATTTTTGTCCTTAAGAAAACTAAATGAGGTTTATAGTGCTATACCAACAGTCTTATAGCAGCATAACAAATGGTCAAGGGTTTTAACGCAACGGTCCATTTAAAATGGCCAATCAAAGCAACAAAACCACGAGGTCATTTCGAGGGCATTCTGAAGTTGCAGCACATGAAATGCTCCATAGACTCTCCACTTAACTGTCAAACGTAATATTCTGCCAATTGTAGCCACTGAAGGAAAAAAAATCAATAAATAGCGGGCAGAACGAAAGAAATATCAGATAGTAAATGTTGAGGCAGCTGACAAAGACAACCTTGCAAATGACAAGTCACACTCTTCACTATTGTTCTCCCAATCTATTTCGTAAGCATGGTACATGCTCTGGCCATCTATGAAGCATTTATGATACTACTTTTAATGTCTCTCCATGCCTTGTTGCTTCTTGAAACAGCAGTGGATCTCATAAGCCTGCAGTAAATTTCCTTTAGTTCCAGCTCTGTCACAGAGATTTATCTGTGACAAGTCATAAAGCCATTTATCCCAAGACTTGTAGATTCTTCATTTTTCACCAGATGTTCAGTGAGAGCTCCCATCCAAAAACACGAGGTCTTGTTCACACTCTGCTAAATATAACTTCCATCTAATTCAGAATAATCACACTCTTAGTGTGAAAAGGAACCAAAACTATATGAAAATATGCCGTATTAACATAAAATGCCAGAGGTGTATGGAGTACCTGAAAACAATACTTGAGTAAAAGTATGGATACCTAACTGTGAAAATACCCCAAGTCACAAATTCCAGGGATACTTGAGTGAATGTCTCAAAAGTATTCAATTTTAAAAGAACTTGACATTTTTAATTATACTGAATTTTGGCCTAAAACCACACCAAGAAATGTAAAAAAAAATGGCGAACAAAATAGATAAACAAAAAGTCAAACTCAAATGTTCAAAAAACCCCAGAAGATGGCGAATATGCCTTGTCCACCCAAGAAACTAAACGTGGTAGTAGAAGATGCCGAAATGTTACGCAAAATCCCAAAGTGTCGAGTAACAATAAGTGTCCATTCCAAAGTAGTGGAGTTACAAGTACAGACACTCAATTGAAAATGTAGACAAGTAGAGAGTAAAAGCTGCTTTTATTTTTGATTCTCAGTACAACTAAAAATTAGCCAAAAATACTTAAGTAAAGTGATGTCCATTTACTCCAGTAATTTACATCACTGTAAAATACATATTCATTGGGCATCAAAATGAAGTGTTTCCACACGCTCATTTATTTAAAATTGTATTTCAAAATTCCACCTCCACTGAAACTATTCTCAAGGTGCCTCAAACGGGTAGCTGTGTATTCTATATGCTAAACTCATACACCTTCTAGCTATCATGGTTTCTCTTCGAGTATGGGCTAGCATGTAGCACAGATGTTCAGTCTTCCAGACGACCTCTGGTGTCTGCTAAGCTAGCAGTTCCCGCGCGGGCTGCCTCTGGTAGACATGTTGGCACAAATGGTTCTCCGGACCTCCCACACCCCCCTCACCTCCATCTGCAGCAGCACTCTCACTGCATCTTAACCATCAATAATTGATTGAATTTCTCTCTGCCCCGCTTTGCTTCAGCCTAAATGTGTGTTTCACAGACTCTCGGTGGGCTGGGGAAACTTGTGTGGCAAAGCTAATATTGGCTTGTAGTGTTTTTGGCTTGGAGGCAGAGGTGGAATGTAATTGCTGTTGATGCTGTGCATTCATTTGTTTGTCCATCATTTACATGTCGGATCTTAAAAGCTCATTAGTGCATTGACATAATATTGACTAATCTAATGCATTAAAACTTGATCCCTTCGGTTACATGTACTGTATATAAATAATATGGAGTCAAAAGGGAGTGTTTAAAGAGTTTAATTTATTCATCTTGTCTGTTATTATTCAAATTAGATATCAACAGTTGGAAATGAGTCAGTGATTAGCGAACAATGGAGGCAGAAACAGTTTTATTCTCTCCCTATCTATATTCCTTTGACAAAAGAACAGTTATTAATAGAACGATTTAAGCTGGCCTTGACCCTGCCATTTTCCTGTTCTCTCTTTTCTTTTTCCTCTCCGTCTGCTTGGACTTTAATACCTCAGTCATGACAGTTCTGTAATTGCGGTATTTTTTAGAATTTCTATGCCTGCCCGATTACTAAAATGTCAAGATAAGTGGAGCAAGTGACCCCAGTCTCCTCTAAAATATATGACTAACACGTAAATGCATTGTCTTTGGCACATATTCACTGCTGAACATAAACTCTATATACTGTACGTGTATGATAAAACACTATCCACCCTTGTCAAACAAAAAATATTAATTTATCATGCAAATTGCTGACCAAAAGAACAATTAATTAAAACTAAAACTGCAAATATCAATAAAATATATAAATGAAAATAAAAATGTAAATCAGCATTATTGCTTTACAGAGATTTGTCTTGCTGAAATACATCATATACTGTACATAGCATTCTAGTTCTGTTATGTTCATAGACTTTTAATTATTTAAAAAACGATTTTAAAAATGTACGCCTTTAATAACCACATCAAGAATTTATAGACAGATGTTTGCCAAACACACACACACACACACACACACACACACACACACACACACACACACACACACACACACACACACACACTGTTTGAACTATGTAGACAATACTAAACCTGTTCTGTCTACAAACATCTTGTATTGTAGCTAATGTCCACGCTCTGTATACTCATCAGAAATAAAACCATTCAAAAGATCCAAGTGTGTGAATGGATGCGCCGTCCCCACAATCATCCAATCGAGAAAATCTAATTTGCATATTCATCAAGGCTGCTCCACTTGTTCTAGTACAACTCACAGCGGAGCAATTTTTAAACAGCACATGAAAACATACTGACAAATCTTTGTCAAAATGGCGTCAGGCTTCTCAAACCAGTTTTTGAAAATCCATTGTTGTTGTCTCTAAGAAAATATTAGAGTCATCGTTCTCAAATTACATCCTCAACAGAATCCTGCAACCATGTGAGTGTGGAAACTGCACCAACAGTTTGTGTCACTTTGGCATTATTAAATAATATGTTCAGTGTGTCAGAATGTATCAGTCAGTTCAAAGTGTAAAAGTGCAGCGCGGGGTCATGGGAAAACCACTGGACACGTGAATATGACTGTCAATGGTTGAGCGAGTCTAAGTCTGAGTGCTTACAGATGAGCTTGGAAAAAGCTCTGAAATATTAAAACGCCCTAGCTTGAGTTATTTTTTTTTAAGTGAATATATTCAATGTTTCTCTCCATCAGTCCATTTTTACGACCACACTTACACCCTAAGCACTGTCATTATTTGACACTACATATTTCGAATCAGACAACGAAAAGTAATTTTGGATTTAGCCATGAGTCTTGTTGAGAGTCAGCAGCAATGCCCACTACATTCCGAGTAAAATCTGTTACACATAACAACAAAAATACGGCCTTAGTGAGGATTCCCAGAACGGGGATTCCAACGCTTGTTTGGATTGCACTAGTTTTTTTTCAGGCTTAACGAAACTCCAGAAAAGTGTTGTTGTGTTTCGTTTGGCTTTAATATCTTGTCACGATGGGAGCAACAAAAAAAAGGAAAAATCATTTTACATATGCAGACTAGTAGTAGTCCACATCAGTAAACCCAAACCGAGCAAGCGTATGAGTCTGAATAGTAGGTTAAAATGAAAGACAAGCATCGGTTTACTTTACCCATCTTTGAATAATCCAGAAATAAACGAATGTAACTAACAAAACTTGTTACAACTAAACTCCCACTGTTTAGTAAACTCCCGTTTTTGTTGTTTGTACATTAAACATCTAAAATAGTGTGATATTAATACAAATGTATATCAATTTTTAAATATACAATATAAAATAAATTTTTACTGAAAATTTAGTATGTAATAATTGACAGAGATAATTCATGGTTTTACAGTTTGTGTCTGTGCAAAGTGATGACTTACGTAATTAAGTCAAATATATTTCCTTTAATGAGCACCAGATATATTGGCTTTAGGTGGATTTCGACATTTTACAACCAGCTGTTGTGAGAGAAGGAAAAATAAGAGAAAAATCGAGAAAACGAACAGAGAAAATGAAAGAGAACAGGGAGCAAAATAATTGTGCTATTACATAATAGCCGTACGTTTAAAAAATATGTTGACGGTTGATGTTCATTTTTTCATATTTCAACATATCAACATTTCACATTCTTTTTCAACAATTCGTCTGGGAAATATTTTTTTCTCAGATTATAAATGATAGAATACAGTAATGTGCTAACGTCAATGATAGTTTATGAATGTTTAAAATGAGTTGTAGAATGCAGCTATTGAACAGTAGATGGCAGTGTTGTATCAAAACAGGGAAGTTTACTTTATTAATGTAACGAGTGAACAAACTACTACAACCACCCACCTTGTTAAGAACAAATATTTCGACACCTCTCAAATCTCCCCGGCACCACAATTTTTACCTTTGCCACAACTTTACAACATTTGCTCTGTTCGTTAGAGAGTCATATTAAAAATTGCCTTATACTGTTATTGCTCTTACTTGTTTCGTCATTCGAACAAAGTAGTTTTGGTGTGTTTATTTAAGCAAATTATGCCAAAGAATGTTGAAGAACTGGTTGAATCTGAGAACGTCGTCAGCATAGATAGCAATGCATGAAGAAGTTATGCAATTTATCAAACGTTTCGCTCGTCAGGTTTTTACGGAAGATGCACGCGGTCTGTTTTCACGAGTCTTTCACAAGTTCGATATTGGGCAATAGTTGAAACATTTAAACAAATACGTTAACTTATATGTTTATTTATGTCTTATTTAGACTCGATCGTTACTGAGGTAATTTTCTTCTAATAAAAAAGCAGCTTTAAGGAAAACAACATGATGAGGCAATAAAAATGATTTGATTTGATTTGATTTGATTTGATTTGAAAAACTTCTAGAGAATTGTGAGGTGTTTTGCATCGACAGGAGGCGCTGTTGCAGCGCTAATGCACCAGGGAAGCTAATGCTGTATGAGTCATTTGAAGTATCACTTTTAAATTCCCAAGTAAAATACGCACGTATATATAATTATTCATATACATTTGTAGATTGTTTTTTTTAATCCTATATACAGTATGAAATATAATTTATGTATATTTTTATTACCTTAATTCTTTAACATCAAACATGCTAATACACTTTAAAGAATCAAGATACGGTATTGGTGAATTTCTATTGGAAGCCTATGTAAGTTAGCGGATTTAGATGGGTTTAATTGTAAGGAGCTCAAACTATTTCCTCACTATTAAAGAGGAGGAAATTGCACTTCTGTGAAAAGGTGGGTAGTTTGCCGTAGCATTTATTTTTTGAAGTTTTTTTTTAAAGTAAAAAAAAAATATTGTCCTAAAGTTTTGTGGTTAGAAACTTGTACTTGTACTCGTGTCTATTCATCTGTCTGTGATGTGGAAGCTCCTTTAAGCAATAACAAATTGCCTCTAATGTATAAACAGAGCAGACAATACAGCAAAGCTCATGCTGATCATGACTTTATCAAAATCTATGATGCCTTGTTTTTACGGTGCATTCTGCCTATGTGTGTGTGTGCGTGCGTGCATGTGTGGGTGATCTGCCATGGCTCTGTGTGTTTATGTGTGTGTGTGTGTTGTCTGACAGAATAACACACACAGTGCCAGTATCCCCTGTAGAAGCTTCTCCATGGTGTTCATTCCCACTGTATCTCTGGGTTTGGCTGGCAGACGAGCTTCACACTCCAGGCAGACACACAGACCGAAACCGTTTCATCAATGTGTATGGTCATATTTGCGCCGGTGAGATCTTTGATTTATTTGTTAGATCTTTTTTTTTTTTTACGCATTTACCACTTGCCTGGATAGATTGGCAGAGTTGCTTTTTTAATCAAGTGCCTTCATATTTTCAAAGTATTTTAGTGTGTAAGTGAATATGGAAGTTTAAAAACAATGGACAGTTTGGTGTCAATTATAGCTGATTGAATCTTTTGCAAAATATGTATGAAATTTTCTTGTAGCATGTTTGACGTTGCTCAAAGCTTTGTTTTTATCAGACTGTGTGCATTATAAAGCCTGTTTGATTATTATCAGCTCTTTGGGGTTACAGCACTGACTCCCTGTTTGTAGTCTCTTCTGCCTGAATAATTCATCTGTTCTTGTGGAAATGTGTTTAAAGATCAATGCCATTCAGCTTTTGGACAGACACAACAGTGATTTATCTGGGATGACACTTGTGCTTTACGTTTGCATATCTGATTTTGCATGAGCATGCTTGCACATATGTGAAAGTGTGCATGAATTAGTGTGTGCGTGTGTGATTGAGTGTGAGTACACTGTGTGTCTTTCTGGATATGCTGGCAACCCCTGGGTAACCTTTGCATAATTCACAGAGTCTCATCAGAGGCTCATCAAATAAGCTACATTTTCCCTTTCTTCACTCCATCTGTTCTGTGTAACGACATTTTATAACATCAATTTTACACTTTACACCATTTCTGTGATGTCTATGTTTTTCTTGATCTTTTCCACTGACTCATTCATTACATCTTAATGAAAGAGATTCACTTGCCCAGTGATCGTGTAACATCCTAAACATCCTTCTGGACTGGTGAAAAGATGCATTTTATTTTTAATCATGTATTTAAGATTGTTCGTAGTTTTGCATTTAGAAATAATCTCTGGACATTTTCAAATGTACAACAGGTTGACAAGGACTTTATACAATTGTTCCAAGTCGGACTGATTAAACTTGCTTTCACTCTGTCATTTTAATTTTTTATCGGTTTTCTATCTGCAGCTTTTTGCTGTTTTAGCTTTTGCGACATGTGGAGGATATTCAGGCCGGATCATGGTTAAAGTAGAATGTTTCGACAAATCCCTGAAGAACATCAGCATCGAAATCAACTATCCATTCAGGTGTGCATACAGTAAATATACTATACTACTGTATATTTGTTTCATCGTGATTTATTTTCTTGTTGACTAATATGAACGTATATTGTATTAGTTATAGTCTACCAGATGTATTATTATTCAGCTAAATGTACATGTCCATTTCAGACTACAACAGGTACATTTCACTCCACCTTTGTGTGAAGGTAAAAGAAAAGAGACACTTTTTCTGGAGGGAGATTTTTCTTCATCTGCCCAGTTTTTCGTCACCGTGTCAGTCTTGGCTTTCCTGTATTCTCTGTTGGCCACAATTGTTTACATCTTCTACCAGAACAAATACAGAGAGAAGAACAGAGGTCCAGTCGTTGTAAGTGCATTTGAAAATGAAGATAGTTTTTATTGCTAAATGCAGTCTTTTTATTGACTAACCACAGACCCATGGCTGTTTTTCTGAACTTTTTGTCTAATCCCTTCAGGATTTCTTGGTGACATTAGCGTTCTCTTGCCTGTGGCTGGTGAGCTCCATTGCCTGGGCTAAAACTCTGTCTGGGGTGAAGACAGCCACTGACGTGCAGCAAATCCTGCTGCTAATGACTGCATGCAGAGCCCAGGAGAACTTTTGTGAAGTTCTGCAGGAGCCCTTCTGGACAAACCTTAACATGTCCGTGGTAAGAATTCTGTATTAGAGAGAAATTGTCCTCTAGAAATTCCAAAAATAGTAACAGCACATCATTACCCAATATTAGCGCTGGATATTATGCCAATGTCGTCCTATTAATACTGTAGATTGTTCTCCTTCAAGCTTTTTTATTGCCAATCAATCGTTGTAATTCCTTCTTACCTGCTTGCAGGCTTTTGGATTTTTGAACTTCTTTCTTTGGGCTGGAAATATCTGGTTTGCCTACAAAGAGACAGGCTTGAATAGGTCCACTCAGCACTATCCGTCCCGGACGCCATCTGAGAAACGCAGCAGCTTCAGGCAATACAGTCAAACAAGCTTCGATCAATCTGGAATCGGTTTTGGCCAACGGCTATACCACCAGGGGAGTTTTGACCTATCAAGTGGAGGTCTAAGTCTCCCTCAGACAAATCTGGGACAACCAATGCTGTTCCGTCAGGCAGGAAGTCCCACATCCCGAGGCCCTCTTATATTTGTCAATGAGATTTGAAGAAAAGCAGAAAGGAGACCTGGATAAGAAATGAGAGAACCATATGCAGACACTGTCCTGTAGTAGAATGTGACTGTGAAACTTTCTTTTATGTAATTGCGTTTGTGATGAAATATTTCTGCAGGAATTTTAGAAAGTGTTTAACAAGATACAAGAGAATCAAATTGTGATTGAAAGGTGTTTTGGTACCCAGTATGTTTCTTTGGAACAGTCAGTAATTATTGTGTGTGTGTGTGTGTGTGTGTGTGTGTGTGTGTGTGTGTGTGTGTGTGTGTACACAAGTTTATACTGTACATGCTATCAAACATTGCATTTAAAAGCAACGTAAAATGTACAGTGACAAATCAGACTTGTAACTGTTTAATTGTGGTTATCATATGTTGTTTTGAACTAGAAATCTAGTAGAACACTTTATGTCTGCGTATTAATTCTAATATAATAATTTAATAACATAATAATTTATATGTACTGTATATTATTTTAATAATAAAATTAATTTAAAGCTTCCCTCATTATGTATTGTATCAGTCTCCGAGTAGAGATGTCTTACTTACCACTCGCAGTGTTCAGTGTGATGCATAAGTCTGTTTGGAAAAGCCAATGCAATAATAGGTCTGCTGTTCAGTGTGCTTCATAAACAGATCATAAACTGATGGTCATAAAAAGAAATAAAATAACAACTGTTACAACAATACTTTCTGTTTGCTGTTTTATCCATATTTTTTCAGTTTATGGTGGCTTGTTGCTAAGATTTTAACGCCAAGAAAAACTGAAAAACAACAAAGGGGAAATGACTTTAGGGAGGTGTAGTTCAATGCTTTCTTTGTTCAGTTCTTCTTTTCACAAACAGACAACAGCCTCTGCTGAAGCCATTTGTTTCCTCCATTAAGCCTTTTAATGAAGGGCTGTGAGGGAGCAATTAAGATCCTTTGCCTGTCAGAGTCTTATCACAGCCGTGTGGTTAACATCTCCATATCAACACTGCAGTGAAACAGAGATCTTGCAGCTGCCTGGAGTCTAAATTGCTGCTTTAACTATCATGAGATTGTAGCCACTGGCATTTCAGTTGAGTAAAATTAAAGGTTACAGACGAGAAACTCCACAGATGGTCAGATATATTCTTTCGGCGTGGTACAATGGAGAGCTGTAGTTGCATTTTCAAACAATGTAAGCTTACATTCAGTGTCCAGTAGGATGCTTCTGAGTATTAATATCCCTCCATGAGGTCATGTTTGTTAAATTAATTAAATAGTGGGAGACTTACCATCTTTCATGCTGACATATGATGTCGCATTGGCACTTTGTGTTAGTCTTGCAGACTGAGTCTAAGCTTATCATCACTCAGCCGAGTAAAAAAAAAGATGTCTTAGTGTTTGAAATCAGGAGGTAAGAGTAAATGTGACGAAGATGCTGGATCAGCCCACTGTTTCTATCATCAATGCCAGTTTTTTTCACGTTCATCCATCTGTCAATTTTGGCCCGTTGACCAGGGTTATCAGCTTGAAGATTAAAAAATGGCAAAATAAAAAACATCACCTTATTACACAAAAAAGCAATGAAGACACAGAGTAAGGCTTTATAAAATTACCAAGCTGGTTGTTTGTCCAGAAAGGAAAATATTACTTATGAATATTAGCTGATTAATATATTAATATTGGCTGAATTTGCATTTCAAATAGTTGTGTCAATGACACAAATGATAAATGAGTCAAATTGATTCTATAACATAACAAAAGTCCCTATCACACATTTTGAATACTATCTACAGCAAAAGACTACATACAGCAACAGCATATTATTTTCCAAAGACTTGGGACTATTTCAATACCTTTCAAAACTAAAACAATCCCGCAACTAACCTGAAGGCGGCACTACAGAAACTGAAAAAAGCCTGGGAAAATGGTTTGACCCAAGTTCATTAACGCTGAAGCTGAAAGTATATTTTTTCCATCGATTCAAATGCATTTTGACTGTGGAGAGAGAACGGATTATGTTTATGTATTTCGAGCTAATTTTTCTTTAGTGAGTTTGAGCACACTGTTGAATATTTGAACGTTTTCACACGTGTTCCTACAATCACAATGTCTTCGAATGGCTTAACAATAATCTAGTAAATTCGCAGCTATTTCGATTAGTAAAGCTTTGCTAGCATTAAAGGTGTAATTAAATATTCTGGATTAATGGTAATTGTCGCAGCACGTTTCACAGTCCGATCGGCGTCTCACCGTTGAGGAGATGTTTAAGAGAATTTTGATCCTTCCTTTGTGTGCAGTTCGTCGTGTGTTCGCTGTGAGCGCTGTTGTCCTGATTGTGGGAAACAGTCTTGTCCGTCAAGAAGGGAGCGTCTCAAAGGAACGACTTTTCTCTTTGCGTATTTGTGGACATTTCTCCATCTTACAACCCTCGGGGTCGCGCGGTGTATCAGGCACGGTTGTCGTTTCTATCTCTTAAAAGTCGTGAACCCTCGAGTTATTTTACATAAATCTTTTACTCTAGCTTACGGATAACACGTCGCCAGTGGTTTGATGGACGGTCCCTGCAGTGGGACGAGTCGTTTTCTATCATTTTTGAGCACTCTAACTGTTCCAGAAACCCGTATTATCATCATAATTATAGGCATTTTCCATATTTTTTCGGTAATTGTTGTCAGCAGAGCATTAGGGAGTGTTTTTGCTGTGAGCTCCAACAGCTATTAGGATATTCTCAGCTATTGTTGTGCTTCCAAGCAGTGCTTTCAAACACAAATAACATAAATTGAGATATTGTTTCATTGTAAACGAAACATGAGAAGTACCGTAACTGTCAGAATTTATTTAACTATTGTTAAATGAAAATGTCTTTAGATAGGCTTTAAACAAGTCCAAGTCCTGTGCCACCAATTCCAGAGCTTTGGTACTGCAGAGCAGAAAGTAGAAGACAGTAAAAGGCAGTTTGACAACTTAAGGTTTTGACAAACGTTTGGTTTTTGTTAGGATTCGGGTGGTGCTGTTTTGTAAATGTTGTAATTTGGCAATATCCTTAGCATGAGCTCCAACAAGAAGACTGTTGCAATAATGTATAAGCCTCAGTAATTGGCGAAGTTTTGATATATTGCGAAGATAGTAATATGATGTTTTGCAGAATTGTTCGGCAAAAGCACTTAAACTATGCTTCTGTCAACATTTTTGTGTCTTTACTGTAAATGTACATTATATAGTTCCATGATTTACTGACAAATTGCATCTGTGTTTTTCTTGTCTTAGCCTTTTGTTGTAATGTCCCAATGTAGTGTTGTTTGATTTCTCACTAAATAAGAGTTCGTCTCATAATAATTACTTTTTTCACTTTTAGGACACATTAAGTATCCTGTAACACTTTAGCTAACTGTAACAGACCAAACAAACAATACAGTACGTTACCAACAGTACTATAAATAGTGTATATTTCAATATATTTGATTATTTTGAGAGTTAAATATATATTTAACTGAAAAATATAATGCTTTTCTTATTTTAAATAACTGTTGCAATGACTCAGATGAATAAGCATTAAATGCTGCGTGTGACAAAATGAGCGAGTAAGAAACTGCCAAGTAACAGAAGGTTGCAGATTATAGGTGCTTGGATTCAAGTGAGAAAACTCAAATCCAAATTAGAGTTAAAAAAAATCCCTATGAGTCACGGCAGGAAGTGAGGACAGACAGGCCGTGGCTCAAGCCCCTTCATGAGGGTTAATGTCGTCACCATCAATGGGATTTGCTTTCGGAGAAACCAATTATTCTAAAGCCCCTATTTTATCTGCCAAAGACGCAGGGTGTTCAGAACAATATATAGGTGAGCACCTTGCAAATTGGCTTAAGCAGATCTTTATCTTGTTGAGTGGTGCTCACGGTGAAGCCAGCCTCAATCATCAGAACCAGGTCTCCTAATCTTGTTAGAGTTAGTTGACTTAGTTCTTAGTGAGTAAACTGGCTGGACATTGAAACAGAGTGACCATGAGGTGTTATAAGGACAGGGGAAATGCATAAAGAAGTTAAAACAAAGCTGTTTGATTACTTTTATTTCTAATAATTTTCTTGCATTCTAGGGTTTGTGAGTCAGTCGAGAATTGTTGGCATACCTAAGTGATTCTTAAAACAAAGCTATTTTATAACTTGGAAAAGTAATTCAATGTACATTTTTTTTTTTTTCAAACTTGATAATCTGAGTTTAAATAGTTCAAAATTATAAAACCATCATTTAAATATATAGCCTTATTGAGTTTCATATGAGCTTCATTTAACTTTCTGCAGAAGCAGTATAACACACCTCAGTGAAGAAATGCAAGACTTCCATCCCTTTCGGACAATGTGCGTATGAATAAGCATAAAAGAATAAACAATGCATTAATGAAATCAGAGAATCATTCTTTTCAATGCCAGTGTTTATTTCTATTCTTTCCCCCGTTATTTACAAAAAAAATATACACGTTAGGTTGTTGATACAAATGCTTGCCTCCTTTTACATAGAAAAGAATCATGATTGCACAATCACCCATTATTCCACGTTGAGCTTGTTCCCTTTTGCCAAACATGTTGTCAGATTGAACACAGTCATATGAAATGCAGCAACTACATTTTTTTTGTCTTTTTTAGATGCAAAATTGGTCAATGACTATAAAACATGTGATGAGTTTATGCTGGAGCCACAGAAGAGACCTCTGTCTTGCTGGTAGACACTGATGAAGACTCATCATCACCAAGAGGATTCTTTCCACAGAAGAGTGTAGTCAGCATGCAACTCCTAAACTGTAGAGACAGACAAAGTTTAGATTATATTAGATAATACGTTTTCAGATGGCATTAACAGAATCTGGCTTTTTAAGTGTGTGTTTTACCTGTTTGTTCAGGAGCACGTAGATGATCGGGTTGTAGATGGAGGAGGACTTGGAGAAAAATGCAGGAACAGCCATGGATTGTGCAGAGAAAGCAGCTCCTTTATTGAAAAAGATCCAGGCGGCCATTGAAGCATAAGGAACCCAAGCTACCAGGAATCCAAGAACCATCAGAATGACCATCCTTGTCACTTCTCTCTCGGCTTTCTGGGTTGATTCTGACTCTTGCTGTTGAGCTGCAGCCTGGAATAAGAGCAACAATATAAACTCAGTTTTTGATATTTGCGCGACTGGGAATAAGCTAGATAAATAGAGCAGGATTTAAGAAAACATCTCTTACCGCTTTGACGGTGCACACAAGACTTCCATAGGTGAAGAAGATTATGGTGACAGGAAGTATAAAATGGCAGGAGAACATGTACAGCACATATGATTCGTTGTTGTAATCTGGGTTGAGGGTGTAGTAGTCTGGTCCACATGAGCACTGCAATCCCTCAGGCAAATATCTGTGAACATGTCAAAAAGAACATTCATGAGTTTAGAGAGCTTTACTCTTAACACAACTGCTTTATGTGTGAATGATGATTTAAAGACCGTAACAATGGGTATTTGAGAATATTTGAAAATGATAACATTTTGATAAATTTGTAAATAATATATATTGATTAGCTACTGACCTAGACCAGCCAAACAGAGGTGGAGCTGCACACGCCATTGCCATCACCCAAGTAAAAGCACATCCAGCAAAGGCATGGCTGGAGGAGAACTTGAAGCTTCCCATTGGTTTGCAAACCACAATGTATCTTTCAATAGCCAGGACTACGAGTGACCAAAGAGCAACTTCACCTGTGTAGAAAAAAATATGGCTGACATCCCAGTTTCCTATTGTCTTTATTGTTAAACAATTACTTCAAACGACACCAATTCTTTCTTCATTCATTTTTAAACCAGCCAAAATAATAAAAACGCTGTCCAAAAAAATCAACTTATCTCACCTCCAAGTGTAGCCATGAAGCCCTCAATAGCGCAGCCCATCGGTCCCAAAACAAAGTAGCCATTAATTGCCGTGTAGAAAGTGCCAGTGAATCCAAAGCAAACCATGACCATTCCAGCAACAGCCAGGTTGACCAGAATGTAGTTTAGAGGTTGTCTGAGCTTCTTGTGTTGAGCTGTGACCACCAATGTGAGACCATTGATGGGAAAACCCAGGCAGATGAGGAGGAACATGTAGAAAGCTAGCAATTTAAATTGCCACGGATCAGCCAGATAATACTGCGGATATTCATAGGGACTCCTCACTAGCCCAGACCGGTTGGACATGGGAATGTAGAAGTTTTTTCCTTCGGTGCCGTTCATTGTTGCTCCCTCGTGGTCCTGGTCACAGCCTTTGGTAGTGAGCAAAGGAAGGATGAGCTTGGATGCTGCGCTCCTGCTGATTCTTTTTAAACATGCACTAGCATTGGTTATATATCCAACAGAGGATCCTTATAAGGGATAAATCCAATTCAATAAATTAGGGAGGGTTTTACAATATGGGATTTGGAAATCCCTAAAGACTTGTTCTCTTAAGTAACCCAAATTGACCTGTCATCTTTGGATTTTGCTGTACATTTTATGTTAAGGTTAAATATTAAGGTAAAAAAAATGCTGAGTATTTCACAAATAAAATTGTGCATTGACAATACATTGTTCATTGATTTTTTTTTTCTTTTAAAAATGTTCTCATATAATGCATTATCAGCTCTCATTAAAATAAAAGTACTGCTGCTGAAAAATGTTTTTTTTCTCGTATTAATTTACATTCTAAACTCTTTAAACAGTTTTTTAAGGTGTGTTTTAACATAATCCATAAACATAGAACTGAGATTAATCTTTAAGGCTAATTTAATACTGTTATTATACATGTTCTTTTGACATAGGACAAACTCATTAAAAATTAAAAAAAGCGGAAATAACATTTATCTTGTTCTTTTTTTGCTTTATAGTAATTTTTTTAACAGATTTAACATAAACTAAGCAATACATTGTTTTATCAATCATATTTTTGTAAAACAACTAAATAATCGCATTTTATATTTGAAATGAGTAAAAATCTATATTTTACATCAACAAAAGATGATGGTTTGTCACCTTTAGGCTTGATTGTGTTACTTTTACTGGCTTACATCCATTTCCTCTTTAGTGACAACAATGCGCTTAACTTGGATTTACTGTCAGGTTTAAAGACTTATGCTCTGTTCTGTCAAATTGAAAGGTGTTTCTCGGAAGGAAACAATTAAGTTGAGTGCCGCATGACCAGGAAGTTTATTTTTCTATTGTATGGTCAAAAAAACATTGTGACAAAGATAATAGTGCATATTTTATTTACCAGAACAAAGACCAAATGCACAGCAAATGTATTTTTTACATTTATAAAGAGCAATACATTAAGTATGTGCATTTAGAAAATATATACAGAAAAGCTGACAAGCAGCCAAAAACGCAAAAAGCATGTCACACAATACAGCATTATGTTCACGTTTTACAAATAAAGCACAGAAAACCTATGGCTTCAAATAAAAAGACAATTAAGGAACAAAATACAGCGCTGAAATCATTAAATCCACAGGCCAAAACAAACCCTGACACATTCTGTATATGCGACGCATTTATTTGAAATTTCTGCTCTTTAAATCAAAATGCTCAGTGTAAAGTGAGAAAAGAATCAGGTTCCATTCGAGTGATTTACTGATCCGTAAAACCATTAGTTTGATCAAGACAACAGAGTTTAAGACAAAGAAAGAACAATTGTGAAAACAGCAGCAGGAGCCACTGAAGAAACTTCTGTTTTTCTGGTGGACACTGAGGAAGATTCATCATCTCCAAGAGGACTCTTGCCACAGAAAAGCGTGTTCAACATGCAGCTACGGAACTGAGGAGGTGAAGCAAGAACAACAATCAGCTTTCTACATTAATATCGTCAATGACATCTCATTGGTGATGAATGAACACCATTTCAAAGTCATTCATTCATGAATTAATTCTTTCATTTGACACAGCAAGTTTAGGCTTCTAAAACATGTCACTTAAAAGAAGAGATTTCTATATATCAAGATTTAGATTCTATATATAAAGATTCTATATATAAATCTTTTTCTATATTTAAACTTTTACGTTTTTATTTAGCAAAGCGCATGGTTACTCAAAGCCCAGAAAGCACAATAAAACAGTGGGTTGTGTAATGATCTTGATCTTACTCTGCACAAATGTGTTTGGTATAAAATGCTTCAAATGTGGCAAGTTATACACTGCTGCTTTTCTGTCTTGGAAAAAATTGTCAAATTTATCAGAGTGGTTTGCCATTTTATTTATTATTATTAACAGTTACTAGTGTGGAGCAGATCATATGATGTTAAGTGTGAGCTTTCATAACAAGAGAGTTTGTGTGAGTTCAAACCGGTCTGGTAAATAAATACTTGCTGTAAATGTGAGTGTTCAAAACTCGTCACGCCCTGGTTTGTTATTCAATTGAGTTAGCTTTAATTGTTAGCTTGCGCCTCTGCTACTGCAGTTACAATAAAGCAAGGCCTGGTGGTGCTCAAGCACAACCTGAACTTGGAAAACAGTAACTAAATGAGGCTAAAGATGTCAATGTCAACCAGGTGGGAATCATGTGCAGGCATGTTGTATAAGATGGTTTGAAGAAGAATTACTGGGTTGTTGTCATGTTAAAACAGATTATTTGTGTAGAACAATACAAGTGTTTGTAAAATGAGAAGAGGTTTATGACTATCATATTTCATAGTTGTTTTCCATTAACCTACACTGTTTGATTTCAGGTTAAATAAACATGCCTGAGGAAAGTCAACAGTTTCTTCAGGCGTAAATTGTTGACTACTGTTATTTATTATTTATTTTTTTGAAATGTAATGTAAAATCCAACTCCTTCAGTTGTGTTTTACAGAAAAATATGCTTTACCTTTTATTGTATTAAAAATGTATTAATAGCTTTTCACATTATTTTAACCAATTACAATAACCCTGCTTCCAGAGATGTTGAAAGGATAAATGTTGATTTAATTCCAATCGGGTTGTACAACAGATTGTATATTTGGTAGATTAAGGAAGGATTACAAAACATTAAAAGATTGACACTTTAAAGAGATGGAATGACACTAATTTTTTAGTGTCAATACATCACTCAGATAGAATGTGAAGAGTCAGTCCAACCGGCTTTCCTCTTTTTCGTAGAAACAATTCATCAGCAATTCTATTGGCTTCTTCAGTCTGGCTATAGTCCAGGTGACCTCACTCCACCTTTCTTTATTCCCACCTGGATGACAGAGAATCTCCACCAGCTACTCAGACAGTGTTAAGTCTCAAGTGTAAAAGCATCCTACTTATGTTAAACAGTAACACAGAGTAGGGGTATACAATATAACAATTAGTTGCGTTGGTAGCTAATTCATATTTATTTTATTAATTTTAAATTCTATACCTTGAACAGTGTAGTAACACTATTTTGTGTTGAATAGTATTGAAAGGAAACTCAAAACAGAGTTTTTATTTTTAGATTTTGTTAATTAGAAATTAAGAGCACCATACCATTAGGAATGGTGTGTAAAAATGACAACAATTCGAACTAAGGCGCCAAACATAATTTCTTTTATCAACAATCTGTTCCTTGTAAAATTAAACACTTAGCTTTATGAATCCAGTATGTGAAAATGTCCAACACAATTGATTGCTAAACATATTATGATTGTTTTTATGATTGGTTTTATTCGCAATCTGAAAAATATCATAAAGTCAAAAAATGCATTTAAGATGTACGTAACTTACTTAATTGTTGAGTAACACGTTGATGAAGAGAAAGGCTAAAAGGAAAAAAGAACATTGAAAAGGAAAACGCTACTGTAATAAAGACATTTGTGATTAAGAATACTACAACTCACTCAGCCAATAGGAAAGCAGTACCAGCCAATGGTTTGGAGAAAACCTGAAGGATCCTTTAGGCTTCCAGATGACAAGAGATATATCTCTCAATAGCGAGCACCACCAGAGACCAGAAAGAGACTTGACCTGTTGAAGGAAAAAAACAAAGCATGAAATCCACGTTTCACTCCTAATCTATTGGTATTGCAAACGTCTTACCTCCTAGCCAGTCGGACCAAAACCCATGTAGCCAACCATTGCACAGTAGAAAGTGACAGTGAATCCAAACAGGGCCATAATTGATCCAGCAAAAGCCAAGTTTAACACGATGACATTGATTTGTTTAAACTTTTTGTGCTGAGCTGTGACCAGAAGCGTAAGAACATTGATGGGTTGCCAAAAGCAAAGCAAGAAAGACATGTACAATGCTTGTAACTTGAATTGCCACGGGTTGTCTACTGTAGATAGTACTGAGGATGTTCATAGGGACTCCTCACAAGTCCAGTCTTATTAGACATGGGAAGGTAAAAGTTTTCTTTTGTGCCGTTCATCTTGCCTCCAAGAAAAAAACCCACAGGTCCAAAAGAAGCAGCAGGTTTGGGACACCAGCCAAATAGAACGAGACTTATTAGAGAATACCAGAGCTCCTTGTTTGAACAGAACAATACTCTCAAACAACTTAACCTACGGAGTACATACACTCTGACAAATTCGTCAAATCTACAGGTTTTTGTATGGCTTTGAGATGTCCGTATTTAGGTTCTGTCTGGTTCATCTTGTGCTTTTAACTGTTTTAGTCAAGAACGGTTCAGTAAAGACATCAGAGAATCAAATACTTTTCAATGCCAGAATTTATTTCTATTCTTTTCCCCGCATTATTTACAAAAAATATACATGTTAAGATGGTGATACAAATGTTTGCCTCCAAATACATAAAAAAGAAACGTGATTGCACTCTTCAATTATCACCCATTATTCCATGTTGAGTTCGCTCTTGTTTAGCAAATGCGTTGTCAGATTGAACACAGTCATGTGAAATGCAGCAACTAATTTTTTTTTGTCTTTTTCAGATGCAAAATTGGTCAATGACTATAAAACATTTGATGAGTTTATGCTGGAGCCACAGAAGAGACCTCTGTCTTGCTGGTAGACACTGATGAAGACTCATCATCACCAAGAGGATTCTTTCCACAGAAGAGTGTAGTCAGCATGCAACTCCTGAACTGTAGAGACAGACAAAGTTTAGATTTGGTTTATTTGATGATTCATTTTGGAATGGCATATTTCTTCCATGTCATGTCTAATGTGAGTTTCATCAATGTTTTACCTGTTTGTTCAGCAGCACGTAGATGATCGGGTTGAATATGGAGGAGGACTTGGAGAAAAAGGCAGGAACAGCCATGGACTGAGCAGAGAAAGCAGCTCCTCTGTTTAGAAATATCCAGGCGGCCATTGAAGCATAAGGGGTCCATGCAATCAGGAATCCAAGAACCATCAGAATGACCATCCTTGTCACTTCTCTCTCAGCTTTCTGGGTTGATTCTGACTCTTGCTGTTGAGCTGCAGCCTGGAATAAGAGCAACAATATCAGCTCAGTTTTTGATATTTGCGCGACTGGGAAATAAGAGCAGGAGTTAAGAAAATATCTCTTACCGCTTTGACGGTGCACACAAGACTTCCATAGGTGAAGAAGATTGTGGTGACAGGGAAGATAAAGTGGCAGACGAACATGTAAATAACATATGATTCGTTGTTGTAATCTGGGTTGAGGGTGTAGTAGTCTGGTCCACATGAGCACTGCAATCCCTCAGGCAAATATCTGTGAAGTAAACATCAGATTAAGGTATCTCGTTTTAACACAGCTAATTTGAGTTTCACTGATGGTTTAAAGACATCACAATGTTTAGACATCACTCAATTACAATGAGTATTTCAAAAAAATATGAATATTGGTAAATATTGAGTGGCTACTGACCTAGACCAGCCAAACAGAGGTGGAGCTGCACACGCCAAAGCCATCACCCAAGTAAAAGCACATCCAGCAAAGGCATGGCCAGAAGTGAACTTAAAGCTTCCCATTGGTTTGCAAACCACAATGTATCTTTCAATAGCCAGGACTACGAGTGACCAAAGAGCAACTTGACCTGTGCAACATAAAAAGAAACACTTCAACTTTGTATGATAACTTTCTTACATTATTTCTACATACATGAGCTTTCAAGCCAAGAATGAAAAAAGCAAAACAGAAACAATGACTGTACTAGAACATTCTCTCACCTCCAAGCGTAGCCATGAAGCCCTCAATAGCGCATCCCATCGGTCCCAAAACAAAGTAGCCATTAATCGCCGTGTAGAAAGTGCCAGTGAATCCAAAGCAAACCATGACCATTCCAGCCACAGCCAGGTTGACCAAAATGAAGTTAAGAGGTTGTCTGAGCTTCTTGTGTTGAGCTGTGACCACCAATGTGAGACCATTGATGGGAAAACCCAGGCAGATGAGGATGAACATGTAGAAAGCTAGCAATTTAAATTGCCACGGATCAGCCAGATAATACTGCGGATATTCATAAGGACTCCTCACTAGCCCAGTCCGGTTGGACATGGGAATGTAGAAGTTTTTTCCTTCGGTGCCGTTCATTGTTGCTCCCTCGTGGTCCTGGTCACAGCCTTTAGTGAGCACTGGGATGCTGCGCTCCTGCTGTTTCTTTTTAAACATGCACCAGGATTGGTTATATACTCAACAGAAAATCCTTATAAGGGATAAATCCAAAGGCGTAAAATAGGATCAGAAGAGACTTGTTCTCCTGTATTAACCTTTTGGCACTGTCAAGCTTCGGATTGTTTTTATTTAAAGTTCATATGTTGAGGTACAATGCGGCTTGTCGACTCTGAGTATAATAAATAGTTGATTTCAGAGATCATTCTTTTTTTGTTGTCCTCTGGAATTTAAGCTTTTGGGTTTTAGCTTTCCAGCCTCATGATGTAACTGTTTTATTCTATGCTTCAATGTTGCCTGGTAAAACAGTTTAAGAAGCTAAATGTATTGACACTTTGTATCTGATCATATTACAACAAAACTGGAACTGATGTTACAATGTTTCATTGTTTTACAAAATTGGTTGGAAGAAATGCTAATATGTTTTTTAAAGTTCAAATATAACCCAATAATGAATTCCTAGTATCATAAAAGTGTTTTTGTATTGCCTAAATCTATTTATTAAATCACAGATATTTTTTATCAGATTATCAATAGTTCATTTTAAATGTTTTACCCATAGCTGTTTACAATTATAATTTTTAATATGTAAGTGAAGCAAATACTGTACTATGAATTTTTAGAACTAAATTAAAAGAGTGAAAGTGAAAAGCACATTTAATCTGCGAGCAAAGATCAAAAATGATGAGCCAATACAGAACATTATCCGTACCTTTAAGAGCATGACTGTATTACTTTTACTGGCTTATACCCAATTCCTATTTAGTGCCAACTACAGTACCAGATTAACTTGGAATTAATGTCTTAAAGACTTATGCTCTTCCCAAAAAAATTATACTGATCAAACAATGACAGTGATAAAAGGATAATCTGTAAATAATTAATAGTGCAATTATTTTCACTAAACATGTTTGGAAAACAATGACTGATATGGCAAAAGCAATTTAACCATTTAAAAATGGAAAAAAATAGTTGTATATAATCATTGTCATCTGATTAAATATTTTGAATCATAAATAATAAGCAAAGGCATGCATTAAATTATTATTCCACTGTTCAGTAATAATAACACTCAGACAAGAGTAAACAACATGTATAGACTTCCTTTATTGTTAAATCTTCATTGATCCTACTGGGAGAAACAATAGTGGAGCACACATCTGTCTGTCTGTCTGTCTGTCTCTCTGTTTGTCTCTCTCTCTCTCTCACTCTCTCTCTCTCTCTGTCTGTCTGTCTGTCCAACATGATACATAGACAGAGAGACACTATCAGTCCTTCCTGCACTGCAGGTGTAACAGTCGTGAGCTGAAGGTGCTGCCCAGAATGTCCACAGCGTGGTGCATGGGATGAGAGGTGTTGGCCATGATGGATATTGGTTTTGTCAGCATCCTGCTCTCAGAGGGCGAGTCAGGCCACAATGGTGTCTTAAAAGGTCAGTAAGAGTTTTGTACCTATTCCAAAAGACCTCGATTTTGTCAGCAGATGGAGGCGACTTTAGACATTCCTTTAAAAAGCATCCAAGTTGGTGGACCAGTTGAATGTATTGGTCCGGTGGACTAGGCAGGCTTTTGAATGGTTGCATCTCAACATCTGAGCACTATATGCTCACCATTGTATTTGTTTTTGAGTTTCTCTTAAAGTTAATGCCCAACTCATTTTTCTAGGTGATTCTTCTCACACCAGTCCGCAAAGCCATTGAAGTCATGCTTTACTGCTCATTCTTCCCAAATGCACATTCGGCAATGGTGAGGTTGTGAGAGAACTTCTGCCTGTGGTGGATGTTGTTCTCGATATCGGACAAGATAAAAGGAGAACTGAAAGGGGCAGAGTACAGTCCCTTGAGGTGCACCTTTTCAGAAACTTTCCGGGCTAACTCTTGCTGTTGAGCTGTAACCTAAATGCCATTTCTGGAAATTGAGCTCTGGGTTTAGTAGTGTTTATAAATCTGGTCCATTGGAGGTCTGCATTCCTTATTTTACGTTTCTTTAATGTTGTAAATATCACTTAAAAATCCAAATATTTAGCTATTTTCATGCATCTTTCGCTTCAATGTGTATAAACAAATTTTGACTTAGTCTAAGTAATGGTACAAATTCATATTAACCTTGGACCAGCCCACAAGTGGGGGCACTGCACAGGTACAGGCCATTAATCATATGAAGCAATCCTGGCATTTGCATGGTTTGTAGTAACCTTGAAGACTCTCATTGTTTTGCAGATGGCATTATATCTCCAGACCAGAGAGAGACCTGTTGGAGGAAATAAACGAGGCACAAAAACCACTTTTCACTCCTAGTCTACTACTATTTCAAATGTCTTACCTCCAAGTGTTGCAAAGAAGCCTTCAATGGCACAGCCAGTCGGACCAAAAGCCATGTAGCCAACCATTGCACAGTAGAAAGTGACAGTGAATCCAAACAGGGTCAAAATTGCTCCAGCAAAAGCCAAGTTGACCAAGATGAAATTCAGAGGTTGTCTCAACTTTTTGTGCTGAGCTGTGACCAGAAGTGTAATAACATTGATTGGTAGCCCAAATAAAGTCAAGAAAAACATTTACAATGCTTGTAACTTGAATTGCCACGGGTCGGCTAGATAGTACTGAGGATATTCATAGGGACTCCTCACAAGTCCAGTCCTATTAGACATAGGAATGTAAAAGTTGTTTCCTTCTGTGCCATTTATCTAGCTTCCAAAGGAAAACCCACATAGCCAAAAGAAGAGAATTCCAGGGATTGTTTTTTGTTTTCTATGGTTTTATGTTTGAGCAGAGTAAAAAAACAATGGAATATGTACTTTTAACTGTTTTAGTCAAGAGCGATCAGTTCAGTAAAGACATCATAGAATCAAATACTTTTCAATGCCAGTGTTTATTTCTATTCTTTTCCCCGCATTATTTACAAAAAAATATACACGTTAAGATGGTGATACAAATGTCTGCCTCCAAATACATATAAAAGAAACGTGATTGCACTCTTCAATTATCACCCATTATTCCATGTTGAGTTCGCTCTTGTTTAGCAAATGCGTTGTCAGATTGAACACAGTCATGCAGCAACTAATTTTTTTTTGTCTTTTTCAGATGCAAAATTGGTCAATGACTATAAAACATTTGATGAGTTTATGCTGGAGCCACAGAAGAGACCTCTGTCTTGCTGGTAGACACTGATGAAGACTCATCATCACCAAGAGGATTCTTTCCACAGAAGAGTGTAGTCAGCATGCAACTCCTGAACTGTAGAGCCAGACAAAGTTTAGATTTGGTTTATTTGATGATTCATTTTGGAATGGCATATTTCTTCCATGTCATGTCTGATGTGAGTTTCATCAATGTTTTACCTGTTTGTTCAGCAGCACGTAGATGATCGGGTTGAATATGGAGGAGGACTTGGAGAAAAAGGCAGGAACAGCCATGGACTGAGCAGAGAAAGCAGCTCCTCTGTTTAGAAATATCCAGGCAGCCATTGAAGCATAAGGAACCCACGCTACCAAGAATCCAAGAACCATCAGAATGACCATCCTTGTCACTTCTCTCTCAGCTTTCTGGGTTGATTCTGACTCTTGCTGTTGAGCTGCAGCCTGGAATAAGAGCAACAGTTTTTGATATTTGCACGACTGGGAATTAAGAGCAGTAGTTATATTATGGGGAAAACATTTCTTACCGCTTTGACGGTGCACACAAGACTTCCATAGGTGAAGAAGATTGTGGTGACAGGGAAGATAAAGTGGCAGACGAACATGTAAATAACATATGATTCGTTGTTGTAATCTGGGTTGAGGGTGTAGTAGTCTGGTCCACATGAGCACTGCAATCCCTCAGGCAAATATCTGTGAAGTAAACATCAGATTAAGGTATCTAGTTTTACCAGTTTCGCTGATGGTTTGCAGACTGGTTAATAACAATGAGTATTTTCAAAAAAATATGAATATTGGTAAATATTTATTAGCTACTGACCTAGACCAGCCAAACAGAGGTGGAGCTGCACACGCCATTGCCATCACCCAAGTAAAAGCACATCCAGCAAAGGCATGGCCTGAAGTGAACTTAAAGCTTCCCATTGGTTTGCAAACCACAATGTATCTTTCAATAGCCAGGACTACGAGTGACCAAAGGGAAACTTGACCTATGTAACAAAAAAAATTTTAATCAAAAGTGATAGTTTGTATTTTGACATTATTTACATTATTGTTGCATACAATGTACAGTAGTAATGTAAAATCAGCATTCAAATCAAGAATGAAAATAACAATTGTTTTTAAATATTCTCACCTCCAACTGTAGCCATGAAGCCCTCAATAGCACAGGCCGTTGGTCCCAGAATAAAGTAGCCATTAATCGCAGTGTAGAAAGTGCCAGTGAATCCAAAGCAAACCATGACCATTCCAGCCACAGCCAGGTTGACCAAAATGAAGTTAAGAGGTTGTCTGAGCTTCTTGTGTTGAGCTGTGACCAATAACGTGAGACCATTGATTGGAAATCCCAAGACGATGAGGAGGAACATGTAGAAAGCTAGCAATTTAAATTGCCACGGATCAGCCAGATAATACTGCGGATATTCATACGGACTCCTCACTAGCCCAGTCCGGTTGGACATGGGAATGTAGAAGTTTTTTCCTTCAGTGCCGTTCATTGTGGCTCCCTCGTGGTCCTGGTCACAGCCTTTAGTGAGCACTGGGATGCTGCGCTCCTGCTGTTTCTTTTTAAACATGCACCAGGATTGGTTATATACTCAACAGTGGATCCATATAAGGGATAAATCCAAAGGCGTAAAATAGGATCAGAAGAGACTTGTTCTCCTGTATTAACCTCTTGGCACTGTCAAGCTTCGGATTGGGTTAA
Source organism: Paedocypris micromegethes (assembly GCA_028031935.1). Lineage (NCBI taxonomy): Eukaryota > Metazoa > Chordata > Actinopteri > Cypriniformes > Paedocypris > Paedocypris micromegethes. Next base: position 26,652,335 of record CM051495.1, on the reverse strand, counting down.
TTTTTCTTTAAAGTTCATAAACTGTATCAAGGTATCATACTGTCCCTCCACTCTGAGTATTTCAAAATCTCTATTTCAGTGGTTGTTCTTTTAGAATTGTGTTCTCTGATGTGCAATTGTTATTATTTTAAGAAAGATCATAAAATAGTACAATGTTTTTTGTTCTGAAATGGTTTAAGCTTCAATGTTGTCTAGTAAAACAGTTTACAAAAGCTTTATATATTGATACTTTGTATCTGATCACAATACGTCCAATCTGCAACTGATGTTACAATGTTTCATTATTTTATCTTTTTTTTTTTAACAATTGCAAATTAGATTTTGAAAGATCAAATGTAAACAAAAACCATATTCTTAATGTCACAAATATTGTCTAATTCTGCTTAACTCCCAAAAGTTGTTTTAATTGACTAACAAACTATTTCAAATTATTATTCTTTTTTTTTGTTTAAATATTTTTCATTCATTAGTGAGACAAATATTATGTATTTGTAGAAAAAAACAAAAACAAGAACATTGACATACCCATTTAATTTGTAATTTAAAATAATGTAAAAGAGAAGAGCAATTACAGAATATATTTTGTGTGTTTAAGAGCTGACTGTATTACTTTTACTGGCTTACACCCATTTCCTATGTAGTGCTAAATACGAGATTAACTTGGAATTACTGTCAGGTTTAAAGACTTATGCTCTTCCAAAAAATTGTATGGTAGTGGTGTTTCTGAAGGTGTTCCTCGGAACAAATCAATATATCTCTCTTGCAAAAAACGTAGTTAATGCATCACGTTTAGTTTTTCTGTTCTTTTAATGGTTACGACTAAACTAAACTAAAATAACTCAATGTTCCATTATTTCCTAAAATATTTTTGGTTTAAAAAATTTCTTGCTTTGCCTTGCCTTTTTTTTTTTTTAAGAAAATTGTATACACTTTATACAAAATGTCCAATTCTCATCATGGAAATGAAACTAGACAACACATTTATGCATGACTTTATTATTCTACTTTTCAGTATTTATAACATTTAGAAAATATATACACAAAAAAGCTGACAAGCAGCCAATATCCGAAAAATCACGTTGCAGAATCCAGTATTACGTCGCTGCCTTGAAAAGAGGGAATTCTGTAGCTCTTGTTTCTCACTGACAACAGTTTCAGGTGACATTATGTTTTCAATTCTCCGATCTTTTGGGAAACTTGATGTTCAATGTTTGAGAAATAGTACAGAATAATAAATTAAGCTGGTGCATAGAGAACTACTTGTGACTTTACATTATCTGCATCAACAAAGGATGTTCAGTATGTGATACGTTCATTCGAAATTTCTGCTCCTTAAATCAAAATGTGTACACTTAAATCAGTGTAAAGTGAGAAAAGAAACAGGTTCCATCCGTGTGATTTACTGATCCGTGAAAACATTGGTTTGCTCATGACATCAGACTTGAAGACAGAGAAAGAACGATTGTATAAAGAGTAGCAGTGAAGAGTTCTACGCAGGAGCCACTGAAGAAACTTCTGTTTTGCTGGTGGACACTGAGGAAGATTCATCATCTCCAAGAGGACTCTTGCCACAGAAAAGCGTGTTCAACATGCAGCTACGGAACTGAGGAGGTGGAACAAGAACAACAATGAGTCTTAGAGTAAAAAGTTTTTTTTTTCTTCAGTTAAGTCTATTTGTACCAGCATACTATTTTCAAAATAATTTAATTGAACTTAGTTCCTAATTAATGTATATACATTATATGGAAATATTTGTACTGTGTATAATAAAAAAGCGACATTTTAGACATTACATTTGAACAAATACTGCTTTTAAATGATTGGCCACTGAAAACCATTGACTACCAAATTGATTCTGCTGTCATAAAAGTATACTTAAGTCCAATTGGATTAGGTGTCTTTCCAATAATAGCTTTAAAAATACAAACATCGCTTACTTGTTTGTTGAGCAGCACATAGATGATGGGATTAAACAAAGCTGAGCTCTTGGAGAAAAAGGCAGGAACAGCCATAGATACTGCAGAGAAAGCAGCTCCTCTGTTTAGAAAGATCCAGGCGGCATAGCTGGCATAAGGAACCCAAGCCAGCAAGAAGCCCAAGACCATCAGAATGACCATCCTTGTCACTTCTCTCTCGGCTTTCTGGGTTGATTCTGACTCTTGCTGTTGAGCTGCAGCCTAGAAAAGAAAAAAAAAACATGTGTAGAGTCTAAGTGTGACAAAAAACGTAAGAGCAAAGACCAATACATTAAAATATTACTCACCGCCTTGACTGTGCAAACAAGGCTTCCATATGTAAAAAAGATGGTTGTCACAGGGAAGCAGAAGTGGCATGTAAACATGTAAATGACATATGATTCGTTGTTGAATTCTGGGTTCAGTGTGTAATAATCTGGTCCACAGGAGGTTTGCATTCCTTCTGGCATGTATCTGCAAAGACAAAAAATGCCTTCATGTTCTCCGTTTTTTCATTCTACTTTTGAGTTATAACAACCTTTTGACTGATCCTAAATAATGGTACAAATTCATATTAACCTGGACCAGCCCACAAGTGGGGGCACTGCACAGGTACAGGCCATGAACCATGTGAAAGCAATGCCGGCAATGGCATGGTTTGCAGTAAACTTGAAGCTTCCCATCGGCTTGCAGACAACAATATATCTCTCAATAGCGAGCACCACCAGAGACCAGAGAGAGACTTGACCTGTTGGAGAAAAAAAAACGAGGCATGAAAACCACTTTTCACTCCTATTCTACTACTATTTCAAATGTCTTACCTCCAAGTGTTGCAAAGAAGCCTTCAATGGCACAGCCAGTCGGACCAAAAGCCATGTAGCCAACCATTGCACAGTAGAAAGTGACAGTGAATCCAAACAGGGCCATAATTGCTCCAGCAAAAGCCAAGTTGACCAAGATGAAATTCAGAGGTTGTCTCAACTTTTTGTGCTGAGCTGTGACCAGAAGCGTAAGAACATTGATTGGTAGCCCAAAGCAAATCAAGAAAAACATGTACAATGCTTGTAACTTGAATTGCCACGGGTCGGCTAGATAGTACTGAGGATATTCATAGGGACTCCTCACAAGTCCAGTCCTATTAGACATAGGAATGTAAAAGTTGTTTCCTTCTGTGCCGTTCATCTTGCTTCCTAGGAAAAACCCACAGAGCCAAAAGAAGCAGCAGGTTTGCTGAGAGGACACCAGCAAAAGTGTATTCCACTATAAGTCCCAGTAGCTGCTTTTATACTTTCAGCTTGTTCCCAAATACCAGAGGTGTTACCATTAAGAAGCTTTGGTGGCCAACAGAGTTCATAACCAACCAGAAGACATCTACTTGGCTTATACCCAGATTTGAAATGATATCCATTCTCTCTTTTGGAGATTAGGATTCAAATCTTCTGGCACGTAATCTTACTTGTAAGTAGGAGGTTGGGAGATTAACTAGTGGAATAGCTCTTACATTTACACGTTGTTTTACTACCACATTAAATTAGGACATGGCCAAGAAGCAATGTGTAAAAGTGACTTGAGTAATTGAAATGTTCTATAAGAATTCTCTGTATTTTTTTTAAATCTTGACTTGAAATAGAACTATAGTCCTGTGTTAACTTTTTTAATTATTGATGACAGGCAAATTGAGTGTGAATGAATATGCATCTATTGTATAAATACATCTACAAAAAACTGTACGTGTGGTCAAATTCAAAAAGTTTCTTTTTTTTCTTTTTTCTTCGAAAAGTGCCTTGTAAAATGATATACAATGATATATAAATAATATAATTACTCTTGATGTAGAAACCAAGATTTAGCCAATCATTAATGTTATATTTCTTAAAAAATCAGTGTCAATGTATTTCAAAAAAAGATGAAGGTTTATCTAATACAAAGTAAATATAAAGAAATTGTAAATTGTATATACTATGTAACTCATGTACAGTAGAAGAAATTTGGAAAGTAGAAGAAATTTGGGAAATTTACTTGTGAATTCTGTTTTTTTTTATTTAATTTTCTGAATAATTTCACATTCTGAAAAGAAATAAAAGACAATACGCTTTTTTAATGCATGCTTTTATTTGAATTGACTAAGTAAACATTGTATTAAATATTTACAAACACCAACATGAGAAAGTCAGAAATATTGTTTTGACAAAAATAGAGTGATAATACAGTGACAAAAAAGAAAACTCTTCAACAAACCAAAATTTTAAGTTTTAATTGACATTTGTGTTTGTTAAGCCAGAAAATGTCCATAGTGCTTTTCAAAGATCATCAGAGATGTAAGGTGTTTTTTTCAATAGCCAAACTCTTCAAGACATTTGCCTAACGCCCTCCGGATTAGATTAAACCATAAATCCATGCTTAAAATAAATGTAACACGAGTATTTCACGTTCATTTTTAGTGTTAATAAAGGTTGAATCAAACTGACGTAAACTGAACAGTAAAAGTCATAATTTATTTGAACATGACCGAAACAATTATTCTCGGAGTTCCATATTGCTGTAGAGTTCCAAATATAAGTCAAATTATAGGTTGTTGGGGGGATTATTCTACGCAGGAGCCACTGAAGAAACTTCTGTTTTGCTGGTGGACACTGAAGATTCATCATCTCCAAGAGGACTCTTGCCACAGAAAAGCGTGTTCAACATGCAGCTACGGAACTACAGACACAAAACAGAATGTTTGGTCAAAAATAAGACATAAAAAGGAAAAGACAGGCCAGTGCTTCAAACATGTGTTTGGGTACTCACTTGTTTGTTGAGCAGCACATAGATGATGGGATTAAACAAAGCTGACGTCTTGGAGAAAAAGGCAGGAACAGTCATGGATTGTGCAGAGAAGGCAGCTCCTCTGTTAAAAAAAATCCAGGCGGCATAGCTGGCATATGGGGTCCATGCCAGCAAGAAGCCAATTACCATGAGAATGACCATCCTTGTCACTTCTCTCTCGGCTTTCTGGGTTGATTCGGACTCTTGCTGTTGAGCTGCAGCCTATTTGGAAATAGAACCAGTGAGAAACTGAAAGGAAGAACTGAAAAACTTGAGTCTGAACAACTTAAACTGATACATACAGCCTTGACAGTGCAGACCAAGCTTCCATAAGTAAAGAAAATTGTGAACACAGGTACACAGAAGTGGCAGGAGAACATGTACATGACAAAGGATTCGTTATTATATTCAGGGTTCAGGGTGTAGTAGTCTACTCCACATGAAGTCTGTATCCCTTCTGGAATGTACCTAGATTGAGAACAGAAACACCCGCTGAGCTTTTGGCAAGAGAGTGAAGATCTAAATATTCCATAAAACTCTGTGTGGTTACCTGGACCAGCCCACAAGTGGTGGCACTGCACAGGTACAGGCCATGAACCATGTGAAAGCAATGCCGGCAATGGCATGGTTGGAAGAGAACTTGAAGCTTCCCATAGGCTTGCAGACAACAATATATCTCTCAATAGCGAGCACCACCAGAGACCAGAGAGAGACTTGACCTGTTGAAAGAAATTCATTTGACAATTTAAGTAAAAAAAAAAAAACTGTGAAAAGAAAAAATTTTGCTTACCTCCAAGAGTTGCGAAAAATCCTTCCATCACACAACCCAATGGGCCAAACGCCATGTAGCCAACAAAGGAGCAGTAGAAAGAAACCGTAAATCCAAAGATGACCATAATTGTTCCAGCAAAAGCCAAGTTAACCAAAATGAAGTTGAGTGGCTGTCGAAGTCTCTTGTGTTGAGCCGTGACGACCAAGGTCAGAAAATTGATAGGAAATCCAAGTATGATCAATATAAACATGTAGAATGACAGCATTTTGAACTTCCATGATTCGGCCAAATAGTATTGAGTGTACTCGAATGGATTTCTTACAAGCCCAGTCCTATTTGACATAGGAATGTAAAAGTTATTGCCTTCTGTTCCGTTCATTTTTCCACCTCAAATCTAAGTCAGACCTGCCTGGGTAAAGATTTGACCTGCTGCTTTCGGTGACAAACATGCTTTTATACTCTTCTAAGTAGCCTAAAACAGGTCTCACCAATAAGATTATTTTCCTAAGTTCAAAGTTCATAAGAACCACAGATTGGACATTGCTACTGGTCCCTCCCTGAAAGGATGATATCCATTTCTCTCAACGAGGATTACTTTTTAGATTTAGATGAACTCTTAAGCAGCATCCTTAAGACAGCAAGGGGAGATAAGCCAAAGATTTTCAGGAAACACATCACAACGGTTCCAAAGCTTCATGAGGTTTCAAATACAGTAAAGTCAATGTTGATGCGACACGCTTCAACGTAGACTTGGGTTCATGATAGAATTGATAAAATGTGAAACTGTTCACAGATTAGTAGATCCACAAGATTTAAGTTTAACTTTAAGTTAGCAACATATACAGAAGGTCTTAAATTGTCTTCACAGCTTTGGGTCATTGGCAGTTTTTGACGAGTTATAAAATTAAATGCAGATAAATAGTTTCAGAAAAAATGTGATAACCTGTTAATTTCAGTTTGAGGTCTGAGCTATAGATATTTTCTCTTCTCTTGAAGGCATTATTTTTAAATCATGATGTATGATTTAGGTTATGATTAAAGATTCTTGCCAATATTGACTGTTATTTGAAACTCTTCATACTATTTCCCTCTGTCTTGACCCAGACGCCAATTCTAGCTGATGAGTCCAAAAATAAGTTGCCCAGTTCCTCTCAGAAAGTCTCCCAGGACCGTTTTCTTCTTGTTAATTCACTTGTGTTGAGATGTCCAGTTCTTGTCACTGTTGAACCATATTTTCACCACTTCTAGAGTCTTCACTATAGTTTATGGTATATATAAAATAAAAATAAATTTTTTTAGAAGAAGAATCCTTTGAGAATGTGTGGCTATTTGTTTCGTAGCTTTAAGGTTAGTCACGCTTGCATTACATAAATAGAAGATTGAAGTTCACGGATAATGCAGCCACCATGACCTTTTGTGTCATAATCGTCATGTCTGGGTTCAGTGGCTTTATTTTAGTTTATTTTAGTTTCGTCTGAAGTTGTTGATTATCCTATCTTTGTTTAGTTCTGGTTGATTTTCTTCAATTTCTTCAATCGCCATGTTAATCTACCTATCATTGGTTCATTTATTTCACATTTTGTTGCTCAAATTCTCTTGGTGAGCTCTCATATTTAAACCCGGTTTCTGTGTCTTAAAACCAATTTCTTAGTTTTGTGTTCCATATTTCTCTGTTGGTGCATTAACAGTAGTTGTGTTCTTGAGTCTAGTAGAGCCTAGTTTCAGTTTTTGATGATTAGTCTTGTTTTGGGGTTTGGTTTTCTAGAATAAACTCATTTTAGTTTCTAGATGTGGGTCTGTCTCTCTCCTTTCAAGCCTAGAAGGAACCAAACACACTATAGATGATTGATCTACAGACAAATCTGAACATGTTGTTCACATAGAACACCTGGAATCTAAAAGAACACAACGTTTCCTTCGCAGAGTGGTAGCGCACATGGAGAGGAGTCAGATGGTGGCTTGGGCATCTTTTTCGGATGCCCAAGCATTGTTTTCTACGGGAGAAGTTCCAAACATGTCTTGCCAGAAGGAGGCCCAGGGGAATCATTTTGCACCCTTTGTGTGCCCCTGGAGGAGCTAGAGATGGCGAGGGAGTCAGAAGTCTGGGCATCTAAGTGGATGGCTAGATGGATGGGTCTCAAACACCAGCGAACATTGTGCATACATTATATTACCAAAAGTATTGTCACCCAGCCAAATGATGAGGTTTTTCAGGAGTTGGGCTTGGCCCCTTAGTTCCAGTGAAGGGAACTTTGAATGCTTGAGGATACCAAAACAAGCCAACCTTGTGGAAAAAGTTTGGAGCAGGCAACTTTCTCTTCCAACATGACTGGCCTGCACAGAGTCCTGGCCTCAACCCTATAGAACACCTTTGAGATGAATTAGAGCAGAGACTGAGAGCAAGGCCTTCACGACCAACATCTGCGTGTAACCTCGCTTTTCGAAGAATGGTCAAAAATTCCTATAAACACACTCCTCAACCTTGTGAGCACGTTCAGAATACCAGTCCCCAATGAGAGTTTGACTTTTGATTTAGTAAATTATGAATTTGAATACTTTAAAATGACTATTAAATCTAACGGTTTTAGATGTTTTTTTTTATTCTTAGTAGTTTTTTTGCTTTTTGTTTAGCATTAAAATCTTGATTGAACTTTCAAAAGCATCTTGGTTCATTGCCGTTTCGATGTTGGTCCAAGGAAAGGGGATAAGACGTTTACCCTGTTAGATTAAGACAGCTTACTAATCGACTAGACTTCAGCCAGTCAACACAAAGGTTTACATTTCTTGAGGAAATACTCGAGAGTCTGTAGAATATAAAGGTTGCTACAGTCATTTTTCGATGATGATATTTTATAGATAAATAGCATTGACTGTTCAGTCTTCTTTGTAGTAGTTATTACAAATTCATGTTTGTAGTTGTTGTAATTGAATATTGAGAGTTTTTTTACCATTATAGAGCAAGACTTTGACCTCCACATTAAGTTGTTTGCCTTCACGCAATGTTCAGCTCATGTAAAAGAAAACCATATAGTTCTTTATCATCCTGTTTTTTTTATCAATGATTTTCTAAAATTATATAAAACACAATAATTTGTCTTATGTTGTTGCAGAATGTTCACCATAAAGACTATTTGGAGTAGTCCTGTAACAAATGTATTTAACAAAGGACAGCACAAGAGATAATTCTCTTACCTTGAGGCTTTTGGCCAATGTACAATTGCTGGCAAGAATAATGCAGTAGATCTTATTATCTTCTTTAGTCTAACTTTATTAGAAGCGAATTGTTTTAATGCTGTAATCTTCCTTCCTCAAAACACTTCTAGAATGAGCCAAACACGTTAGTCAAATAGATTCTAGATAACTGTGTAAGTTTGGCTATTAGTATTGGGCATTGAGTGACTTTATATGAATACATCATCATTCTCATCAACAACAACAGCAACATCAATACGTAGAAACAAAGTATTTTCTTTTTATTTCATGGCAACCTTCTCAACATTTACATCAAAGTAAAAACAATGCAACTATTTAAAAATATAAGTTTTTAAAAGTGCTTTTTGATAATAACAAGAATACTACATTATTGTGCACCCTGGAAGAAGGAAAGCTTCATGGTTAGGGAGCTACATGCAAATCTAGCACCCTTGTTTTTTAATGAAGGGAAATGTGAGAAAAACAGAACACAAGCAATCCTGAAGTTATGACGTTATAATATACCATAAAATCTCTATTATTCATTTTTCTATTCACAACACTATTTTTCAATCCTTCCACCAGGATGGCCTTCTATTAGAGGCAGCCTTCTACTAGACGTGGCCTTGTATTAGAGGTTTTAGGGTAAATTGTAAAAATATAAAATAAAAAAGAAAGGTATGATGCACTCAGGGAAAGATTCTTTTGGCAGTTCTGGTGGGACAGAGAGCTGCCCCACAGTTGGTACCCAACTCTAATTGTGTCCTGCTCAAGCCTTCTCTTCAGGTACCAACCAGTCATAGATCTGAACCAGCAACCTTCCTATAACTCTTCAACCATTACACCACTACTGCCTAGTTATTTAAGGAAAATGTAAGCATTCTGATTAAGTTGATAGTGTTCACATGTCAGACTTTTGACATTTGCTGGTGAGTTCATAGCATTTTTAGAATGTTACAATTGCATGGGAAAATTGAGATCTATCCGAGAAGGGTTTTTACTTTTCTCTGCATTTACCATTGATTCTTGATAATTGTTATTTTCTTACAACTTTGATCACAGAACATGGATTATCAAATAAGTAAAGTGTTTATTTATATCTTTGGTAAAAGTCTTTACGCTTAAAGCATAAAATTAAATGTAACGTAAATGTAATATGGCTAACTAACAGACTTTGGCTAAAGCTCAGCTTTCTAACAAGATTTTAGGTCAGATAATTGATCTAACTATTTGAATCAGGAGAAAGCAGTCATTTAGCTATGTAGTTTTTCTTGGTTCTATTTGCATCTATAATGTTTTGTAGGTACAATGAGTTTTCATAACTAAAAAATACTTATTTTTTTAACAAAAGGACACAGTGTGCAAAATAATGGCTTTAAACCTCAAGGTTTTCCCAAGTCATTCCTTTCCTATGTCATTCCTTATTGTTTTAACTCTAATCTCATTCAGACAATGCCAGCCCATTAGAACCTAATCTAATCCAATTATAAATTACATTTGTTAATCAATGTGTTTTAAAAGAGAGTTGCCATTTGTGTCATTTGCTTGTTAAACATTAACATGTCGATGTTCTTGATTTTAAATACTGATTAATGGCATTATTTGTACTATAAGACAAAACACTTTAACTGTATGCTTTCTGCATGTCTGCAGATCATTGTTTTAATAGATTATGTTAATACAGTTGGAGAAGTCTTGGCAAAGCTTGGTCTAGAACGTTATTTAATGCTACTGTTGGCATCGTCAATGGCGACGCCGTATTGCTTTAGACTCTTCCCTAGTCCGTTCTCAGTGTTTCTGTTTAATCCAATTCAAGTACAAATTGAGGTGGCTCCAATTGCAAATCACATTTGCTCTTTAGAAAGCATATGAAGCTATATGCAGCCTCACATTGTTTTAAATTTCATTCTGAAAAGTTACTTATGCAGCATTCTGAAAGTATGTGCATATGTTTCATCTTTGTACATAATCATCATCATTGATTAATTAAATAAATAAATGTTTTATGGTCTGTTTTACACTACCAATGCTTACCTAAGAATGTAATCGCATTGATTGGTTGGTTGATTGATTGATTGATTGATTGATTGATTGATTGATTGATTGATCTTTCAATTTAATATTGAATTCTATTGAATTTTAAAAAGACTGATGTAATTAAAGTTTGATTATGTGTGAATCGTGTTGGGTTTTCTTTTTCAATTCCAATTTTCTTTCAATTTGATATGGTATTTACAATTTGTAATGTTTGTACTGCTACTGATATATTTTTATTTATCAATAATTGAAACTTAATGTGTCTTACTCTTAACTATCTTTGCCATTGTGATGCAAATAATCATATAATTGCAATGCTTTGAGTAGCATTAAAAATGGTTTTTAGATGATTGTTGCTGTAAATTCCATGTTCATATGATATTGAACACATTCTGAACTTTAGCCATTCTAACAATTACTTTGTGTTCAAAACTTCACACTGCATCTTACATGGTGTCGGTAACAATGGCTGTAACAAAAGCTGTCCATTCCTTTAAATAAGTGCGATACCACTCCCCATGATTTTCAACTCTGCCTTCTGATTGGGTGAAGAAATCACATCAGCCAGGTCAAATGAGGATGCTATTGAAATTAAATAAAAGGATCAATTTAATTTGACCTATCTGACACTGGCATCATTGGTTAAGATTTCACGTATGGCATGACTGTGTAAAACTAATTTGACTTCTACATAACTGTATAAGATCAAGAAAGATTCTCTCCAACACCTTATAAGTTTACGTTTTACCTCAACAAACTGTTAAATGTTAAATCACAACCTAAAAATTAATATTTCACGATCATGATTGTGCGTGTGTGCATAAGTATGTGTGTGTGGGTGTGTGTTATTTAGGTCAATTTAAAGAATGAATCAATTAGAGAGGATGTCCTGGCAATAATGGGGATGAACTCACAATATTGACTAGCTAATTACTAAAGTCTATTACTGAATTACTCTATTAGTATTAACGGCCATGTTAAAACAGAATATAGAACAAAAAAAAAGTTTTTGAATTATACTGCTGTTGAATTATACATTGTATGCATATTCTGTACCACCAATTTATTCTGTAAACACTATTAAACATTAAAAAAAGGCATGGCAGTGGTCAAGCTGTTCTAGTGGTGTTTTTCTCTTGTAAAATAATAAGAACTACTTCAAATGCTAAAAAACTCAATCTAGTTTTCTCTGGTTGTTTAAACAATGAAGATCCTTTGAATTAATTAAATAACTGAATTGTTTCTTGTTTAGATTGATTTAGACTGTTTTTCATTAGTTACTATTCTATTATTACAATTATTGTTTAATAATATTTACTATTATTTATACTGATACTGAAACAAGCATTATTACAAACATTTAGGTTTAAACTACATTTTACAAAATGTTTGCAGTTTGCAGTTAAGGCAATGTCATTAAAAAAAAAAAAAAAAAAAAAAACAGAACAAATTTATTCCAACAAAAAAAAACCTCAACAGTTTACACAAAAGAGCTATTCTTCAAAAGAAAATATAAAATGTTTAGAGCAATTTAAAAGGTAGTTAAACCAGACTACGTAACATTTTTTTGCTTTTTATGAAATTAACACATTAATGATGCTTAAAGACAGTTTTCATGACAAGCAGAATTTTTACACAATTATTCGACTTGTTGCAATTGCTCAGAATTTGTATGTACAAATATCAAATGTCAACTTAAGATGTATATCAAATAACGTGTAAGCTTCCAACCATATTGATTATGGGCATGAACAAATTCCAGATTTTATGGTTGGTTGGTTGGTTGGTATATATACGTAGTTAAAATACATGCATAAAAGTGCCGTTAAAAATAATGTATGTGATTTTAAAATGACATTTTGAAGGTCACAGCTGAAGAAATGAGTTACATGCTTAAGTAGGACATTGAGCTTGGACAAACAGGAAGAAGCTTGTCCCATCTGTCAGATTAAGATCTCTGAAGTGTGTCAACACCTTCAAGGAGGATTTCCAGCCACAAGTAGCTTGTGATCATCCCATTACAGGCAAAAAAGGCCATGGCAAGCTGTTAACACCATGGGTGTTTGCTACTCCTAATGCTACAATCCCTTCTGATTGGATTCACACCTTCTACGCAATAGTAAAGCCTTTCGTATGTTGAAAGGCCAGAGGCAAATCAAAGTGCACACATGCCGTCTGTTCACCTTGACTGAAGACTGTATTCCCTAAATCTTTCAACCACACTTTTGCTTTTATTTAAAACACTGAAAGTCATAAAGAGAACGAAAGAAAAAAACATGCCTATCAAAAATACTGTAAATCCACCAATAGTAAAACTAAATAAATAGAAATTTAACAGAAGAACTAACAATTACAAAAAGAAAATTCAAATAGTATTAGTAACAAGACATTGTTTCAATGTAGAAAGATTGACTTTCTTCCAATGACTGACCTTAAAAAATGTACAATATATATATTTTTATATGAAAAAAATTGAAAAAAACGAGCATTGAGAATAATGCATGAAACCTCTCCAAGAGAATCTACTTCTGAACTATTTTTGCCGTCAGGATTACTTAAATTGAATGATTTGGTAGTTTTGCAAAAATTGTTAATTTTGCACAAAGCAAGACATTACTTGTTGCCTAGTGGTTTGCAAAATGTATTTGTTTTAAATCAAATGCATAGTAGAAGGGGAAATGATTTTAAGTTACCGTCTGTAAAAACAACGCTAAAACAAAGGTGTATTTCATTTATAGGTATACAGTATTAGAATTGTCTGTAAAAGGACATAAAAAATGTCCTATTCATCACTACATTTGTGTCGTTGTAAGCAGAACATGATGCAATTGTATGGAAACTGTATGGATTTAAATTGTGTTTGGTTTTGTTAGTAGAGAAATTGCTATCTGGGGTTGTCATCTATGTTAGTGGTGAATAAGAATGTGTTAGGGTAAATAAGACATGGTCTTCCTATGTTCTTAAGATGGAATATGTTTAACATTACCACTAAAAAAAGAACAAATACGAATGAAATGTATGCATATATGTGTATATACTCTATATTATATATTTACACACACTGTATATACATATACGTGTGTGTGTGTGTGTGTGTGTGTGTGTGTGTGTGTGTGGTGTGGTGTGTGTGTGGTGTGTGCGTGTGTGTGTGTGTGTGTGTGTGTGTGTGTGTGTGTGTGTGTGTGTGTGCAGTATATAAATGTATAAATATACATATATATATATTTTTTTTTTTTCAACAGGCAAATTTTATCTCAGAATAATTACGCTTTATATGGCATTAACATTGTTACATTGTGTGTTTTTTTCCGCTTTATAGCCTCTCAGTTAATTCTCCAAAATAAAATTAAAACATTATGCTTTAGTCTCTGGATAAAATTAGGTTTTCTAAACCTTTTTAATTAAAAAAAATGAATTCAAATGGAATGGTGAATTTAACAGCATTTAATTTACTCTTGTGTAAATGTGTAGTGTATCTGTAACATATATTTGATGAAAAAGGAGAGTTAAGGTTAAAGACCTCAGTGAAAGAGTGAGAAGTAGGAGGTGTGAAAAAAAAGTCACAAGTGTCTTAAGGATTATCCTTTAAACAGTGTCTTTGGCATCTTAGCACAGAAGAGCTTATCATGGATCTGGCATTGGCTTGGAAAGACATAAAGGATGCCATGGCAGTCAGGAATGGGAACTCAGCCGACTATAACAAGGTCAGCAGTATGGGAAATTATCTAGACATTACTTGCTACTTTTTTTAAGCAAGTTGAGGCCTAAAGATAAGGAAATGTGCTATGCCTTAAAAAAATTGATTATTTATAAGTTTATAGAAATGTCACTGAACAAGATAATGTTTGGGAGTCACTGTATGTGATAACACACTTCAAAACACACATTATCACAGATTTATCCAATGAAAGGAATTAAAGCAATTCCTTAATAAAAATTTAAATTCTGTAAAATGACACTGAAATATTGGTTCACAAATATATTGTTTTTCTATGTTGTTTTCCTTTTATAAAGTTCCACTTAAAATATATAACTATTACCATTGAGCTTTGAGATATTTTACCAAATAAAAAAAAAACTGGACAAAACCCCCCTGAACTATAGGTAAGATCAAAATGTAACATTGTATTTGCCTATTCTGTCCAGCAGGTGGCAATCTCTCACGAAACTCTCAGTAACATTTGTTTTTCATTTTGTATAAAGGTTTCTATAACATCTAAAAAAAGAAAATACATTTACTCAGACAAACTATCATTGAGATCATTTAATAATGTAATTAAAACAATTTGCACAGAATATTTTACCATTTAATTTTCTAAAAAAAAAAATAAAAAGTTAAAACCCAAATCAGCATTGATATTTTGATGTAATTAAATTGTATTTACACAGGAGATATATTTATATGTGCTATTCATGCATTGTTGCACATAGATTTATTTACAATAGTTTTAAAAAATATGCCCCATTTGTTTGAACTGTGTACAAACTACATATTTATACTGTAATGTATTGTGTAAAACTATATTGGAAAACAAACTGTAATTAATCATAACACGATACATCTTGCTATGATTATAGATTTGTATATTAACCAAAACCAAAAAGAAGCATTGTCTATCACAAATCAGTCATAGAGGTAGAGTTAGACTGTGTCTCTGTGATGTAGTGAGTTTGATGTGTGAACAGTTCGTAAAGTCATGTGATCTGTAAAAGTGTCAAAAGTAACAGTGCTCGGCCTTGGTTTTGGCCGTTTAGGATCTGGCAGGTCTTCAGCAGGAGCACACAAGACTTTCATTTTCTGAATAAAAAAAAAAAATAACAAATACACATCATCATAATCATACTTTACATTTTAGAATGACGGTATATATATATATATATATATATATATATATATATATATATATATATACACACGTGTATATATGTAATGTTTTTTCCTTTTTTTCTTTTTCATCACAAAAAATACACAATGATCATATACAGTACTACACTTTATATTTTTGTATGGATTTTAGACTAATTAATTCTACCTGTCTTAAGGAGCCAGGAGTGGTGCTCAGTAAATAGATCATCCACAGTGGAACCAGCAGGGTGGAGGAGAGTGTGAAGAAGCCTCCAATTCCGTATCCCCACCAGGGATATTCATAAACATTGTTGAACTTCAGAGGCGTGTATTTAACCAGAGAGAAAATAAATGTTCCCTACGAGGACAGAGGGAATTTAATTCACATCAGCATGTCAAGAGCAAAACCACAGTCTCCTTTGCATAATTTCAAATTCTACTTGAGTTTCTTTTTTTTAATTAAATTTTACGATGAATAAATCTACATAACATTACTCACTGTACATATTGCTGGTGTTAGATATTTCCAGCAGAACTTCATGAATGGAGCTGGCCTGTAACCAATCATGTCCTCAATGCCGTCATAAAGACGGTCAGCACCTAAGTAGCATGAAAACATCTGTCTAAAAACATTTAAAATTGGTTTATTTCTGTGAAATTCAAATTGGTTTTACCGTATATCCAGCCCACACAGATAGACTGAAGAATTGCAAAAGTAAGAAGGGTCATTCCACTACAAGCATAATAGTCAAAAAGTTGGAAGACATACAGGCCACCCTGTGAAAGAAAAGCGGCTAATTTTAATGTGCTGTTCTATAATTACATATATAAGATACTAATTTATGTCATAACTATTTATGTTGTGACTCTTACCTCGGTCACCATTACTAAGCCAATCAGAAAGCTGCCAGCACTTATGAAGAGGAGGAGGATTTTACGCCGATGTCCAACATGAAACAAGGTGGGATACATGTCCGAAATAGCCGTTACCAGGGCTTCATGATACACAAACTGTTGGATTTTTAAAAAGAACTTATCATCTTAATTCATATAGTACAAACTAGTCACATTTTTGGCATTTGATTTCTAATCTGCTAATCAGATTAACTACACTTAATGTTAATGTCTCACACCTGCCACTAGGGGGCGTATCATGCTGAAATACACAATATTTCTCACGATTCTCTTTCGCTCTCTCACACACACACACACACACACACACACACACACACACACACACACACACACACACACACACACACACACACTTATAATTATGTGCATTACCTCACTGTCAAGGCCCAAGAATATAATCATTATGAAGAAGAAGATTGCCCACAACTGAGGAAGAGGCATCAGCGCTACAGCTCGAGGATAAGCAATGAACGCCAAACCAGGACCTTAGAAAATAAAAAAAAAATCGGTTTTCACACACAAACAAGAATACAATTATTTAAGGAACCATATAAGTTTAAATGCCAACGATATCAACTTGTTTAAATGCCAACGATATCAACATGTACCTGACTCTGCCACCATTGAAATATCAATGCCTTGCTCATCAGCCATGAATCCCAGAACTGAAAAAATTGCAAAACCAGCCACAAAACTAGTGAAGCTGTTGAGCACACACAGATACACACAATCCCTGAGAAGACAAAAAAACAGCATTACTTTGCAGGTAATGAGTAGAAGGGTTAAAAAAAATGCGATAAATCACCTGTAGCAGTTGTTTTCATATTTGTTGTAGCTTCCCAAAGCGGTCAACACTCCAGTACACACTCCGTAGGAATAAAATATTTGACTTCCAGCATCCATCCACACCTGAAGCACAGAACTCTCGATGAATAAGGTTTTTACAGTATCTTACAGTATTTATGTGACTGGTAAAGACATGAGGAAAGTGCCTGAGGGTCTGTGAGGCGAGTTGGGTCTGGGTAAAGGTAGTATATAATGCCGTTTTTTGCTCCAGGTAGAGTGAGTCCACGGACCAACAGCACTAGCAACATTAAATAGGGAAAGGTAGCAGTGAAGTACACCACCTAAAGACATGAAGATGATTTTAGTCTTTACCTTCAGATGAAGCGTAGCGCTGTGCTAGCACCACTGCGAAGACTGTGAAGACACTGCATTTTTCTGAATGCAAAAACGTTTTTCTTTTTCTCGTTGGGAGCTTTTTACCTTGCCTGTCGACTTCACTCCTTTCCACACGCAGAAGTAACAGATGATCCAGGCCAGTAGAAGGCAGAGCGCCAAGTCCCATCTCACATTACCAAGCTCTTCGATTCCAACAGACAAACCCAAAATCCGTCTTCTGCAGAGAGGAACACATAGAATCGAACACTTACGTCTTTCTGGCGAGACTTAAGTTGCATACATAGTTGAGCACAGAACTTGATTAATTGTGATTAGATTATTAATTGATTAGATGATTAATTCTGTGCTACTTACTCCCAAAACTCAATAACAGGCGATGTGTATTCTGGAGAAGATTCCGTGAAGTTGCCCTGGCTGAATTCTCTGCAGTGATCTTCAGTTAAAGGAGGAAAGTTAATACCCAAATCACAAATCGATGGAGGTTTGTAATAATGACATGTGCTAGGCACCTGTGTTCCAGTCGTTTCTACAGCTTGCCCATGGAAGTTCTGAACTGAAGGATGAAAAGAGATACAGGAAGGCCCAAGCTAGAATAATGATGTAATATATTCCCGTATACAGGACAACAATTTGACTACCATAACCTAGGCCTGCAACAAACAAAAACAACACAAATATGTTACAGGAAAGTTCTATGAAGGAGATAATGGGATTACAACAAAGTACTAACTAAAAATCCATGAAATCTTTCACCTTCAAAGAGGGGACAGATCTTTCTCCAGCAAGTGATTCCACCCTGACTGGTGTACTGACCAAGTGAGGTTTCCAAAAAGAAAAGTGGGATCCCGCAGGTAAAGAGAAACAGCACATACGGCACAAAAAACGCCCCTGTTTCCAAAACATAGAAAACTGTCTTTTGCTGATCCAATACCTCTGATAAATTTGACTAGTTACAGCCCTAAATATCAATTATTCCGATGCATTCATTTCTGAATGCAATAGTTTAACTCTTTACCAGCTCTTTGTATGGGAAGCATAGAAACGTGAAAAATAGATTTCAGTCACATATTTCAAATGTAAATTTAGGACACAACATACAACTGAAATTAACAAATTCCTCACCTCCGCCATTCTTGTAGCACAAATATGGAAATCGCCACACATTTCCCAGGCCAATGATGTGTCCGGCTACAGCCAAGAGAAATTCTACTTTACTGGACCACTGCTCGCGGGCCGGTGGTTTTGGTGTGGGCTGTGCTACAGCATCAACGCCATTCATCAAGTTCAGCTGTACCTCTGACCTTGAGCTATGCTCCATGAAGCTAGTGGGTAGAAGCAGTCAATTCAAATACAAAAATAAATGTATAAAAGTATGTATGCCATTTCTAATAGTCTAAAAGTGTGTGTGCACTTTGTGTCTTATATGTAAAATGAACTAACGCCCTATTGGTTGGCGAAACATTTCATAACACAGGCCCATGTGTTTGGTTTAGATGTGGGGCCCATGAGCTCATCTGTAAAAATTGATAATAGGTGGCTTCTGAAAACAGCTGCAAATCGTTGCACATGTTTCCTACACGTGGTTGAACCTCCTACACAAACATCTAAAGATGAGTGTGATAAAATTATTTTTCTCTTCTAAAGTGTTTACTGTTTTTAACAGACAAATACACCCTTGCTTTGCTATGCTTAATAAGGCTTTAAATGAGCAGAAACTATATTAACTAGAAATAAATCTATATTATTCTGAACACTTATTACGTAACAATACATTATCATGAAGTTAATACGATAGGGGGCGCATTCTGTATCTACCTTTTAAAACAACCTGAATTAAGCAAGGCGGACCATATATACACTTGTGATAACAGTCTAATATTATTGTTACGACGCAATCAGTTGTTATAAATAGCATGTATTAAATTGTAATATTTCAAAATTGCTTTGCGTGCACATATTTTATACAAGTTCGTTTTATATAGTTAATTTCCTTGCTCAATATAGGCGTAATACAGGCCGTAAAATTGAATTTATGGTTACACAATTAACCTTTGTCTTCAAACGAAATAAAACAAATATCACACAACCACAATAACATAATTCATGAACATTTAGAACGTACAGTATAATGTTATATGAGCTTGTGTTTAATACTTTGAATAGTTATTGTTTTTTCCCCACAAGTTTCATTATACAGTTTTTTGTAATGGTTAATATCTATAATTAATTTGCGATTTCAAGTTGTGTTTTGAGTTTATATTTTTAATCATTACCATTATTTTTACCTTTATAAAACCGCGCAGGTCATTATTTTACCAGTTCGTCAAAACTTACCTGTGATATGTGTAGAATCCGTCTTGATCGTCTCTTTCGTGCAGCAACTATAACATTGCAAAATAAAATCTTCAATGAGAGTGTTAGAAAAGTGGTCAAACCGGCTTAAAGATCGCATGAAAAAAAAGTTTGGTGCTACACCTACTTTTGGCTTAGATTATAAGCGTCATATTTTCGACTAACCTAAACCAATGCAGTGGTAAACAAGATCACAGGAGGACCAAACCCACCACCATGGTAGTTGTGTTTTGGTTTCGCGAGTCTGTATCCTATAACGTGTTTCTCGAAGAGATAAACAGAAAAATGTCTTATCAGTGAAACCACCGACAACCGAGGGGTCTTCAAGAATATGCACCATCAGCATTTTTGTGACATCATTGGCGATCTTTTCTTAAAAATGTAAACGCTTCTTGTAAAACAACACTGCATTTGGGGGGGGGGTGGATTATAAGTAATTGGGTGCAATGTGAACCTACCTCAGGTGGGAAATAATGGTGGAATACCTAGAAAGTGGTTTCTGTTTGTGCAACAAAGCACACTTCAGGTTGTCACAATACTTGGTCCGTTGTAAATGTCCTCAGGAGAAACGTACAAAGGGTACGCGTTGTTATGCGTTCGACATACAAGCTGCGGCTTGTGTGAAACTGTAAGTCAGTCATATTCAACAAACCAAAAAAAAAACTCTCAAATCCGGAGTAATGAAGTTCTTGAAGAAGATTTTTAAGTGTGCAACTTTTTAAAGCGAAGACTGAAAACAGTCGTTTGTGATACGACAGTGACATCTAGTGACAAACAGTGGTAAAAGCCAAATCTTGTTTGTAATTTAAAAATACAGAAAACAAGGATTCTAAAAAAGGATTTAGATGAAGTGGTTAGTGGATGGATGGATAAGTGTCGTACACATAGTTACACAGTGATCGCTGTGTTGGTAAATTGGGTGTGAATTAAAACCTGAAAGCGTATATCCCTAAAATACGTGCATGACGAATTAGTACTATCAGATGGCTGTACAATTAAGGGTATCGAGCGCCCTCTGCTGGACCATACGAACGATGTCTTACAGTTTTTCTCAATCGCTAGACACCTTTTTTGAATGCTGCTCTCCTTTTCTCAAAACTCTAAACACAAACCCCAATTTTCAAGCTACATTCACAAAACATCAAACTCTTCTTGAAAAACCAAACTTCTCAAAACAGTTATGTTTCAGCCCAAAACTGAACTATGTGATCAAATCGTGTCTCAAGTCCATATGAATGTAAAGCACTAGTGAGCAGTCAGCAAACACTACTCAGAAAAAGGCAAAACACAACGCTCAGAGCGTGAAGCAGGAGAAATAAAGGTTTATTGTTCACTGTAATATAAAAGCAGATTCCAAAACAAAGAAAATCTGCACGTTTTGCACAAAAAGACAAAATATTATATGAAATATTGTGTGTTTACGTATAGTGTGTGCACATTTTCATGCACTGTTTTTGCAGTCTGTTGCACGTGAGGACACATTCGGCAACAGAGAGACTGACACTGAGACTTGATATTCTCCAAATGTTCAGATGATCTTCTGCTAAATTTCACTAATGGCTTTGTTCTCACGGACCATATCAAAAGGGTCTTGCTGCAGGGAGAACACACTTACTGTACACCCCGTGTGTCAGGCTTCAATTCCCCAAAATGAGAACATGAAGTTACAAAAAATATGCCCTGATACTAGAAATAGTTAGTCCAACCCATCATTACAATATTCCTGTACAGTGATGTAGTGAAAATTATATTTACTTACAGTGTATTGTGGTGTGGGGCAGCATAGAGCTAAAGTAAATGTTCTCACATTTTCTTACTTTGACATTTTTTCAATCTATAGGTCCAGTGGAGTTTACGGATGGGCAGAACTTACAGCTCTATAGAACATAGTCATACAGTAACTGTTGTCAATATTTACGTACTATTAGATATGACCAATCTTTGTTTTTGCTGAACACACCATGCAACCTCCTCTCACTCACTCTTCTTCAGATGTCCTTCTTTGTAGAGCCTCAGACACCAATTTTCACTGATCTGGCTTACTTTACATATGTTTCTGTCCCTTACATCTTCGGACAAAAGTGTTATCAATTTTGACTTGTAGTGTTCAGACGGGGACAGCAGTGCTTAAGTTGTGGTTGACTTGTGTCACGTGTGTTCAGCATTCTGCAGTACAGGTGAATCTCAATGAAAATGTGCTGGCTAGTTGTGTCTAACAGGTGAAAAGTGTTTATGGTTTTGCCAAAAGAGTGACTGATTTGACCATTGTGTTTAAGCAATCGAGAATTTGGTTCAGACAATAGAATAGTGTCTTAGCGGTTGAGTAAAACTGTAATAATCTTTACTTGCAAAGTACAACACTACATTTCCCAGCAAGCACCGCGACGGTCTCTTCTCGCGCTGGTTACCCATTCTGGTTTTCTCACTTATCTGTTCTCTATTGTTTTAGAGACACTACGGTGGGATCACAATTCCGATATGTATCTGTTTGCCAAATTTATCTTATTAAACAACAATGTGTAAAAACCGAGGATTGTGGACGTTTATACAAATTGAATACAACACGAAACCTTCAGCTGAAACTAACGAAATTATTTGAGTAAAGATTGATTCATCTTTACAGAAAGAATTCAAGCTAAATTATCTGAACGGCCGGTCATTTCTAACAACAGCAATCGTGTATAAACCGGAGTGGAACTCAGCTGGAGCTGAACGACTAGCTTGAAGCTTAAACTTGAACTTCGATCAGCGACTCTGCTCCATGTTTTATTCCAGACCAGAAAAGAAAGTCTGATATCTGTACAATTTCAGAATTGGTTTCCTTTATATTAATTTAAACGGCACTGAGTGAAGCATTCTATATTAGTCGTTTGTTTATTTTGCTTAAAATGCACATTTACCATTCATACGTTTTTACTTAAAATTTAATTTCATTTTAATAAATTTAATTAGTTTTTTTTTTTACAATATGTACTGTATTTTAAGCAAAGTGCTGTCATTCTACAAGCATCACTAAGCCCCGCCTATTCGGATCTCGCGCACGCTCTCAGATTCACGGCCAAATACAAACAGCGACGGGCATGCACACTCTCAGTACTCAACGCTCTCGTGTGCCCCTCGAACGGTGGGGAGAAGGAGTCGGGTTGTCCTGAACTGTTTCCCAACACCTAAATTAATCTGAAATAGCCGCAACATTCGCGACCAGGGTCAAAGGGACAGACAGGACCATCTTCCGGAACTTTTTTTCCCTGCTTGCACCAGGTAACTAACGTTTCAATAAAGAATCTGTAGACATATTGCGTGTAGATATCTGCTAAACATATTCTGGTGAGTTCTGAGCAGAGCTGCGTGGTTGGGCTATTTTCTCTAAAGCCTTTGTTTTGTGTTTTTATTTTTTTCTTTAAAGTATTTCACTTGGCAACCGGCGTCTTCTCGGCGTGGGCTTGATCGCGCTAAACAGACCGTATTCAAGCGCTGAATGTAGGCCAAAGGGCACGAACAAAAGCGCAGTAACTGAGTGAGTTTCTCATGTCTGCTCAAATCATCAGGGACAAGCTGTGCCCAGTCACGTTATTTAATTACTATCTTTTTTTAGATGTGTGTATTAATGTGTGTGTATTAACCATATTCAAAATTGTATGACACACAAAAGTAACCATATACTATATATATTTTTGTTATTGGTTGTTTATATATGTGTGTGTGTGTGTGTGTGTGTGGTGTGTGTGTGTGTGGTGTGTGTGTGTGTGTGTGTGTGTGTGTGTATTATATATATATATATAAACAACCAATAACAAAAATATATATAGTATATTAATATATAATATTATTGGTTACTATTTTATGTCATACAACTTTGAATATGGTTAATGGGTTTGAAGGCTCTTAAACAAATAAGGTGGTTGCATAAATGTAAAAATTTGTTTAAAACAAAAACCTTCAAATTCTGGCCATTTAAAATTTATGACAGGTTTTTTTTCATTTACACAGCAGACAGTAACTCATTGCTATTGACTAATCATTGCTAATTTAGTTATGATTGCATTATCAGTACATTTTCTTTCTAAAAACTGATCACATGATCTTTGTTTAACACACACGCACACACACACACACACACACACACACACACACACACACACATATACTTATGTTGTTTTTTTATTGGTGTATTACTAATATAAACTATTATATAACTGTACTTTCAGGGAGGTCATTAAAATGTTTGTTACAATGTGTGTCAAAGCACAACGAATTGAGGCCAGAAGGAAATGTGACTAGGCCTCCTGCAGAGTTTCTGGAACACTAGATTGTTTCAGCTGTGATGAATTGCTCAAGCAGTTTGTATCATTGCTCTCTTACAATTCATTCATAATTATTGAGGGACACATATTGTTTATCATATGTTTTTTGTTATTGTCAAAATGTTTAAGCAACCAAGACATTAGACATAGAAAATGTCAAAAGCAGGATTTTGTAGTTATTTTTTCCAATTCAGAACATTTGGAATCAGATTATTGTAAAAAGTATTGAGATTTACTAGTAGTGTGAAAATTATAAGCTTTTCCTTATGTCACTTTTCCCCTATGTAATTGACAGTATGCTTGTTATGCCCCGTTTATAATGTAAAATATGTTTTACCTTTTTCAGTAAAATGGAGCTACAATATGATCCTGATGTGCAGTTTAAGCTAGCCTATCCGGATCCTAATGAAAATGAAACGGGACTTAAAACCCGGGTGAGGGGCCAGTGGTCCAGCAAAGTGGAGTTTATCCTTGCAGTTGCTGGCCAGATAATTGGTTTGGGAAATGTGTGGAGATTTCCTTATCTGTGTTATAAGAATGGAGGAGGTTAGTAGGTTATTCAGAATATTTTTTTTTACATTTCTATTCAACATTTCCGTTTTTTTGCATATCATTTTTGAAATCTAATGTAGAACATTTGTTTTTTAGGGGTGTTTTTCATTCCCTATTTGGTTTTTTTGTTTGCCTGTGGCATTCCTCTTTTTCTTATGGAGACTGCTCTGGGTCAGTACACCAGCCAGGGGTCCGTAACTTGCTGGAGAAAGATCTGCCCTTTATTTGAAGGTGGCGTTTCTTTATTATTGTTATTATTATTATTATTGTTATTATTATTATTACACAATTAATTTTTTAATTGTAATTAACTGTGTTGTCTATGAGCAAGTAGAGAATCTCTAAAGAAAATATTGTTTTGATGGCAGCACAATTTTCTAATAAATCATTTTTGTTTTCATCCTGTGTTGACAAAATTAATTTTCTAATAATACATTGTTTATCCTCTTTTTATTAATCCTTTTTGCTTCTTCACATGGCGTCCACCTGTGATTCAATCTATGGTAACATGATAATTGCTAGAAAATATATATTTCTATGTGATTTAGTTTATTTTGTTTTTGTAATGAACTAATTATTTATCTTTCATTGCATGTACAAAGCTCATAGCTGTTTTTTTTCCTCTCTCTTTTTAGGATTGGGTTATGGGAGTCAGGTGGTTGTCTTCTATTCCAGTACCTATTATATCATAATTCTGGCCTGGGCTTTCTTCTACCTGTTTTCATCTTTTAGTGGTGAACTGCCTTGGTCAAGCTGCAGGAACTGGTGGAATTCAGGTACGAAAGTAACAAAAACAGAATGATAAAAAACATCTCCGCAGACATATTTTTATAACTTAATTTATATATTGTCATTATTTGTCTTGTCATATTTCATTTATTTTTTGTTAAGACACCTGTGTAGAGTTTGAAAAAATGGGAAGCGCAAGCAATTTGAGCTTGTTGAATGCGACGTCACCAGTGACAGAGTTTTGGGAGTAAGTGTGAGTTGTTTTATTTGTATGGTAATTGTCCGTGAAATTATTACAGCGATTTTGTTTTGTAGGAGGCGGGTACTGAACATAACAGGTAATGTAAATGACCTGGGTAGTGTGAGATGGGAGCTGGCGCTGTGTCTCCTGCTTGCCTGGATCATCTGCTATTTCTGTGTGTGGAAGGGAGTGAAATCTACAGGAAAGGTGAGAACAAACATAACTCTCACAAAGATGGCATGCAACCTTACATTGCACAGTTGTCACTTATTAATGGCATTCTCCGTCCTTCAGGTTGTGTATTTTACTGCTACTTTTCCGTATGTGATGCTGATAGTACTTCTGATCCGAGGTCTTACGTTGCCAGGAGCCATTGATGGCATTATCTTCTACCTCTACCCTAATCCAGCTCGCCTTGCAGATCCACAGGTAGTTTTTAAGAAACTTACCCATTTTTAAAATGAGCACATGTAAATCTTTAATTTACCTATGAGGTCAATCGAAATCCTCAAAAATACATGTTTTTTCAAGGTGTGGATGGATGCCGGCACGCAGATTTTTTACTCCTATGCTCTTTGCATCGGATGCCTTACAGCATTGGGAAGCTACAACAAATAC
Organism: Paedocypris micromegethes; assembly: GCA_028031935.1. Classification (NCBI taxonomy): domain Eukaryota; kingdom Metazoa; phylum Chordata; class Actinopteri; order Cypriniformes; genus Paedocypris; species Paedocypris micromegethes. The sequence goes on along the minus strand of CM051495.1, from coordinate 26,625,832 downwards.
AACAACAACTGCTACAAGTAAAACTTAATATAATTATATTAAAATTAGGGCTGTCAAACGATTACATTTTTTAACTAGTTATTCGCACTTCCTCAACCAAATTAATCGCGATTAAATCACAAATAATAATAATAATTTATTGTATGATGGAATATTGAAGTGTAAAATGTAAATTCAACACAAAATAAACGCTTGTTTAAATACTGGAGTATACCGTTTTTAATAAAGATAACAATGGGTAAGCCGGTCATAATAATTAAATAAGAAATAAGTAATATATTTTGAGGAAAAGAGACAACGGGTATGTATTTGTATATTTGTGTGGCAAAAGTATGGCACTGATAATTAGTCTAGCTGAAAAGACTGATCACACATTTTTATCTAAAGGATAAAAAGACTGCAAATAATTGAATGGCACTATATTCTTTCGATAAGTGTGCTGTGATTTCAGATTTGCAAAAAACTGTACAAATAATATTGAATGGTTTTGAAGTGAAACTTCCGGCAAAACCGGAAATACCGGAAACCGGAAGTGCGATTAATGGCGTTAATACAATTTGACGCGATTAAACAAATGTAATTAATGGCATGAGTTAACGCGTTAACTTTGACAGCCCTAATTAATATATAAAATGTAAAAATATGTACTTTAATTTGTTGAAGTTTGTTCTTCAAATGTTGTTTTTAATGTTTTTTTCTGCATTTTCTTTTTTTTTGCTTTCAGAGACTGTGTTTATCTTTGCCTGCTAAATAGTGGGACCAGTTTTGTAGCAGGATTTGCCATTTTCTCAGTTTTGGGCTTCATGGCTTTTGAGCAGGGTGTAGATATTTCACTGGTGGCAGAATCAGGTAGAAAACATGGCATGCTGTGTACAGATTAATTTATCAATGTACATTACATTATCTTCCATTTGTTTTACCAGGCCCTGGTTTAGCTTTTATTGCATACCCACGAGCTGTCGCAATGATGCCAATGTCTCAGCTGTGGTCCATATGTTTCTTCATCATGATTATTCTGCTGGGCCTTGACAGCGAGGTACGTAAGAGATGAGTTTTATATTTCAAAACCTGCATTGTTATGCTTTTTAGAATCCTGTCATTCAATTTTTTTAATAATTCTTTTTACTGTATCATGGACTTCTAGATCAAGAATTGATCATTGAGGCACAAATGAAAAGAACTTCCCTGGCGTTGACTTTTCATCTGCTATTTTTAGTTTGTAGGTTTGGAAGCTCTCATGACAGCCATAACAGACATGAACCCTTCCTTCTTTCTCCAAGGACATCGCCGGAAACTCTTCCTCCTCCTCATCTGTGTCGCATGCTTTCTAATTGGTCTCCTGATGGTGACTGAGGTAATTATGTGGGGTTTTTTTTTTTCATTTTGTTTTTGTAAACCATAAAATATCATGACATTTTATTAGTGTAAAATACCTAGTTTGAAGAGAGAACAGGTATAATTGGGTATTTTGTGTGTTTCTTCACTAGGGTGGGCTATATATTTTCCAGTTATTTGATTACTATTGCTGCAGTGGAATGACGCTTCTTCTATTCGCAATTTTACAGTCGATATGTATCGGCTGGTTTTATGGTAAGCACTTTAGAATTTTACGTAATGTGTTTAAGAAAGGTTGAATTCTGAGCCAGCTGATCTAGATAGATCATCTAGGACGTCTCTACTTGATTTACTACTGTCTTCTTGAAGGACGCTCTTCAGCTAGACGTTTTAAGGTCACCCTTATTGGTGCTAAACCTATTTCTTGACAGCCCATATGTAAAGCATTGACTTCCACCAGCAAATGATGTTGATTGTAGACAGGCTTTGAGAACAGATCCAATAATGTGCATTGAAAATGTCTGACTTCTGTAGGTGCTGATCGTCTGTATGAGAACATCGTAGACATGATCGGCTATCGGCCTTTGACCGTAATGAAATACTGTTGGAAATACGTCACTCCTCTTGTGTGTACAGTAAGTAAAACTATAAATAGTTTGGTTTATAAAATGCATGTATATATATATATATATATATATTTTTTTTTTTTAATAATATTTATTTCAATTTTTAGTCATATGCTTATTTGTTAATAATAAAAAATATATACTTTTTCGCAGGCTACATTTGTCTTCTTTTTGGTCAAATTCACTCCTCTGAAGTTTAACAACACTTTTGAGTATCCCTGGTGGGGGTATGCGGTGGGCTGGTGGTTTACTCTTTCCTCGACATTACTGGTCCCCCTCTGGATGATCTATGTCATTCTCATCACTCCTGGAACTCTGAAACAGGTATTTTTCCCAACACACCTCAGTTGTGTGTAAACAGGCCACAGTTTTAGAATTCATTCCAACTTCTCGTTCAGTTGTAAGGGTGTCCTAGTAATGAACATAATGTTCTTTTATTGTTTTTTAGAGATTACGTGTCCTCTGTACTTCATCAAATGACTTGCCGTTGACATCAGAAAGACAAAAAGAAACCCTGTGACCTCAGCAGGAAGAACATCGTGTGACAACACTGATAGAAAAACTATTGGATTAAAAAAAGAAAACATCCTTGAGCCGCGATTGGGACATCATCGGTTTTTACTAATGACTCAACTTCCTCTTACAATCTCGAAAGGCAATGTGAACGCCAGACGGCTGTTTTTAGAAGTCAGTCTTCAAGATTTACAGAAATACGGTTGGTCACATTTCGCAGACCGTAAAAGAAAATCACAAGAACCTCTTCCATGAACGACTGTATCTGAAAAGACTTTATCATCGCACACGTCATCATTGTGACCTTATTGTGACAAATACACACGGGATATCAGTACTTTAGTCAAGGACAGAATGCCGTGTACAGGGACCAGTCTTCAGTTGGACCAACGTACATTACTGATGGTGTATGATTAAATCTGTTAGATAATGCGTTCCTATCAGCGGCGAAGAGTTGAAATGACTTAATCCGTGGCTTATAGCAGCTGCTTTTTCTAGAAGCTTTTTAGGTTCAAGGCACAAGTACGTCATATATATTTTTAGACTTAACACTTTTAACGATTACGTTTTTGTTAGAGTTTTTATAGAAGATATTCATGTAAATCATGTTGGAAGCCGAAGACATGTTCATTGTTTTTACCTGTTAAAATCCAATGTGGCCTGTCAATCGGAAAAAAAAAATTAAGTTTTTTTTTTTACTTACTTGAAAACAGGAAATATCACCTAGTCATGGAAACAAAACTATGCAAAAAATAATCCAACACACATTGGCTCTTTTTTTAAATAAGAGAAACCCTTGAGCATATTTGCTGATTTTGCTGATGAGAGGAAACTGTTTAGGTTAAAGTTCTCCATCTTCTTGGCAAATATTGCATATATGTAGGTGAAAGGTGAAAATCGGGGATCTTGTTGGGCCTTGATAATGGTTAAACGATAGCAGGAATGCTCAGTGATGTATTTCTGTCATTGATGAAGACTGTAGTTTATATAAGAAGTGAGTGAGAAGACTCTGAAGTTCAGCTTTGCTTTTCATTTGCACTGATGTACTGTGGATGTCAGGACACGACTGCTCTAGACGATGTGAAATGGAGAATGTTCTTCTGATTGTGTTTGATCATAGACTGGAAATATTTATAGATGATTATTTCTCTATTTGTCTCGTTGGAAGTGAGTTTATTTTTGTCAGTTGTGTGTTCTTCCGGGTCAGTAATATTGGACGTGATTTCGAGATAAAGCATCTTCTTGTATTGTTTTTCTGTGTCTAGGAGGAAAAACACAAAATGGTTTTGACATTTCAAAAAATAAAATAAACGGTTAACCATACGTATGAATTGCATTTGTTGGTTGTTCATAACAAACAAAATCCATTAAACTATTTTAAAATCCACTTTAAATCTCATTACTCGCACACAAAAAGAAAAGACGGACACCAAAGAATAATTTTTATATATATTTATTTCAATGACAGACCTGCTGTAACGCATCAAACTGTAAACAGAAAAGTCAAACAAGTTATTATCAATAATTATAATATTTCAATCGTTTGAAAGGTGTAACAAGGTGGGGAGGGGGAAACGTGCAAACCACACCAGTTAGTATTTGATCAAAAACAAGTGGGTTTCAAGAAACAGCCTTTTGAAATGCTTTCCCAAGATTTGCCGAATAAAGCTTCTCGGCCTCCAAGCTGTAATGAAAACATAATGGAAAAATAGAGCCACTGAACTTCAGTCAAGTAAGTCTTTAAAACTCTGATCCTAAATCTAGGGCGTTCACGAGATGCAGTAAAGAAGCATGCACTTGCAAAAGTATCAAAAGTGTGTCCATTTGGGCCTGCGACATTAAACCTCAAGGCTACAACTGGAAGAGTCGCAAAAAAAGTTCCACCAAGAGGGGGATTGCACTTAAAGTTTCAGCCGTCTTCTACCGCGGCTTCTACATACCGTACTCGTACAAATACAATGCAAAATTGTCGCGTCTCCAGCACACGTCCCGTCGCTGTCCTGACCTTGTTATGCACAATGCCTTTGCAGTTACATTGAATACTGTACAGTACATTGCTGTATTCAAGTTTACGATGCAATAAAATATCAAATCCTTTGCTTTCAGAATAATGCAGCCGATGAATGCCTTGTTTTCACGCCGAGGCAATCACCACAAGAGGTTTGCGTGAGGAATTGTGCGCTTTGGTTTGTTATTCGCTTGTTTTTTTTTTCTATCAGGAATGTCACTGCATCTCCAAGAGTTGTTAATTAAAATCTTTCCCAGCATTTGATGTTGTGAGAGTCTGAGAGATTATCTGGACCGGGTCTCGGGTCCCTGCTTTGTGCCTCGGTGATGGAGGGTCCGAGCTTGGGCCTGCCGTCCCCAGCACGCCCACCCGCCTTGTTTTTTGGCCCGTCTTTGTCGAATTGGGAGTTTTAGGAGCTGTCCTGGCTAAGACGGGTTCTCTTCACGCACAGCTTGTTCTGATCCGAAAGTCCAGTGTCGTCTTTTTTCCTTTTTAATCGACCCACCTATAATGACAGACAAGTCTTTTACGTTTCCCACAATGATAAACATTAACCAGCTCTTGCACACGTACGTTCTCAGTTACCACAATGCTATTTAAATAAAGCGTTGTGATAATGAAAACAACCTGGAATAGGTTACTACCCTACCCCAATTTTATTTTACATTTTTAAATGATGGAAAAGTAAATCAGCAGGTTTTTTTTCTGCTCAGTGAAGATTAGATTAGCTAATTTAGTACAATTTAATTACAAAAATGTGTAACTTAGATTTAGAATAACATAACCCTAACCCTAAATAACACCTTGGAATACGAAGTCGTAATCATTTTTTTATGTTTTTAAATGAGGAAAAATAAATCGGCAGGTTTGTTTTTGTTCCCTCTGATCATCAGAAATGATTAGATTACATTAACAAAATTAATACAATAAAATTACAAGAATTTGTAACTTGTGGTTAGAATAACCTAACATTAAATCACAACTTGAAATACAAAGTCTTAATAATATTTTTTTAATGAGGAAAAATAAATCGTCTGTTTTTTTCTGTTCCACCTGAATCATTTGAACAGATTATTAGATTATATTAGTTAATGTTACACACTGTTAGAAGTGAAATTATGCTTTTAATTTCCTTTCAGACGGATGTATTTTTCGCCGAGTTACACATACATTGCATCTGATTACACGTTATACTGACCGATATGTCAAAATGTCAAGACAGATTTAGCCTGGGATTATGGCTGAGCTTCTTGGCTGCATTTGTGTTTTTGAGCGGCCTGCACTTTGCCGAGGAACAAATAAAGCCATTGTTTATTCAAGCACAGATTTTGGTTTCATTACGCACGTTTCAACTTTGCAAACCGGATTGTCTGTGCGGTTTAAAGTGGATTTGGGGGCAAAAAGGCGCATACCTTGGCGTCATGTTCGGCGAACCTCTTGAACATGTTTGCATAGATCTTCTTGTCCTGCTCATTGTGCTCATGGATCTTGCGTTTGCAGATGGCAATCTGGCTTTGGGCTGCGCGGTTCATGGAGTTGACTTGTAAAACTTGTCTAAAGTCGACCATGGCCAGGCTAAATTCATTCCGCAGGAGATGTGCTTCACCACGTCGGTACAGAGCTTTCTCGTTGTCAGGTTCCAGCTCCATTACCTGAGGGCCGAGAGTGGTAAAGATATTTAGATTGAAATGTTGTGTATAGCAGTGTTTATATTTAGCCTGTGTTTACCTTGTTGCAGCTCTCCACAGCTAGTGAGTACTCGCGTAAGCGTAGATAACACAACGCTAGATTCAGGTGAGCCACCAATAGAAGGGCCTGGATGGCTTGAAGCTGCTCCTTTCCAGCCCGGTATTCCAGTTCTAACCACAATACAATCCTTTGATATTGCACTACTGCATGGTTGTACCGTCCAGCCTAAACATACAACATATAGCTTAAAATACGTCTTAAAGAGGTTAGGAATATTTCATTGTTTGTGTAAAGTTGTGGCATATTTAATTTTACAAACAAATGGTTTAATCGGCACCTTGAAATACTGTGTGCCCTTTAGTTTCACTGAAACGGCACGTTCCAGTTTCTCTTTAAGGTCCATTTCCCAAGATTCTTTGGCCTGGTGACACATAAATGGAGAAATTATGTAAGTTGACTTGAGGTTTTTCCCTGCCATATCATTGTCACCACTAGGTGGCGGCATTAGTCCTACTTTCCTGATTTCCAGCGCTTGTTTTTTTCATCGTGATTGTCTTTTATATTAAACTTAAAACTAAAACTGAAAAGCAGCGATATTTCCTAGGAGATAGTATAAATTATGTTGTGTTTGAACTTTTTTTGTATAAAACATCAAAATCTGATCAGGAATCATTGGCATCATCTTGAATTAAAAATTGCTTTAACATCTTTTAGTCGGAAAGAAAAATCTCACCTTTGCAAAGTCTTTAAGTGTTACTTCATACAGTAGCTCCGCATTTGATCCAATGTCATATTCTGGTCTACCTTCCTTTCCATATCCGTACCTGGATCAATAAAATGAGTCAGAATTAGAACCTTTGACCTTTAAGAATAAACTAAGCTAAGTAGTAGCGGAACATACTTAGGCTTCAGGTATAATAAACAGCATTCTCCTTTCTGGATGTTCTCCATAGCCCGGTCGACCCCAAAGGGAACACCCACATCCTCAGATTCGCCCACCGCGAAAGTGACGTCCCGAGACTCGAATAAGCGACCTCCACACCATCCCTTCAAGTGTACTAAAGTACAGGAATGAATCAACATTTACATTAAATGAAAGCATCTGCGAAAGGTGTCACATAAGGTCAATATAACTGCAGTGTCTATTATGGTAACCACCAGATTGTAAATATTTAATCTATTAAACTTACTCTGGACTGTGGCCCCTTCATTGGGATTGTTATAGCCTTCACCTTTGACCTTTATTCTTTTCACAATTCCACCATCTTCTGTAAGTTCTTCCCCTTTGAAGTTCAACAGCTCAATCTAATTTTGGAAAGCAGAAGTGTTAGTATTTCCCAGAAGTGTGATGAGTACCCGATACCATACTTGCGTAAAAGTATACCTTATTGTAAAAATTGCTCCATTACAAGTTACAATTCCAAAAAGACTTGAGTAAAAGTTGTAAAGTATCTAATTATAAAAGAACTCAACCATTTTATTTGTGTTGAAATCAGGCTCAAAAAAACACCAAGAAATGTGAAAAACAAGAACTGAGGTTTTGTTTCCTATAATAGGAAATACAGTTAACACCTAAGTGTTTAAAAATAGCAGAACAAAATAGACACAAAAGAACTTAAAATAGACACAAAAGTTGCTTAGATTGTTGAGACTCAGTACAAGTACAAAGTAGCCAAAAAATACTTACGTAACCAAGTTCTTTTACTCAAGTACTTTACACCACTGGTATTCCCATAGTAAACTCACATATGTATTTCAAATATGTCAGGTTTAGTTTAGATTTTCAGATAGTTTGTGAAAAATCGAAATCGAAGTGAAGCCTCGAAAGGATGCCCCTATAGATGCCTCGAATTTGACGTAGAAGTAGTGAAGGAGAAATTGTATTGTAAAAGTTGTTTACCAGACTAGACGTAACATTAAGCAACACTTGTTTGTTTTATGGTCGCTGTATGTGCTCACCTCAAACACGAGAGTGGCGTTGTGGGGGACTTTAGGTGGGCTGCCGGCTGATCCGTATGCATATTCCGGCTTACAGAGCAGCAAACACACCTCTCCTTTCTGCATGGAGCACACACCAATGTCCCATGCTTTAATAACCTGACCTGTGTAAATCAACCACACAGTAATTCATGATAATTCAACACTATATGCATTCAACTACAAAAAACACATAAAACCTCACGCTCCGTGCTGTTCTTGCGTAATGTAATGAATACTAAAACGCATGGAAGAGATTTCACGGATTCTCATTTTTGTTCAGTTTAATGAAGGTCATTTGTTACAAAACGTACACATGAAAAACATTGTTCCTTGCTTGAGTTTCACAAATTGAATTCAGCACTGTACCACAAGGTAATAGATTTTTTTTATCATTAGGTTACAAAACAGGTTTTATAACAGTTTTATTAATTTTATTAAAATACGTTTTTTTTACACTTGTTATTTTTTTAGTTACAACATAAAATTACTGCTACATAGTTTAGCTCTGCCTTGCCAAATTTGCATAAGCAAAAACTGCAAATGCCAGTTAATAAATACAAAACTTTAATCTTAAAAAAAAAATTAAATGTGCTATTAAAGAATCATTAAAAAATGCCAAAACAAATGATAAAAGATAAAATCTTTTAATACATCTAATTATATGGAATCCTACCTTTGCCTGCGTTGAAGACAAATGGCTCTTTGCGATCAAAACTGGAGTCAAACTTCTTTCCATTGAGCAGTTTGCCTGTGTAGTGAACGTACACCCTGTCCCCGATCATCGGCCTTTCCCCCTCCACACCGGCATGTTTCACAATCTGTGCAAAACAAGGGGAAAATATTACCGCTCCATTGATTCTGGTTGTTCCTTTTTATCTTAAGTTAGCAAAAAAAATGAACAGTATTCAAATCTCATCAAATTTTCCCAATGAGCAACAGATTTTAGAAATCGTTTAATTCATTTATTATGAAATATATTTTTTAAGTGTTGAGTACTGTCCTCATGATTAATATTCCCAAAATGTTTTTCAATGGTAAATGTGAATAATCTTTTTGAGAATTACCTTGCATACTCCCCGGTCTCCGTTTGGAGTGATGTCAGTGCCCTTGGAGGTAAACGCAGTTGTTGGGCACTGATTAGTGGAAAAGAGATCCTCTAAAAAGGACATTTCCTCACTCGCACACACATTTGTTCCCCTAAAAAAAGAGAAAAAATAAATGTACACTGTTAAAATTGTTCACATTCACACATTTCATGGTGCCACAAGCTCATACGGCATATACCACATTACAATACACACAAACCATTACACCACAGTTACACCGCAGATGCTTGCTTGTTGTTGAATACACACGTGTATTTATGTCATTTGGAATGTATGTACATCTGATAGTACAACTGTTAGTTTCCATGAATCCTAAAATAAATCAAAAGCGGGTATTTGGGTTTCAGTGTTCAATAAAGTGTCCGTACATGCGCAGCGGAACACCGTGTTCCCATAATTCTGAATTTCTGGCACAAGCTCTGAATCTCAAGAAGGATGTCTTGTAAGATTCACGTCAGTAAATTCAGCTTTAAAAAGCCAGAAAAAAAAATCAGGTGTACATTCAATCCCTCGTAATGTGCAGACTAGATATTTACAACAACACGGGGATTTACCTGCAAGATATTAATATAATAATAATATTAAAAAATAATCTCTGCCGATGCTGACATGAATCAAAACTAATAAATTATTTAAAGTACATATAATGTTCCTAGAAAAAAGAGCCATTCTGTTCTTACGTTCGAACCACACTGCTCCTGTTTGTTCTTACGTGTTTCCGAGCAAACCCGCGAGAACAATGTGAAGCCACGTTGACGCAGGTCAGATGAAAGCACAAGCACGACGTACGCTGGCAGCCTTTTAATAAAAACACCGAAACTGCACACAAACACCAAAGCTGATCTTCGCTGTTCTCCATTTTACTTTAAATGCCAACCAGTGAAACTAAATGTGGCCTCGGGGCTGTAATAACTGCACAATCTTCATAATAGCCATGTCCTTCATAAAGTTCTCCTAAAACCAAATACCATTATGTTCCTCTAATGGATTATGCAAACTTATTCTTTCTGTTAGATAAGTAAAACCGACATTGTGTGGCTGACATTTCCAACAGCTCTGAGTTTCTCTCTTGGTTTTATTGATAGAGCAATAATGTGCCTTTCTTTCTGTTTCCTTGAGATGCTGCGTGCGTGATTCACTGGCTGATCAATGCCTCGTGTTGTCTGCTCATGTCTAGTTATCTGTTCATCGCTTTCCAGCCAAACGTCCTCATACCTTTTTGCTCTTCATGATCGACTGGTTTAAGAGTGGTTGGACTTTTCTGAGCTCTATCTCAGATGCCCACTACAGACATACAGAGTACAACGATGAGCACAGAGACTGTTGACTCATTCCAGTCGAACATACCGTTCACAGTGAAATACACCACGTACTAGCAGATTCCTAGTTAATCACCTTGTCACACACACCGTCCTTTTCTGTGTTCATGAATACTGCTGTGGACAGACACGTTTGAATGAGCTGGTTCCATCACATGCTATAAAAAGACATTTGGATGTATCTACAATATCTGTGTATAATTAGGACCCTAATAGAAATTTCGGGGTTTTTTTTTTGCTCCTATTTATGCCAATATGGATAATATGGAATTTTGGTTTTATGTCCTTTAGGTTTGTAGACTTTTTAAACATTGCATAGGTTTTTGTGCTCGACGACGTGTGAGGAACAGCAATGTCGTGAGCATTCAAATAGAGAGTTTACTCAAAAAAGAGACCCACGTCAGACATGCAGGAAAAAACATGGGTTGTAACCGGAGTGTAACAAACATAGAAGACAACAGAAAAAAAAATAATAATAATATAGGAGCTACTTAGCCTGTTTATGCATGTATAAATGTAACAATGTTTGTACATAATGTATACCAAAGATAAAACATTTTAAATGTATACATATTTATACTAATGTACAGATTATTTAACATGTAAATTAATTACAGGTAAACTAAAATATCTAATAGAATGCCACAATGGTCACTTTTACAACATGGGAATCTATAGATTATCTATAGAAAGAGTTGGTGACTATAAATCATAGTCTTTTGAAAGTTTTTTTTAAATAAATAACTGAGACAAACACACCGCTGTTGTCTCGCATCAGCCCGGAAAGGGGTTGCTTGAGTCGTTTTAGTCAGATACAGTTTACGGCATCTGTGACATAACGAACATTCTAAGAAAAAATTATTAGTCTAATTATGCATCACAGGTTGTTTTTTCCCCCAGCTTTTTTACATTTTCCTGAGAAATATGTTTATTGCCTAATGCGATGAATTGCCAATACCCGAGTTCTTCGGACTGCCCCTCTTTTTAAGTGACTCATTACATGCGGAAAACATGCAGACGTATTAACGACAAGATAAACGAATGCGAGCGCACGGCGGCTCATCTTCAACCAGAGTCAGGAAGAGCCGCGTCCTCCCAAAACACACCTCAGCAACAGCAACAATGCCACACACACACACACACACACACACACACACACACAAACACAAAGACAGAAAAAAAGATCACGCAAAGTGAGAAAAATGTAATATTTAAAACGAGACTCACAATAATTCCCCTTTGTTCCCGGTTCCTCTCATGTGTTTCACCATATATCCGCACGTACACAACTTGAGTTGAGATAGAATTACCGGCGAGCACAAGTGAGCCTAGCGGCTTAAAGAGGAATGATCCCGCCCTCTCGGCACGAGAGTACTAGATGTTCTACCGGCAGTATTTTACACTTGTAGACACCAGAAATGATCAACATGCTACGCCTCTGAGAGACATTTGGACGGGGGAAATGGAACGAGACTAAAGAAGGAGGAGTGTGCGTAGGGGGGGAGGCCAGTGTAGTGTAAAAATGAAGGGCAGGTCTTGGAAAGTGTCCACAAAGTAACACAATGTTCCGGCTGTACTGTAGCGCGCTGATGAGAACACTGTGTCCTAGTACACACCCTGACCCGTAACCCGTTGTGTGCTGACGGAACAGCAGGCGAGTAGGGAACAGCGTGTTAAAATACACGCAGCGGAGCGCAGACACAACTTCGGACGTATTCTTATAGTTTCCAATTGGTCTGATAAATATTCGTTTTATACCGACGAGCCGATTTGTTTTATGAGTGATACGTGTATAATATCCGGAAATGTTTTAAACCGCGTTTACTACCTGCTAAGTTGTTGCTCGCGTGTGTTTGTGTACGCCGTATTTACATGACTCTATACGTATGTTTTGATGTACGTTTTACGTATGTTTATTAGTGTGTGTGATGAATGGAAGTGATATTTTAAGATGATGTGCATTTTCATGAATTTTTCCATTTTGATGTTTTTACAAGCATTTTGATATTGTCAACAAGTCAGTTCTTATAGAGCTATATAGTATGTACTATATAGTGCACATTTGTGGTTTAAGTGATTTTGCTTTGTACGTTTTTTTTTATATGGGTCACAATAAGATTTTAATCATCGTTTATGTAATTTTAAGATAATGAATCAATGTTCTTCAGATAAATAAGATTCCTGATTTAGATAAATAATACATTCAATTAAATTACTGAAAATTGTTTTGTCCGCAGACCTATGATTTTACCGGATTATCCAAGGAGATACTAAAAGTAGTAGCTTTCATTAGAACAAAATGCTCCATCAGGTTGATCTCAGCAGTGGGGGATTAGCTTATATGTGAAACTGCTCTCATGTATATAACCAGCAAACAAACAAGAGCCACTCAAGGATATTACAGGGTGCGTGTAGGGACGCATGCAAACTCCTGTGACCTTTTGGTTCTTATGTTCTTAAACCTTGTGCTGCTGTAAAGTAGGTTGGATTTTTTTCAGATTAAATTGGCCAAAAATGATTGGCAAATTTAGAAGTAATTGTGATTGTGGGACTGTTGTTTTATTTAGTTTTTCTTAGCTTTTTGTTTTTTCAAGCTAGTATGAATTTTGACATGCTAGGACTAACATCACTGTTGATTAGGGTTTTTGTGTTCTTTAAATGAGCTTTTCTTAAAACAGCTCGTGGAATTTTTCTGCTGTTTCATTAGTTTAAAAATCCTATAAGGAGAGGATATAATTTATTATTAATTTCAGTCACTGTGGTCACCTGAAAGTTATATATGATGTCAAGAGTTCCAGAAATGTTTTTGACAGAATCTACTGTTCATGAAATGCCATATGTGTTGTAATATCCCAATTTTAAATCATGTTTATGGTTATTGTATGTAGACATGTTTTTTAGTGTGTAAGACATGTTTTTACCTAAAACGTAAATGTTCTAACATCCCAGACCCCTGTCCCTAATTTTGAGACAATTCCTTTATTTAAAAAAAATTTAGTTTTGAGAGTATTTACCCTCCTCTGAAAGTTTTTTTTTTTCATTTGCAGATTACTGTCAACTAAATTTAGTACATACAATAGCAAGTTGTTCAGAAGTACTTCTGATGGAATTGTGCACCTGTGCATTATTTTATTAAAAACAATGTTCCATAGATGCTTTTCAAAAACAGATCAAAGTTGACCAATCAGTTGTAATTGTTCTCAAATATGTAAACACGGGGGAAAATTGCTATAATTAATCCATTAAAAACAGACAAGTTTAATTTAAATGTCATGGATAATAGATGTTAATCTAAGATAAAAGGGCCACTTTCCACCAGAAACCACCATACATGTGAATATACCAAATGAGCATACATTAGAAATCAGTAAACCTGATACCTATTTCTTTAAAACCTGTGCATCTGAATTGTTCTGCAACATTTCCAACCGTCCAGTTTCAATTGCTATTTCAAGAAACTACAATGTTCAGAAATGTTTATGAAGGAAACCCTTCAAGCCAAGGTCTTTCATTCTACAGGTTTAATAACAATTTCACAGTGACGTGCAACACTTCCATGACCCACATTTCAATGTAATTTGGATTTCTGTGGCAGACAGATTCACTGGCTGATAGGGAGCTTGTTTGGAAGCCCCTTCCCCCCGCTGGCGTCTGAGATAAATGGGTCCCCGCTTGTAGAACTCGATGTTCTAGTTCTTTCTGTGGCACTGTCTAAATCCACGGCGGTAGAGAAATACGCTCTTTGAACAGTGGTCTCTTGTACGTTTGTCATGTTTTTTTCCACCTTTAGAGTCTGAGGCGGAATTAATGCGATTCTACGTTTCTGACTGCATTAAGTTCAATGAGCGTACTCACTGAGCGAAACAAGGTAAACATTTGAAAATATTCACTATGAGGCTATATGCCTTTATGGCTAATGTTTTTAAGTGTTACGCAAATGTTTTTCTTATGCGCATCGTTTTTCGCATTAGAAGCACACTAATAAACATATTTTTCTTTGTTCTGGGGGTTTATTATTTGTTTTACGTAACTTAAACCGCTCCTTGGCGTTGTCATGACAGTGAGCGACCGCATCTCTCTCTCTCGCTCGCTCGCTCTCTGTATTTCTCTCTATTTCGTCGTGTGTGTGTGTGCGTGTGTGTGTGTGTGTGTGTGTGTGTGTGTGTGTGTGTTTGTGTAAAGTGTGCTGTAAAGCAATTAGCCCATCTTGCCTAAATTATAGCCAGCGTCTTGTGCTTTCAGATTTACATAATAATTACACTTATAGTCTTGATAAATTCTGTTAAGGTCCTTAATGGCACAATGAAAACAGTCTGGTTTTTCAGGTATATCTGCCCAAAATTCTTTGTTCGTTCTTTCTTTCTTTTCCCTTTTTCTTTCTTTCTTCATCCCTTCAGTTTCTGTCTTCATTCCTTCCATTCTTTCTTTCTGCAAAGCAAAATCAACCTTTATTCAAAAAATACTGTTCTTCGCAGGTATGTCAACATCATTGACTGGCATACATCTAAACTGTTTGTCCAGTGAAGTTCAGATTTTTTTCCCTCTCTTTACAAAACTGTCAAGGCAAATTTTCAGTGATCTGATTTGTTAGGACTGTAAGTTTAGAAATAAATTAAGTTAAAGTGACTTGCAAATAACAAAAATAATGTTTATATCATTCCCTTAAATGTAAAATGCTTTACATTTAGTTTCTGTGAGACACTTACTCCAACAGTGTCTCTGTGTGCTCGTTTCCTTCTGCGGAAGGAATTGAGAAATTCAGAATGTTCCAATCCACCATCAGACACAGATATGAATGTATTGTCTATAATTACGTCCAACCAAAATGTAAACTTTTGACAGATTCTTTATTTTAATTAAATAAAAATGATAAAGTTTGATATGATGGTGTATAGAAATTAACTTGCTCAACAATAAGTTAAAATGTTAAAATGAAAACTGATAAAATAAAAAATGTTGGTACAGTACAAACATTTGTACAGTAAACTCATTTAACGCAAGTCAAAGTTTAAAATTTGGTTCTGTCCACCTGTCGCATCTGAGCTGTATCCAGTCCATAGAATCAACACTAGTAGTACAATACATGTTTAATCCACGGATGAAGACTAATGTCAACAGTCTGTGCTCACTTGTTGTTTGTCTCAGTGAACATCCGTGCAATCCTGCAACACACCCACTGAACTGAAAACAAACATTTAAAATGCAAAGTCATCCAGTTCACCCTCATTTTATTTTAAGTGAAATCCAAATATTATGTTTTATAAGAACTACATTTTACTTTTTATACCATAAGTCTGGATCCATTTACCGGTAATTATTTTAAATAACTATGACATATTCTGTATGTTATGGTGCTTATTTCAGTGAAGGTGCTAAATGTAATGCCACTCACTGAAGTGTGTCATAATGGCTTATTGTGTATCATAATGGCATCAATTTGGCTTTTTAAAACAGTTGGTGGATGTTTACGAAAATATTGTAAGCTTCTAGAGCACATTTAAACAGAGCACGTATGTATATAAACAAGAGGTATGTATATATCTTGCTT
Organism: Paedocypris micromegethes; assembly: GCA_028031935.1. NCBI lineage: Eukaryota > Metazoa > Chordata > Actinopteri > Cypriniformes > Paedocypris > Paedocypris micromegethes. Next base: position 26,609,708 of record CM051495.1, on the reverse strand, counting down.
CTAGCCAGAGTGGGGGTGGGTTTAACAAGTCATCAGGAAGCACAACAGAACAGATTGTACAGTACCGGTCTCTGCGGGGAAAAAAACTGTCTGATGAAGCTAATTTACATTTCTATTGTTTTATGATGAATGTCTGAGTGAAGACGGTTTTTTGGTGTAAACGACAAAGTCTGGACAGCAAATCCTCTATCAGTGTGAGCACAAAAGGGAGGTGAATGTAAACATTAACACAAACTGGGCTTCCCAGTGAGACCAAAATAAAACCAGGCCGCGTAATGCTCTTTATCTGAATATGAGGCGGCTGTGTTACATAACTCTCCCAGTGTTCGCTTAATCCACACCAGAGCTGAACTAATGGCCTCAAGATTAATTCTGCTTGAGCCGTCTGACATCCCGATGACCTTTTTTTTTGGCTATTATTGAACTATAGCTTCCTTGAAAAAAAGAAAAAGTAAATATGAGAAAAATAATTAATTTTATTGATGTCTAGAGATATGTCTTGTCTGGAAATCGTTTTTTTAATCCCAGAAATATTACACTTTAAAGTCAGCATTTAAATTTTAATATTGATTTGATTTACATAATTTGGATATACTATAATTTGGAACGTCTTAGATAAAATGATTAAAACATAACTATAATAACAACAGCTATTGTTTGCAAAATTGCGCTGTTTTGTTTTTGTTTGTTTGAGTAGTACACCATGTTGGTATCGATAATTCGCCGGAAGAACTTTTCATTTGGAATCTCTGGAGGAAACCGGAAGTTGTTTTACGTACGAATTAGATCGCGAGGCTCCGCAGCTACTGGTCGTGTGTTAGCTCACTGGCAGCTCTAGTCAAGCGGTGGTGGCGCGTTTTTGAATTTACGGTCAAATCCAATTTGTCGGTAAGAAAGTTGATGCTTGTTGAGTCGTTATGCATGTTGATTTATATGATGTACTGCATTGTCGTTAAATAATATGTGGTATTATTATCCTGAAGCGCCTTACTTTTCTTAAATTGTTCACGTTTTGCGCATGGCGTAGGTCGGCCTGCTAACGCTTAGCTTCTTAGCATGAGTCCTAGCATGTTTGCCGGCGTTCGATTGATTGAATAATTAATTAAATCCTTTCTCGTTTCTTTTATTCTTAAATAGTATTCAACGTTTTGTCACTTTCTTTCTTGCACCTATTTTTTATTTATTCCATTGTAGCAGTATCGCTCTTTATTTAGCGTATCACTGTAGCCGCGCTGCTAGCTTGACGATTATGATGCTAATTATTGTTTAAAAACTTTGAACTTTTGTTAAATTTTACATTTAAAAGTTTGTTTCTCTTCTCTGTTTTAATTTTTATGAAATTACAGGTGTGAAGTTTGGTATTACTGAAGACATGGGAGGCAAGTCTTTTTATTTGTCGATGTTTGCTAATTGTTCATCTCTAAGAAAATGCTGGCAATGAACACGGAATGATTTATTCAGATGAACTAATGGTGCGATTGTTTTTGTTCTCAATCCATAGATCCTTCCCTAAATCGAGATTGTCCACTTGATTGTAAAGTCTATGTGGGCAACTTGGGCAACAGTGGTAACAAAACTGAGTTGGAGAGAGCGTTTGGCTACTACGGCCCATTGAGGAGTGTGTGGGTGGCCAGAAATCCTCCAGGCTTTGCTTTTGTTGAGTTTGAAGATCCCAGAGATGCTTCTGATGCAGTGAGGGAGCTTGATGGAACGTAAGTGCCAGCTAAGGAACACGAAATGCAATTGTCAAGTTTGTAGATGAACATGCATTGTTATTTTTTTGGATCTTTTGTAGGACAATAACAGACATGGCACAATGCATTATATACTAGATGTCTCATGTTCTTGGGAAAATCTACTGTTTCAGGTCACTTTGTGGATGTCGAGTGAGAGTGGAAATGTCCAGCGGTGAGAAGCGTTCAAGAAACCGAGGACCACCACCTTCTTGGAGTCGCCGCTCACGTGATGATTATAGACGACGTAGCCCCCCACCCAGACGCAGGTAACGGTTTCATTTGTGTGCTTTAAAGTACATTTGGTTTTTCTTTTAGTGTAGTTGATCTGGCCTTTGAAAAATAAAATACTGCTCAATGAGCTTCATTGTTTTGAAGTTAATTTAAACCAATACTTTCAAACAGCTTAGCCCATTTTTCATCCTTTGTGCTTATCCTAAGCCTCATTCCCCTTACCAATGCTTCATGTCCTGTCTAAATGGGTACATTCTGTTAGCGTTAATCAGTAACTTAAGTTGTAGTGACAGATTTCCAAATACATAAATTGTTTGGGTTTTGTGTAATTTCTCTCAATATTAATGAAGTTGACCACCCACCCCCTTTCAGAGACATCACCAAGCCTCTTCTCATCTACCTATGAGTCAGTCAACTAGCCCTCTTTCACCATCACGTGACCAGCGTGCTCCAATCAGCTCACGTGTTCCAAGCATGGCCATCAGCCCATTGGTTCCTGAGCATGAATCTATCAGACTCCTTCACCTCCAACGTTAACCTGGTCAACAAAAACAACCACAACAATCTTACAACCAATCATCGGGTCTTATGCCCTCCAAAAATGTCTTCATGACAACAAAACCTCAACAGTCCTCATCTAACTGAAAACATCAGCCACCTTCTGTTTAGCTGTCAGCAGTGTTAACATCTAGCAACCGCGTGGCAAAATCTGCCTGCAAATTACTCTCCTGACCAGCCCTCCGCTTCACTGCATCATAACTAGCTTGTTGAGACAAAATTGTAAGTTAATGCCTTTTCCTCCCGTTAATGACATTTATTTTATTTATAATTTTTTTAATTGAGGTTTTCAGTATGGACATGCCTGTTGGTAACTGGCTTTATGCAAATTTAATGCAAAAGCTATAACAGCAGCGGGCTTGAGGATCAAGTTTCTTTATATCTGGACCTTCATCATATATTTTTTTTTTTTTTTTTCATTATCTTTTTTTTTTTATGTTCCGGTCATAAGTTTTTCTATTTTAACATTCTCTCAACTTCGTGGTAAGAAAAAGAATTTATCCTTTTTTGTTTGTCATGCTCTGATAATAGAATCCATGTGATTAGGTTTCTAAACGTGCATCTTGATGGTGAAAGTGGTGGAGTGTATTTCTGACTTTACAGACTTTCTTGCGCCCATCTATAGGTCTCCAAGGAGGCAAAGCTTTAGCCGCAGTCGGAGCAGGTATGTTTTTGTTCACCTTTTTTAGATGTTTTCTTTTAAACCAGATGTCAGACATTTTCTTTTAAGCTAAATTGCATTTGTTTGTGCTGTCTTGAACTTTAGGTCTGGTTCAAGAGAGAGGAGAAGAGAAAGGTCTTTGTCTCGTGACAGAATCTATAAACCTTCAAGATCTTACTCTAGATCACGCAGGTTCGTCTTCTGTATAAACCCGGTTTGATTTCAGTCATGTTGAGGGAATTATTAGTTGTCTAATTTCATTCTTTGTTTAATTTTAGTCGCTCACGATCTAACGGCCGGAAGTGAGACCCGGATCCAGCACTGCGAGAGAAGCACAGCAGCGTGCGCCATTTCTCTTCAGAATAGGATGATTTTTTTTTTCTTTCTTTCCTTAAATCCTTTTTAAAATGTCTTTCCCAAAAATGTTACAATTCTCTTTTTCTACCCACCTGTGCTAAATGAATGAGGGGATGGTTCATGATCAGACTGTAATTTTTATTCTGTTTTGGCAGTGCAAGTGTGAGTGCATTAACTTGTATCTGACAACCTCTGGATTTGTATGCCTTTTGTTTGTACCTCTAATAAAAAGGTTCCTTACTGATTTCATAGAATTGTTTTCATTTGGCAAAAGCATGTGTGGATTGTTGTTTTGCTAATTTAGTTTCTTTCAAGTAACATTCAGATATTTACACATGTATCAGATGCACACAGAGCGATAGGTAAAACTTTTTTTTATAAGAAAAACATAAGAATCTTGACACAACTGAAATGTACCACTGAGCTAACCAAGCTTTTACTGTTGGTATGTAAAGCATATTTGTGATGGTGTTTATTTGGCGTTTCACTTGCACAGGAAACATGATCAGCAGCTTTCTAAATCGCACAGTTGCCTGCAAGTTGCACTTAACACTGCAAGGTGTTAACAGTACAGGAAGTGGGGATGAAAAGGAAGCTACAAAAACGAGACCTTTCACAAACAACTAAACGTGGATGCTGTCAATGCTAAAGCGTACAGTTTTGAAGTCCTGAGGTAAAAGTTTTTTTTTTTTACTTATTGTCTGTCTGGTTCCAATTTGATTTGTGATGATCGGAACTTCAAAAGTGTTATTCTGAGATGACAACCTAATGGTAAAGCATTTAGTCTTTACATTGTTGTACTATACATGCTAATAGGAAAAAAGTATTCAGAAATTGTTTTCAGAAAAAAACCAAACCACTGGATTAGATTGAATGAATGATTTCCTTGATCCATTGCATTTTAATCCTGGGGTTGGTTTGAACAGCTTCTTGAGTTTGATTTGATCCTGATTATTATTATTTACTGACATCTGACAATTATTTATGATTTAGATAGTATTTTTGAACTAATGTTCAGATTTCTTTGTGTCGTATAGTAGAAACTTGTCTTATTAATGTTGAATGAATTTTCAGTCACAAAAAATTAAGCTTGACATGTTTCCTAATAATTTCAAGTAAAATTAAAACGTTTCATCTGTTTTTCTTCAAGCGTTTAACTGATCGCTTAAATTCAGTTTACCGATGACCATGTAACGCATGTTTTTACCACGAAATACCACGGGTACATGGGGAAACACGGGCTTGTGGGAAACACTGTTTGAAACATGCACCGTCTTTAACGCTCTCTGATTTCATTTTCAATCACACTCAACGATTTGTCCCTATTTGTGAAAAGTCTGACTAATACAGTATGTGTTGTGTACAGCGTGAACAGAAAAAGCAGCATGTCAGACAAGAGGTCCAGAAAGATTGGCACTTCAAGAAGAGGTCCGAGAGGTCTACAGAAAAATACTAGAAAGGATGATGAACAGCATCTACAAACTTCTGATTCTGAAGTGGCACAAAATGAGTGTCAAGCCAATGAATACCGTCCATCCGAGGGTGGTCCTGTACTAAGCCCAGGAATGGTTCTAGATGTAAGTTCCAAAGGTTTAGATAAACCTGATATACCAGAAAGGAGTAAAAAGATTGGATCATCTCGCAAAAATGCTGGGAAAGCTGAACGGAAACCTGAAGCACACCAAGAAGAGAAGACCACTGAGCTGTTAGAAGAACAAGTAATTGCATCTGCCATGGAAGCAGAACATTTCCCTTCCGATCTTTTCTTACATTCTACAAGTGTGGGTAACCAAGAGGGAGATAAACTTGTGGGAACATTGCACGAGGGTTCTGCTAAATTTGAATCAGATTCAGAGGCGGTAAAAGGCGACAACTTGAGTCACAAAGGTTCAAACCCATTGCGAACCGAAGAGACTGACGTCCCAATTGAAGTCTCTAATGATCCACAACTCCTCTGTAAAACACGGAATTCACCTTCTGATACAGACACAAAAAGACATGAGGATTTTGATGGCTGTGAAAGTGCGCCACTGTCCTCTGCTCCGTCAGAGAGGCAAGATTTTAACGTGCTTTTTGAAAATGCAGGAAGTAATTACAGTGATGAAAAATGCCAGGCCAATACAAAAAACCTGATGGACACATTTCAAGACAGCAAAAGCCCTGAGATTCGTACGCAGAGCCTGGAACAATCTAGAAAAGAGGAAACAATTCTTCCATCTAAACAGGACACGCAATTAGAACAACTTGATGAGGGATCATTTTCCTCCACAAATCAATCTGGCTCTGTGCTTGTGAAGGCAGGAAGTGAAGTGGCCCAGTCTAACATTAGCCATGTTGAACCCACAACACTGAAACTGCCGCTCTCGGTGACTGATTTCAGCTCAGAAGTCTTCAGTTTAGAGACAAAAACAACCATTATGAGGTCAAACATGACTCAAAGAGAGGAGGTGGGGGGAGAGTCTCACATCGAGAGAAATGCAAATGTTTCTTTCGCAAACGATGTATTTCCCTCTCTCACCCGTCAGGTCTCCAACGATAGTATATTCTCTGGTAACACTGCGCCTCCAAATACCAACAGTGCAAATTCAAACGAGTTAGACAGTAAAGCATCGCCCGTCGATAGTCCTGAGACGAAAAAAGGTGAACACTTTGAGGACAGGAGAGAACAACATGTTGATTCTTTGGTTACAAGAGAAATACAGGAACATAAAACAGGATGTGAAACCGACTGTTTATGTGAGAAGACAGATCACAGCCTGACACAGCTGATGGTAATCAGAGAAACACAACATGTGCTGTGTGGAGAGAACCTCAACAGTTCATCAAACCTAAGCCCTTCACAGAACGACCCCGAACAAGTGCAGGAGAAGGAAAATGTGATAGAAGGAAATGAAAAAGCCAGTGCCGGAGTTGATCATTTGGCTTCAAAGTCAATGGAATCACCACAAGTCATGTTTTCAAAGAGAAACGCGGAGGCTGAAGAAATGCCAGTAGGGGGAGACAGAGACACAGACTTTGACATTCAAACGCAGGGGGAAAATGTTCCTTCTGTTATTGAAATAGAAGAACATCCATATTTGCATGATTTCTTTTTAGACAGAGAACAGAGAATTATTGGAGAGGCAGGTTTAGGAAAGGAAATTATTACTAAAAATGAGACGGGTGATGCAATAACCTTGAACCAAGACAGTTCACTCGAATTGTTGACACAAATCCCAGAAACAAGGCACGAAAGTGAAGAAAACAAAGAGGAAATATTAAAAGAACCCAATTTGAAATGTGTGCATGAAAATGTAGATGAGCAGTTCTTGTGTGAATTAGATTTAGAGTCCAGAGAATCCGCTGGAGAGGCCTTTTGTGATAATTTGGAGCTTCAGTCAGAACAACAAAGTGCTGGAGATGTTGACAAGGTGTCAGAAACCAGAGAAACGGGCCAAATGGAGACGGGCATGAACATTTTAGTTGGAGATGCTGACAACACCATATTGCCAAAGAGCATCATTTCTCAAGAATTACAAACTTTATTTGAAAGAAAAATGGAAACTGTGAATGAATCAGAAAGCCTTGAGTTCTCTTATGGTTTGTCAGAATTTAATCTTTATTCTCAAGATATTATCAGCAGCGTTCAGAACAATTATGACACAAGTGAAGACAAGATGGACTTGACTTGTAGATATCAAGAAAAAGAGAAAGAAGAGGAAACCTATGGGTCCAAACAAAAGGATGAAGATAATCAAATCAATGATTATTTGGTCAATTCAAACTTGACCTCAAAATTCCATTACGTGGGTGAAAATCAAAACAAGGAAAAGCATGAAAGCAGACATTTTCAAACATCTCTTGATCCAACGGTCACAGCACCGGCAGAAAATTATTCGGAAGAACAGCTGTCTGATTTATTTCATGAAATAAAAGACCCTATAATTCCCGAGACTGGTTTACAGTCAGTTTTTCATACAGAAAACACAGAGCAAACAAATCAATCTTTCAATTCACGTCAGGATGTATTAAGCGATTCTCCAACAGTTATTGATGAAGCATCTTTAGATCTAAGTTTGGGAAATTTTGAGACATTGACTCTTCCAAATCAAATGGAAGTGCTTCCTGAAGATCTCTACGAAGAAGATTTGCAATTAGAAAATAATGATGTTCACAATAGAATAATGGATACAACATGCAACAAATCAAAGAACAGATGCCAGAAAAGAAGTGAAGACACCGAAGAAATGCAACTGGAGAAATCAACAATGGAAATAGATGCGAAGTCAAGGTTAACAGAAATGCACATCAATAAAAAAAAAGAAACCGAAGAGAAAAAAGTTGAAGATGAAAATGATGCAATGGACAATTGTAAGTCAACGGTTGTTGCAAGAGATCAAATAAATGCAAATTTTCAGACAGAGACTTTAACAATGGTTCCTGAGATGAAGAGTGAACAAACGAATCTACATGACGAACCACACATGAAGAATTCCGAATGTATCTCTAGTCAAGGTTTGACTTTTGTAGGAGCCAGTCTTGAAGAAGTTGTTCAAGTCCAGTCAGATGATCATCAAGCTTCACACGATCCTGAACAAGCAGAATCAGACAAAACTACAAAAGCACCAGACTTTATTCTTGATGTGCTAGTTCCAGAACAAACTGCTAAAACACCCACCCCAGTAAAAAGACGAAAGATTGGCTCCACACGTAAAAATCCCAAAGCAATGCAAGCAAACCAGACAGATGATCCGGATGATTTACCTGAACGTTCTGCAGGTGATGGAGAAACTGAGACCAGAGCTGAGGAAGGTTTAGATGATCTGGATTTGGTATCTTTAGATGCTCTTAATAAGGCGGATCTTGGATTAGAAAAACTCCTAGGTGGCACAAAAGAAGCCGATGTTTCTGACAAATATAAGCTAGAGCCATTAGAAAATAATTTTCAAATATGTGATGAATATAAACACGACCAGAAAATTACATGTCCTGAAAACTCAGACGTGTTCAAGAAAATGAATAAAGAAGCTGAAACACTGACAGGGGATAAATATACAGAATCATCATTTATGAAAATAGAGATCATAGAAGAAAAAGAAATAATGGAGAATAAAGTTGTTGAAATAAAGGAAACGGTGTACAATTTTGAGTCAACGGTTGTTGCAAGAGACGAAAGAAATGCAAAATTTCCATCAGAAACTTTAACCATGTTTTCTGAGATCAAGATTGAACAAACAGAACTACATGAAACATCAGAAGTGAAGAATTCTGAATATATCACTAGTCGAGGTTTCATAAACTCAACAGATTCATGTGTAGAAGCTGTTGGCGTTCTTGAAAATGCTGTTCTAGTCCAGTCAGATGATCATCAAGCTCCACACGATCCTGAACAAGCAGAATCAGACAAAACTACAAATGCACTAGACTTAATTCCTGATGCGCAAGATCCAGAAATTACAGCTGAAAATAAAACACCTACTCCAGTAAAAAGACGAAAGATCGGCTCCACACGCAAAAATCCTAAAGCAACACGGGCAAAACAGACAAGTAATCCAGCGGGCTTACCTGAACATTCTGTAGATGATGGAGAAACTGACACCAGAGCTGAGGATGATCTAGATTTGGCTTCTTTAGATGCTCTTAATGTTGCTGATCTTGGATCAGAAATATTTCCAAATGATATTAAAGAAGGAAAATATGCTGGCACTAAAATAGAGCATCATACTCTGCAAATAAGTGACAGTCACCAACACCATGATCTAAAAATATTGTGTTCTGAAGAAGCAGGATTGCTCAAGACAGAAGAAAGGCAGAACATTGATGAAGAAGCTGAAAAACGAGTAGAAAAAGATACGTTGTTCAGGAAAAAAGAGATCAAAGAAGAAAAAGAAACAAAGAAGAAATTTAATGAGGAAACTGCAGGACTACAAGCAGAACTACACGATACATCAGAAGTTAAGAATTCTGAATATATCGCTAGTCAAGAATTGACAAACCTAACAGATTCATGCATAGAAGCTGTCGTCAGTCTCAAAGATGCTGTTCAGGTCCAGTCAGAAGATTATCAAGCTCCACACGATCCTGAACAAGCAGAATCAGACAAAACTACAAAAGCACTAGACATAATTCCTGATGCGCGAGATCCAGATATTACAGAACGTAATACAGAAAGTGATAGTCATGAGCCAATAATGATGAGTATTGAAAAGTCAGAAGTGTTTAAGAAAGAAGAAAGGCAGACAATTGATGAAGACGCTGAAACACTGACAGAGGAAAAAGATACAGAATCATTGATCACAAAAATCGAGATAATAGCAGAAAAAGAAATCGAGGAGAAAAATAATGAGCTAGTACCAGATATTCCAGAACAAACAGATGAAAATAAAACAGCCACCCTAGTAAAAAGACGGAAGATGGGCTCCACACGTAAAAATCCTAAAACAATACAAGTAAAACATGCAGGTAATCCAGATGACTTATCTGAACGTGTTGCAGATGATAGAGAAACTGAGACCAGAGATGAGGAAGGTTTGGATGATCTGGATTTGGTGTCTTCAAAAGAGTTTAATACTACATATTTTGGATCAGGAATATATCTCAGTGACAATAAAGAAAGCCAATATGATGGCACTAAACTGGAGTCACCAGAAAATAATCTTCAAATGTGTGATAGTCATCAACATCAGGAGCCAAAAATGAAATGTTCTGAAAAAACAGGTGTGTTCAAGACAGAGAAGCGGCAGAAGTTGGGATCATCTCGAAAGAATCAAAGAGAAAGAAAACAAGATCCTGTAGAGAAAATACAGGTAGTGCAATCACATCTTGAGAAGGCAAATGACTCTGCAAGTGAACAAATAGCTTCTGATTTATCAGAGAACACACTTCTGAGTGAGATAGATAAAGCTTTGAGAAGCTTTGAGAAAAAGACCTCGGATGATCCATTAAATGCTGATGAGCTGCTCATAAGTATGGTAAATCCACAGGCCTTGCTGAGCATTCCTGTTCACAAATTTAATCTCGTGCAAGAAAACCAAGCTGAACATGAGATGGACAGAGAAAAATGTCCACCATCACAAGCTACTGAAAGTCTCTCTGAACCTGGTTTACCAAGACGACAAAGAAAACTGGGTTCAACTCGCAAGAGTCCCAGACAGCAGCTCAAAGTTGCTGTAGAACATGAAAATGAAGAGAGTGATGAAATAAAAAGGTCAACTTTAGGAATTGACGTGAAAGATGAGCAGCCAAAGAATGACAGCGAAGAAGTTGTGGCGTCCACGTTTCTAAATCCAAAAGACCAAAAGAAGAAAAAATATCTTAACTTACCCAGTGCCCTCACAAGTGGAAGTCAGACAGAAGAGGCTTTAAATCTTGTTATTCCGGAAAAGACATCACCATCGACTAAAAGGAAATTTGGGTCCAGACGCACTAATAAAGGAAATCGAGACCTTGATGTAACCAATAAAACTGAAAATAAGGAATTAGGAGGAAACGGTAAATCCTTCAGCTCCGAAAACCCAAGCACAAGTGATAAATTGGCCGTATGTATTTTTTAAACAATTAATTTTTTTTAGCTAAACCATTATTTTTTAATTTATATTTATTATTATTTTTATTTCTTCTCGATTAAGGTTGGTGATCAAACTTCAGCAAATTGTTCAATTGCCCAGTCGGAAGCTGAAGAAACCGAAGTTGAGTACGTAAATTATCTAAGAGTCGTTTGTCGCCTTAAAATTCAAGCACTACTTTGAGTTCAGAAGATGATTTGATAAAAATAAAATTATATTGTCATTTATTTTTTTTAGAGATCCCAAAAATAAGCAAACTGATCCAAAAGACAAGAACATCCTCTCTGTGGAAGACACCAGTTCTAGTTTGGTCTCCTTGAACCAAATTATACACCACAACAGAATGGCAACAAGTGGAACACAACCAGGTAACAAATAAAGGTAACTAGAAAAATCTATCAACATAAACATTGCAATCTATTTTCAGTTCAGTACAACGTGGTCTTGGTGGGCAACAGTTGTGTGGGGAAAACATCCTTTGTAAGACGGTTCAACAAAGGGGAGTTCAGCCAGGATTATCAATCCACGATTGGTGCGTCTTGCTCATTTATTTATTATGGTAATTAAGGCAAATACATTAATAATGCACAATAATATTGCACACAGGTGTTGACACGTGTAAACAGACTCTGTTGGTTGAGGACAGAAGCGTTACATTGCAAATATGGGACACAGCAGGTCAAGAGAGGTATGATGTCACGATACGAATATGGTGAACAGATTTATCCACAAACCATTTAAACCAACATTTCTCTACAAGGTTTCACAGTATCACTACTCAAGTGTTTCACAAAGCTCATGGGCTTGTATTCATGTATGATGTCACGTGTTCCAAGAGTTTTTTAGCGATACGAGATTGGATCTCAAAGGCTGAGGTAGTGAAAGTTTTATATTCTTTATGAATATATAGTGTCTTCAAATGTTATAATACAATTGTTGTCAGGCTTTTGACTCATCGCTGGTTTTAACGTTGTTACCAACCAAACACAGGAAAGGTCTCGTGATGATGTCATCATGATGCTGCTTGGCAACAAGAACGATCATGCTGAGCGTGAAGTCCATGCTCAGGAAGGAGAAAGTCTGGCGAGAGTAAGACGTTCCTGTATCTAAATACAACCATACATGCATACATACATACTTGCATACATATGTACATACTTATATTTGTGTATATATATATATATATATATGGATATATATACATAAATGGATATATTTTTAGCTATTAATGTTTGTATATTAATATTTTTATATTAAAATATATGTGGTTTTGTGTTTTATTTTCATCAGGAGTATAAGCTTGTTTTCATGGAGTGCAGTGCAGCAACTGGGGCAAATGTATTGGACTCTATGAAGAGTCTTGCACAGTAAGTTCCGAACCACTGCAGTTTCATTTACTCAATATTGTTTTTTCTATGTATGCGTAATGCATTTTTCATTCTGTTAGGTTGTTAGTACAGAGCAAGACTAAAGACGCGGAACACACAACATTGATACAAGAGCCAACAAGGAAGAAGTCTGGTTGCTGTTGAAGACACTTTGACACTTATATACATACAACAGTACAGTGTAGGATAGTAAATATACAGTATAGTATTATATAGTATAGTATAACATTGTAGTTACTTTAATTTAACAAAGAGCAAATTTTCATCATTTGAATTAATGTAGTGTTTTTTTTTAAGTATAAAGATCCACACGAAGAATAAAAAGGCAATCTGAGAGTGCTGCTTTGTCAACATTGCATTAAATAAAAGCTGCTCGCATAAAAAAATATTGAAATCTGATCTCTGAAAAGTCCATGAGCGTCACCGAAACCAGCGTCAATAACACAACAACAAACTGTTTTCACAAAATCTGCTAGCAGCAACCCTGGAAGAAATGCATAACAAGTATTACATTCGTGGAACAATCGACCCACGGGATCAACAAACTAGTGCAGTTTGCGCATGAACAAGATGACAACGACAAGTAGACTGAGAAACAAGGCAAACACGATGAAGAATATCTGAGCTGCCCATTGGCTGTGTGGCACCCCAGTCACGGCTGAGGACCTCTCTGATGGAATCATGTTGGTAAGATTAAGCATGTATCCCAGCGTCCAGCCGATGTCCGTCTCAGATACCTGCAATTAAGACATCATTTTTAAAACAATGGCCGAGTTGGTGAATTAAAAACAATTTATGAAACATATTTTGTACATTTTGAATGTCTCTTACTTGTTTCACAAAAGAGATTTGGTCCCAGGAATTGTTAAACCTCAATCCTTTCAGCAGAAGAGTCATAATATAGTGAGCGGAGGCACAATAATCTTTCAGATATTTTGGCTTTATACTTGGATATTGGGTAAGAAGCTGCACAAATGAACAACATTAAGGGATTAAATTATTCTTGCACCAAATCTGATCATATGCGCCACGTCTGGAAACTCACAGTTGTCCAGTTTTTGCTGCAGTGAGACTCTATAGTAGAAAGAACCCGACTCAGAGGAGCTTTAGGAGCGAGACCGAGGAAGTCAAAGGTGTAGAAGTACGCTGAAAAAGCCTGAGAGAACAAGTTTGTGTTAAGGTTTCCTCATTCAAGACTATTGTACAATACACTTCACTTTACTGCACTCTACATTGGATGATGTAATAATGGAATGTGACTTCCATTGCACTTTCATGAATGTGACTTTCATGTAACTCTTGAAATTAAAGAGTTTGTGCAACTTGACTTAGACATTTCTATTTCAAGATAAAAGTTTTAATAGTACACTTACAAAAAATTCGCCACTGACAGGGGGCTGATAGACCCCATTAAAGCCACAGTCTGGCGAGGAGGCACAATCGGTCAGATTGAAAAGGTTCTCCATTGCGGACAGACACAGAGTAGAATTGCTTGTTCCTGAGAAAGTGACTGTAGCTGTTGCGTTAAAATTGATTGGCTTGTCCAAACAGGGAGAGTTGTACAGGTCAGCCATAGTAAGTGTTAGTTTATATCCCTGGTTATAGCATGGGTGACTAACTACAGATGACGAACCATCAGCCTGGTAGAACAAAAGGATATCAGACTCATTAGATGACATGCAAGTTAAACATCCACATGTACCGTAATCTAGAACACTTAAATTGTGAAAGGTCTTTTGCGCTTTAGGTCTACTTTGACTCATCTGCTCATAATAAAATTCATGATTACAGTGGACTTTGTTGCATAATGTTTAATTACTTTTTATAATACACTTGAAATCCTTGATTGGTTTGTTTTTATTTTTTTTTACCAACCTGTTGTAAATAAGCTTGAAGTCTTAGCAATGCCTGGTCTTGGCCATAGCAGAGGTAGCTGTTGGTGTAGACGCTGTAGTTGTACCCATAGAGCCGGAGATTGAAAGCTGATTCTGGAACCTTTACAGGGTTTTGTGGGGTAAAGGAGATTTGTGTCGATGCGCCGCCCAAATCTAGAGCTCCTATGATTCTTCCTGCTTTTGGATGGACCCAAGTTCCTTCAAACGTGTGCTGTAAAATAAAGCAGATGCTACACAAGATCCTAAACTAGCAACGATGAGCTTTTGGGCAAAATGAACACGGTTGCAATTTAAATGATCAATACTTGATTACGACAGTTTCAATACTGATAAGATCTTTTAATTATTTTTTAAAAACAACTTTTTAAAAGTAGTCAACTTAATTGGGCTGCCAGTTAAAGCGACAGCCGCTTTATTGGGAGAAATCCTCAAGTTCAAATCACATCTCATAACGCAAATTTATGCCACTTTATTGGGGCAAAATGGTCATGTCTCGAAGTTTCCAAATTCACAGAAGTCGACTAGTCAACTTTTCCCAAAATATTTATATTTATTTAAATATCACGTCATCATACACCTTAGGCCATATAGAGTAATAAGATGGAAACTACTGCCACACAATACAAGATAACGAAGAAAATCATTGCCATGTCCCACATATGCCCCTCCCACCTGGTCCCCCATGTCATGACAGACCCACAACACAGTTAACACAGCACAGCAGACATTATCAGTATTATATTAGTCACCTTGATGAAACTTTCCAAGAGGTAGTTGCTCGTGATCCAGCCATAGGCCCCTTCTTCCATCCCATTTAGTATTCGGACCCCTCGTGTGTCAAAAGGATAACTCTGGATTGTTCTGGTGACTTCTGCCATGATACTGTCAGTTTGAGTTTTGTTTTGTAAGCTAGAAAACACACAGCCATTTATTATAGGGACAAATCTATCCATCTATCCACTTGTTGAAGAAAACGTTCACCTCAGAAGCCTCATGCCTGCAGTGGCACCAAGATAAAGAGATGTTGACCTATGGTTTTTCTTTGGAACTGCATCTCTGGCCACATCCAAGCATTTTTTAAGACTTTCTCCAGCTGCTGCTGGGTTTTTGGCATAGCTGGATATTCCACCACCTGAGTTAAGATGTTAACAAGAAGTTAAGTACAAGACTTTCACAGCGTGGTTTGCTGAAAAGTCATCAAAAGGGCACAGCCAGGACTCTTATTATGTACACAGAGAGACACCTGTAGGCATGAAACTCATCACCAAGCGGGAACGTACCGTCCACATCACAGATCTGTTTCTGTGACACTACTCCTGTGTTGTTCTCTTTGTTCCCCATCCACTGGTAGATGAAGAGGGACGTGTGACTGGAGCCGGCGTCAAACACAATCCCATACTGAGAGAGGAACACAAAAAAGCTAGGAAATCTGACTAGGGTGGGATTTTGTTTTTTTCTTAAAGGTAAAAGAAAAAAATTCCAGTCAAGTAAAAACAAAATCACTATATCTTTAATGCAAATAAATAAAAAGGCTACTAATGTATTTATTGGTTCCAGTTACAATTGAACCATTATTATATTGCCATAAAATGTCATGTTGTAAATTTGATAAGAAATCATTTGGAAATCTTTCAGTGCGTTCTTTTGCATTAATTAACCAGAACCATCAGCAGAGAAGAAAGCAACTTGATCTGGCTTTTACAGACTCGTGTGGTTCAGTCTTCAGTGAAAGTGAAGGACATTATCACCTGTGTCGAAAACGGTTGATCCACAGACTGATGGTTAGCAAGGGAGAGAATAAGCGCAATGATGGTTGTAACGGTTATAGCTGCGAACGCACCACCCAGCAGCATGGGTTTCATCTGAACTCCCATGCCTGGGATCTGTGTGCAAACCACAAAAAAAGACCATAAACGCTAAAATAAACAGGAATAAATCAGTGTCAGAGCTCTGTTTACCTCTCAAGCACATTCACGTCGACATGTTCACGAGTCAATGATTAACTCAACTTTTAATGATTTAACATGATGTGGGAACATAATCATAATAAAAGTCTTACCTTATAATTCTCTTCACGGTGGCTCTCTGGCTCAAGAGTTCGATGTGGAAGAGATCTGGTCAGCGTGATGCAGATATCACCACACCTGAAGCTGAACTCCCTCGTCTCTCGTCTACGTCAACTAATTACACATATCGCTAACTTTTACACACTCAGGTACCAGGACGGAGCTTTACACACCCATAGCTCAAACTGCTAAACGTCATTGGACCAAATGTTGTGTCTGGTTTTAAAAATGAAGTCATGTTTAAAGTGGTATAGCCTCCAGGAATTTGGCAGGATGTCCTCTATAGTATCTGGGGAACAATGGGCACTCTTATCTTAGTAAAACTGAAACTAAAGCCCAAACTCACCAACCTGTAATGATTTTTACTTAATATGTAATCGCTCTTTTTTTTTTTTTAAGTCCTTGACATTTGTGTACCCAGTGCTTATCAGTGTATTTCCCACACACACACACACACACACACACACACACACACACAGAGGTGTTCCCGCGTTTGAGGTTTCTGAAAATGCTTTTAGTAGGACGTTTATTAGTTTGTAATAAAATAGAAGTTCCAGTTTAGGGTATAAATGCATTTTTTTAAATGAATTTTCAATGAATAGTTTTTTTTTTTATTTCATTGATTTATCTGTGAAGTGCGACAAACGAAAACAACAATGAACAGCTAAAAACACATCTCCAGTTATATATTTTAATAATAATATTGTATATAGCAATAATATTGTTTAAATACCTAGTTAAAATGTAAAATTAATTTACCTAATAATTATTCTTGTTTATGTTGATTATACCCCTTTGATTTTTTTTTCTTTTAGTACAAAGCTGGTGAAGATTAAAGGGTATTTTCAAAGAATTTTTTTTAATGCTGTTGCTGCCATGTTATTCCAATAAAATAAATTCTAAAATATACAATATTGTAGCTGTATATGCGGTAGTCAGATGTGTCCTAGACACACAGCCGGTCTTTCTACTTCTGTGGGTATATAAGATTGGGAATACGAGTAAGGGAACGCTCTCAGATGTTCTATTGACTCAAGCAGTTTAGCTTCTAAAAACGTTTGTTAATCGTACTGACGGAGGTTTAACAAAAGCTATGCAGCTGATCGAGTGTTGTCACACAATGAACGCAAATTATTCACGGTCAATTTTACATTAGCCATGAATAAAGACTTGGTTCTGCCAGGACGTATCATGAATCCTGACTGAAAGGCTTTTTGTTCCCAAACACGCAACATAACACTCAATCCTGCTCGAGTAAATAAAAATGAAAATAGCGCTTAAGTCTGGATCAGATTTTAACTCACAACCACTGTTAAGCAGAGGTGTAAAATGTACCTGAAAACCATACTTGAGTAAAAGTGATACCTCAGTGTAAAATTTACTCCATCCCAAGCATTTTTATTATTAATTACTCCTTAACAAAACAGATAACAAACTCAAATGTGCAAAAAAGTGCAACCGCTAATAACGTGATTTAGCTCAAAAATAACATCCAGTACCTTCAGCATCCTGCAGATGGCAATATCACGTCGTCTGCCCAAGAAATTAACCGCGAAAGAAAAAGATTATTTTGGACTAACTTTTGTAAAGGTAAGTGACCATTCAAATGTAGTGGAGTAAAGAGCACATATACTCAATCAAAAAAGTTGTCAAGCGAGGAGTGAAAGTAGCTTATATTTTTGATACTCCAATAATACTTAAGTAAAGTAACAAAGTCCATTTACTCAAACACGATAACACGTTATTGAGTTTGAGAGTCTTGCTGGATTCTCGGTGGCACAGCAAACCTGATATTTCGAACTTGCTTTGTCTTAATTGACTTGAAGTTTTTGCTTTACAACATTTTACATTCAGAATTGAACACTTCTCCACCCTCTCGTGACTTTGTTCAGGGTTTACAAGCAAAGAGCAGGAGCAGATCAAAGTGCGTGCTGATGTCATGCCGTCTGTCGCGTGCTTGCACTTTTAGTTTAACATGCAGCAGCGTCTTACGCAAGATGATCTGTGTTGTGGTCTGCTCCATATTATAGGCTCCGTTTATTTGTACAAGTTAACTAAGTAAATACAATAATGTATTTGTAGGTTGTGGCGTTGAGGAGGTTGAGGAGAAATACATAAGCGTTTGTATCAGTTAGGGAATTTTTAAATGGGCCATTGACAAAATTTACACCAGATGTAGCCATCAAGACAAAGATGGAATTCACACAAATAAATTAGAACATTTAAGTATACAGGTTGAGTCATGATAATTAAAGTGAGATCTACATAAAAAATTATAAATAAACTATATATAGGATATATATATATATAT
>CM051495.1:26552834-26583701 GCA_028031935.1 Paedocypris micromegethes | reverse complement strand
AAAAAAAAAAAAAACCCCAAACGCCCCAAAAGTGCTGATAAATAATACACGCTCGTGCAGGGTCTGTCAGGTCAGGTGCGCGCGCTCCAGGTCACATGATCACTCACTAATGCGCGCGAGTTTAGCTCCCCGCAGCCCTGAAGGACCGTCCCGCAGCTCACAAAAGGTTTAGCCACACAAACAAATACATAAACTGAGGAGAAGTTAAATAAAGCAGCGGAGCTTTTCCCTCAGCAGAAAAGAGCACTCTACAGTGGCAGCCAACGCTTTCTCTATCGGTCCCCGGGGTCTTTCTGTTTTATTCTTTTGACCCTCTTAAAATATTCACGGCATTTACAACATAAACGTGTACGCGCGAGAGAAAGAGAGGGGGATGAGGAGGAAGAGAGAAAGTGTGACAGAGAAAATGAGAAATAAAAACAGAGAGAGATTTTTTAAAAAAAAGTTATAAATACAAATGGGAAATGACACGGAGGAGAGGTAGAGAAAAGATAATGAGAGCAAGTGCAAAAGATAGAGAAAAAAAACTATGAGAAATGAGAGAAAGAAAAGGAGAAATGCAGAGCGAAAGAGTCACGGAATGACGTCAAGTCGAATGAGTGAGTGTGAGAATTTACGTGAGAAAGAGAAAGAGAGAAATAATGTGCCTTCCATCAAGAAATTTTCAATCAGAAAAAAAGACCAGGGCAAAGATTTGCAGCACTTTGTGTTATTTAGAAAAATATGCAAACTTAAAGGTCAATAACACCCACGTCATGCAGTCAAGGCTGAGATGGACTCATCTACATTTCAACACTTTTCATGCTTAACTGCGGATGATTGGTGACGATCTGAAAAAAAAAATAAATTTTTCCATACAATCACGTTAATATTCTCACATTCTATTTACAAAGCTTTTTTTTCTCTGCCATGAAACAAAGGAGCTTAACAAGATTTAATGTTTCAAAGAGAAAGACATATGGCATTTACATTACAATATAAATCAGTCATTAAGCGGCAAACCAGAGAAAATCTGAGAAAAAAAAAAACATAATCCCAATAATCTGATGGTCAATAAATGATGACATTCACATCACAAAACAAATCACTGACATTTGAAGCAAGTCAGTAGACGTCCAGTCCACAGCCTCCAAATCCAAATTCACTCCAACTCAAGATCCCATCATCAGATTTTCTTTTACATAAATGATGTACCTACTTCATACACTTACATAATCGTTTACATAAACGAAACAGAATGATTGTTTTAACAGAATCAGACACAAATTTCAACCCAAATTCTTTGACAACATGAATAGAACCATTGCTCCGCTGTAGTTTTCAGCCCGTTTTCATACTTTCACAAAGGCTTTTGGGATCATTTAATCCAGTACTTCTGAAACTGAACACTTATGTGATCTCTCCAAAGTACGACAAACCTGGAGCTTCTGAATTCAAATTAGGTTATACGTTCAATGGTTTTATTTTAATAGCTTGTTTTTCCAATCCGTACATTTTTCCTGACGTATATTTCCAATCCGAAACTCGATGTACTGAGGGTTTCACCTTTTCCAAGGGCTTTCCCCTTTTTCACATTTTCTTTCTTTTCTTTTTTTAACAACATGTGATCAAAAACAAAAGCTCAGGACAGACGTGTATGCAGAGTTAAAAAAAATATACACATGTAAAAGCATCAGATTATACGCGTGCATCACTTTAAATAGTCGCTGTTCATCAGTTGTTAGTCTCGCTGTAGATCCGAGCCTCTCCGTTTGCATTTGTGAGCCGTGTGGTGAAAAATGTGCAGTGTCTAATTCCTCGATAATGCACTAGAGTCGATAAGGTGGCATAGAAAAAGTAAAGTGCACATTTATAGCGGATTATAGCATTAAAGATATGTTTGCATGCTCATTCCAAAGTGTAAAGTGACAAGTGTGAAACAAACATGTTTTGCACCCAGTCGCCCTATTGTGAACATGCTGGTCATGTGCTTTCATACCAATGCATCCATGGAGGCTCCAATAATCCACAACTCCGACAACAACAGTGTGTGAACAAGCGCTTATCTGCACTTTACGGAAGATGCCGAGTGGTGTCGGTGAATCGCTTGCATAACTTATCCAGTTACTTGTCATTAAATGTGAGGTTTTCCAATACACACAACACCATTCTGTCCAAGATTATAATAAAATATATAAAAAGAAATTAATTCCATACGCTAAAAGTGTTACAAAGTGTAGAGGATAATTTAATCTGTGCCTCTAAGCCGCCTGTAGTCTCCGATACTGATGTCAAGATCACAAATCTGTTGGGAGATATTTTTTTATGAAGTTAAAATAAAGTCTGCATGTCTACATGCTAACCGGATGATTGAAATAGTTATATTCCTCCCATTCTTTATCCATAGTGGTAAAAGAAAAGTGATGGTACGTTATGTACCGGTTAAAATGATTTTAAACTAGGTTTTAGTGATTTTAATATTGCCATGGTCGAGTGATTGCACATCAATGGCGTTTTAAAAGACAAAAACTGGGAGAGTGGGATTAGCTTTAAGATAAGCTGTTAGTAAGACTTTAGATTCCTCTAAAATACCAAACCGTCATTGGATGATGATCAGTTTCTGTGTCACCCTTGGTTCTCTATATTACTGAAAACTGGGAAAAAAAAGTGCGAGTCTCCATTTGTAGTAAAACGTAGACTAAAGATTTGTCAGGAATTCCAAGTTGATTTGCTGTTTTTTGATCATCCATCAGAGATTCTCAAGATCGAGTTCCATCTCTAGTCATAGTTTCTTTTAGATCCAAAACTTTGACATTTTGTCCCCACAATATGCAGGTTCCTCTTGATTCGGTGCGTAGTTCTTACCATCCGATGGGCTTTTCATGAACGTCGCCACGATTCAGGATGGAAAGTATTGGGGTCCCGTTTTAAAAGAGCAGCCGTGTGACCTCCAGAAAACTCCTGTCAAACCACTGTATTAAAAAAAAAAAAAAAGGATATTAAAAAAAGGTAGAGAATGACATTTTAATCAAAATCGTACAATAAAATGTGTAGACAAACTACAAGAGATGGATGTAACTACACAAAACAGGATTGGACATTTAAGATACCTTGTGCGTAAGGAACATTGTCTGGAGATGTGAACACAGGATTGAAGCGGAAGAGAAAAGAAAAACAAACAAACAAAAAGATGACGGAAACACACATTTAAAAAGCCACTCGGACAAACATGACACACAAATGAACAAACTGGTCCTATGGAAACACACCGCAATTCTCCCCAACAATGCATGATGATGCTGACCAAACATGCGTCAACGTCCTGTAGACAAATCTAATTAAAATGGAGAAATTTTTGCTCAACAAACGGCTCTGTCAGAAGACTACTGGTGAGAACTAAACGTATTTGTCTGGACTAAATACCAACAATTCTATTACTAATGACATAATTATGTCTGGGGATATTCAGTTCCAACACAGATTACACAATCTGCCAACACACCGCTGAATGGTAGAAGGGTGTACCAGGAAATGGATTGAGCATATTTATTTTGAATGATAAATGTCAATTTGTGTGTGTGTATGTGTGTGTGTGTGTGTGTGTGTGTGTGTGTGTGTGTGTGTGTGTGTGTGTATGTGTGTATGTGTGTGTGAGTGTGTATAGCATATCTAGAAGAACCAGTGATTTCACTTCACCAGTAATAATGTAATAATTCTGTTTTCAGTCACTTATTCTGACTTATAATCACAATATATTTGCAAGACTGATCATTCTATTGGCTCTTTTCTAACATAATTCATGAGAGGATCCAGAATTAAACATTTTAATTTTGGTAATTGTCTGTATAACATTTTTTAAGCTTTTGTAAATCGACAGTACTGAATAAACCATGTTTCCTGTCCAGACGTTTCCTCAAAATGAAAGCAGTTAAATAAACTAATACTACCAACTTTTTACACATGAATGGTTGCTATATCATATTTCATATTTTTCATTCTGTGTAATAAACTGAAATAAACTGACTGGTTGCTGCTGATTGGGCAGGAATGTGATTGTGACAGAGATTGTCTGAAAACTAGCGATCACGAATTCTCATGTGATTCTTTGTAAAAAGCAAATTGAAAGATTCATCACTACACAACAATCAGTGTTATCTGGAGTGATTCAACACACACTGACTAAAACCAGTACTGCCCATGAACCATAAGCATCATCATAGTCGTGTGTCATGAACGCTGGGAATCACAGACAGTGCCATGCTTCTGCTTACGACAAACTGAAAGTCAGTTTTTTTACTTTTTTGATATTTTTGACATTGTCCAGATGTTGGTGTCTTTGTATTACAAACAACTGGACATGGGAATCTCTAACCGTGAACACACACTATGTTGGGAAACATCACATGTCTGATCCCCTACACCCTATAAAAACAGACCAAACCAAAGTCAAAAGTTTCTTCTTTTGACACTTCCACAAGTTCCACAGTCCGTCGTCCTAAAGCGATAACAGATGGCTAAACTGACAGCTTAAACCCTGGAGCAAAGACGAATCATAGACCTTTAACAGTTAAAAGCCTCGCACATATGCTGTACGAACACCCCACTGATGAAAATAATTACTAGCAGCATGGCATCCAGCACATAAATCCACAGCGAAGCACAAATCTGTGCCAAAATGAAAACCAAACACAACTAAAGTACCTGTTTCGGAGTGACAGCAGGATCTGCTACTCGTCAGAATACTTCTAGGCTTCTCCGACCAACATGTAAAGGTGTGACCTCGTCTGCAACCTCCTCGTCTCCACCAACAACTACAAAATCAAGATGCAAGCATGAATCTCTTTAGCGAGGATAAGCTAGACATACATAGTGCTTTGAGAGGAGACGCACTTTAGTAAAGTGCAAAGCAGCATGAGCAGGACGCTTCCGATGACACAGAGGACCAGCATGGTGGCTACAGTCTGCTGCCTGTGGTTAGAAGCCACCACTGCCAAAAGATCTGCGTGTTCACAGCGCATCCCTACGAATCCAGGGTGACACCTGCCAACACACATGTGCACCACAGTCAAGGAAAAAGAAGTTCATTACGAAGACTCAAAGTTTCCAAACTTACACACAAGCGGGCGTCTCCTCCAGGATCAGAAAGCGACATGTGCCATGGAAGCAGAACTGACTGTGTGTGTCCGGGCAGTCATCAAAATGCGAGTGGACAGCCGCTGCTATGAACTCTGAACACAAAGCACCGTCATATTTATTCAGTCAGACTATTTCAGTAAAAAAAAGTCTGTTAATCAATCTCACCATCTACGCATGTCATGCCCCTTTAAGTGTGCAGAATCAAACTTTTTGAACACCTTCAAACTCCATTTCACATTTTTACAAGGCAAATTGAATATCTAACTCTATGATTACATTATAAAACTGAATTGTACATTTATTTTGTTCATATTTTCAACTACTGGTTCCGTGTCTATAGTATTTTTGCATTCAAATTTTCGCTGCAGATTATCAAAAGCTGGACAAATAATGGTTGCATCCATTTCATCCATTCATCACACATTCCTATTTGAAATAAAAGTAACAACAATGTAGCAAACTAAATTTAAAAAAAAAAATCAATCGTGTTACTTGACTAACACCATCTAATACAGTAGTGGTCATTTTAAACCTTTTTTTAATTAAATGTTTGATAAATTCAATATGAATGTTTTGAACTTTTTATTATTAAATAAATGCTTGATAAATGCAATATGACTGATCTAAATATGTTGCAGATGAAACCTTGTTATGCTGCATCACTTCCGGTGCTACATAAAATATTAGTATTAAATCGCCATCAAATTATTAAAAATTGTGTCACTGACATGCCTCTTTTTAAATGTCGAAGAAAACATTAAAATGTTTTATTTTAATTGTACCCAGCAGTCTCCCCCTAAAAATATTGATTGATTGAACAAAAAAAAAAACAGATATACTCTTGTAGTGCTATTATTCCTACAAATATAAGGTGATGTTTAAGGGAAAAGTCATACTTTTGACACGTGTAGCAGTGGTTGTTGTAGTAGTGCTAGTGGTGGTTGTAGTGGCAGCAGTGGTGGTGGTCGTAGTTGTAGTGGTGGTTGCCATGGTTGTTGTTGAGGTAGAATTCTCTTGTACATGTCCGTATGTAAAAAGGGAGCCTGCAAATCAAACATCAAATATCATGGAACACAATTGTCTCTAACGGTGCATTCAGATATTATTAACCCCTTACCCATATGTATTAGAGAGGATTCGAAAGAGTTAAAAACTGTGAAACTCACAATCGTTACAACAAAAAGCAAACAGCGAAGCAACAGCATAACACGCAACAGGGAAAATGGCTCTAGTACGGATGAGCAATGGCCTCTCGCTTCAGAGACCAATTAAAATGTCAAGGAACAACAATGGGAGTTTATGACTTCTGACCTTATGACTATTCTGAGAACCGCTGCAGTAAAAATACATTAAAGTGGATTTGTGATGCGGATCACTCCACAGTCAAAGGAACAATGTGATCATGGGAAACTGTCACGGTGCGATTACTTAACCTTTACATTTACGGAGTCTCTGAATCATCGCTACCTACAATCATTTTGTGCATTAACTGATGTGAAAATTATCACTTTCACAATGTTTTATCGAGCTGCTCCACTCCCAGATCATGTATGGGTTGATCCAGTAAGGACAACAGACCATTTACTGTCAAAAGTTTGAGAAGAGTTTGAAATATTGTGTGTTTGGGTGCGTATGTGTGTTTTCACCAACAAAATTTGGAAATGAATCATGCTTGTACATGGCTGTACAATCTAATCCAAACTAGTGACAATGCTAGTAAAATGGTAATGAACCGCTTCAAACGTCACACCAAAGAGACTGTGACAAAAAACATCCTGCAATTATGTGACAGAAATTGTACAAAGAATGGATTCGACATCAATACGTTTCTATTCATCCTTGGCTAAACTGCTTTTTAGGTCACGGAAAGCTAAAGCTAGTTCTGGTCTCATCGGGACGAAGGCAGGAAAACACTCTGAAGCAGGTATCACAAAGTTTTACTTGAGGTGCACGGTATTGAACAAAATGTTTCATGCAGGGACATAGAGAAAACCCACATGAAACTAAATTATTCTAATTAAATTAACTAATACAGTCTCAAACCACCAATCACAGCAAGATGATGGCAATAATAATAAAAATAATGATAATAACACGCTTTATTTATTATTAAGGCATTTTTCAAGAAGCTCAAGGTCGTCGTACATTAAAGAAATGTGACCAAATACCACAAAATGTGGCAATTTGACAACATTTTCAATCCAATCACAAATTAACAGATTAGGATTAAAAATATCACATTTAATGTTCTCATGCAGCATTTTCTCATAAAATCTCTTGGTTTTTTTTTTAGAAACATGTTTTTGCTACATCTGATTGTTCCAAGCTTAAATTAATACGACATTTTCTGAATTCTCCTCAGTGCAGGGCCGGCTCGGTGGATTTGAGGATATCTACATCTGTTTCTGACAAATTTCTAATTCAAACCGTTTGAACGTCTGTGTATCGTTGAGGCATCCAAACGTTTGGAAGAGAAAGTAGAATCTCAAGGTCGTCAAATCTTTCATAAATCAAACTCCATAACCTCAACTCTTTTTTGCAAAACATTCTCATATGACGTCCAAGTTAACGTTTCACAAGCATGGACAAAATACAAGGATTGCGTTACTAAACTGTCTTGACGACTAGTATTTTCTGAACCCTCGTGTGTGGTGTTTGAGCGATGCGAGTTCGGATTTGGGTCTGTGCTAGAATATTCTGAAAGTTATAGGCATAAGTGAATTGTGCCAATTAGGAAAAGGTCATTGTCTTGGGATTTTTACATTTACTTACATTAAACCATTCATATGTATCACTGCTTAATTTGAAATTGTATTGGGTTATGGTAAAAATTACATCCCTAAATCAAGTGTCTTTGTCTTATGTGGTGGATAGAGTCATAAAAACTAGTATTCTTCTAACTGAGATTTAGTTGAGAAAGTCCACTATGGCCACGGCATCTATGGAGACAAAGAATGTGAGACAGGAGCACAATATATTTTAAGTAACTGGGATAATGCAATGCTGGTAACGCAAATTCAATTGTTACGGAGGCATTCTTGGAAGCACACAGATCCGAAAATATACAGAAAATGTGTTAAACTACAAGGAAATTACAGTATACAGAATAATTGCATTATATTGCTGTTTCACAATTACATTAAGACCAGTATATTACAAAGACCCCTCAACAATTAAGAGTAAAATCAGAAACCCACTTATATCCTTACGTTTTAAACTTTACCAAGAAAATATAGCAATAACAACAACAATACAAATTAATAATAATAATAATAATAATAATAATAATAATAGAGCAAGAAAATACAAACTTTATATAAAGACTTAATAACTGAAGACAAAGCCATGAAGACAAAGAACAGTCATTAAAGAATGGGTCTATATTTAAACTAAGCTGTTTTAACCCTGTTAATGTCAGGAGCAAGACCAATAGTGAAAACTGCTGTCTGAAAATGGAAAATTTAAGAATTTCATTTAGAAAAAACATTTTGAGTGCGAAAATTGACAATTAATTTGACAAACCATTTGCTCTATAAGTTTTAATTAATCGTGCTAAAAATTTCAATAATTTATCAATTTACGTCCAGTCAGAACCACGTCACTCTAAACGCCCAGATTGTAATCAATATTTCTTACATTTACTTCAACTGAGTAAATGCAAAAACACAAAACAACAGTTTTCTCACCTGTGATAAGAAAGATTGTATCCCAAAATGCACGGTACATCTTTATAAGGCTTTTTTGTGGCTCGTTCTTGAGGATTCCAGCGTTCTGTCCTATAACACAAATCTTTGCCAGGATAGATGAAGGCACTGGAGAATTCCGGAGTTCGACCAGTTAACCAAAGATGGTTCTTTGTAGTGATCAGAAAAGTGATTCCACCCCAAATCTGTTTTCATACTTATTCATGTTTTCATCTACTCGTCATTTGATTCCACGCGAGCGCGCGTCGATGTGTGTAACGCTTGACGTCAAACTTGAGCAGCGCTACTCTTCGTTTTACAAATAGAGTCGCATAAGCGCCGGAATTTGTAAATATGGTTCAAATGCGTTTCGTCCAGTATGAAGCCAAAATGTGCAGCAGCAGTAAAAGTGACTTCTCAACGCAGATTAGTTCCACTCGAAACACCGACAGGTTTGGCGTGCGCGTGCTTGAGCAGATTGGGGGCGTTACTGACGTGCTTTAAAATTTAGTTTAATTGATTGTATCCCGCCAGTGAATCTCAAACATTTGAGTAACTCTTTAAACGCGGTTCAGAAAATGGATGGATGGATGGATGGATGATGGATGGATGGATGGATGGATGGAAGAACACTTTTTTGACGTTTCCTTACGCCTTTACTTAAAATAATTTAGGAGACAGATGAACGATATGAAAATTATCATCAATATGAAATTGATGCATGTCTGTCTGTCGGTCGGTCGGTCGGTTGGTCGGTTGGTCGATCTGTCTGTTAGTCTGTCTGTCTGTCTAATCAAGTCGCATATAGACTATTTATTTCATGTAGTTTAACTTAGCGAACCGTGATTTGTTTTCGCGAATAAGGGTTCTGCTGACCTCTAGTGAGCTATCGGCGCAATGTATTGTCATTTTAATGCAATCGTTTATATAAATACAGAAATACCTACTCTTATTCAATGAAAGTATTTTCCACGCCTTTTAACTTGAATTTGAGAACTAAAAAATCGAGTATCCCAATAGTGGAGTTGAGCTGCTACGTTAGCTCTGCCACGTGGTTTCGTTTTCTTTTACAGACTTCTTTGACAAAGTCTTAAGATATATTCTTTAATTAGATCAGCACTTTTCATAGAACGTTTGGAAACATATTTCACCCCACCGTACAGCCTTGAGTTTGACTGTACCTTACAGATCGTGAGTGTTCTAAAATGAAAAGTTACTTATTGCTAGCTAGAACACTTGGAGACGTTTTCGACCTCCCCGTCTCACTTTTTTTGCTGCAATCATGACTCGCCATTAAGGATAAACCGACTGTGCTTTTGGAAATACAACAGTCGGATTCATTTTTAAGTTATTATCGTTAGGAGACACAAGCGGAAATATGACAAATGCTGATCAGGTACGGATTGTTTACATATTTTCAACAATCGCGTTTTTATGTAAACTCGTAAACGAATAATAAATACGTTTACAATCTATCGATTTAACTGTTGGTTTGTAACAACAGGACCATATGATGTCGAAATATATTTCTGCTTGATCCTAAATTTATATGTATATAATTGTTTATAAATTGTCTGTGGTTATGTACAAAATTTGAAAGATATAATACATGTTGTATATAATATGTTGTGATTTTTTTTTTTTTAAATCCTAATAATATACACGTAGTTTTGAATTCCACATTCTCACAAGTGCATTAAACTCTTAAAGAAAGTGCATTATGTAACCCTGTTCCTTGTCCGTTAACTTCATGGTTGACTTATCTGAGCAGGGTTCCTCGCTCACTTTGGTGTTAATGGTGTTTTCTGCTGCAATTGGGGGAACACTACAGTACGGATACAACTTGGCCATTATGAACGCCCCAACTATTGTAAGAGAATGTTATGCTGGATTTGTGTGTCTGTATGAGTTAACAATCTATCATACCAGTATGTTGTTGAATTGTCTTTTTGTTACTCTATAATAATGAATAATGTTCTGTTCTGTGTCCAGTTTATTCAGAATTTTATTAATGAGACGTTTCATGAGCGATGGGAAATAGACTTGGAGGTTTATGAGATAACATTAATATGGACTTTAATAGTCTCAATTTTTTCTTTGGGCGGCTTAACTGGAGCTCTGGCCGCTGGACCAATGTCAGTTCGTTTTGGAAGGTATTTCTACGTTCTATTTTTTGTTTATATGAACGTACATTACACACTTTATGCATTTTGGCATTATAACTAAAAAAAACACATTTGAACTGTCCATGGTTGTTTCACAGGAAGAAAACTATGTTGCTGAACAACGTCTTCCTGATGTCAAGTTCACTTCTTGCTCTGCTAAGCCGAACAGCGAGATCTTTTGAGATGATCATCTGTTCCAGATTTCTCGTTGGCATAAACGCAGGTACAGTTGGACCTGCAATTTAGTTTACATGTCCATCTGTATTTTTTACATTACTTGATTTTGTATCTTATTTTAATTTAGTGATTTAAAATTGTCCCTTTTTAAAGGCATCAGTATGAACGTACAGCCTATGTACTTTGGTGAAAGTGCACCCAAGCACCTACGAGGTGCGGTATCCTTGTCTTCAGCCGTCTTCACATCTTTCGGACTGGTTTTGGGACAAGTTGTCAGTCTGAGGTATGTCATCATGCTCAAGGAGTAGAGGGCCTTATGAAAGTCTGGCTCACTTTAGATGCTTTTGTTACATATAAATCAAGTTTAGTTACATACGTATCTTAAATCCCACCCCGCTTAGTTTTAGCTACAGACCTTTCGCAAGTAATCTTCCAGTGAGTAAGCAGCAGGACAAATACAGTTTGAATGCCAAAAGACTGTGATGCAATCATCTAAACCAGCTTTAAGATTACTTGAAGTGGTGATTTCGTACAGAATGTACATATTAGTGTTCTGTTTTAAACACCTTTTTAGGGAAGTGTTGGGTAGTGAGCCTTTCTGGCATTACTTGTTGGCCAGTAATGCAATCCCAGGAATACTGCAGCTTCTCAGCTTACCCTGGTTTCCAGAAAGTCCCCGCTACCTGCTGATAGACCGGGGAAACAAAGATGCCTGCTTAAAGGGTGTGTATCAGAAACTGTTACACTTTTTAGACGTGAGAAGACTGTAAGGTAGAGACGGTCAAGAAATATGATACATGGATGAAAGCCCATGCGAATTGCACATTTATTTTATTAAAATATGCCTTAACGTAAGATTATAGCTTCACGTGACCCAGAAAATTGATTGGTGGATATAATCTTTACATTTCACATTACTTACATAAGTCACTTAGTTTGAATGTTTGATGTACAAAAGCCCTGCAGTGTTTAATTTTGCACATATTTAGTCAAAGCTTTTTCTGTAGAACTGCGACGTCTGCGAGGCTGCGAGGTGCAGAAAGAAGAGATGGATGAGATTCTGCAGGAACTGAAAGACATTAAAGGCGAACGAACCAAACAGCCTTGGGATCTGTTTGGAGAGCGTAGCGTCCGCTGGCAGCTGATCTCTGTGGCGGTGCTGAGCAGCGCCATGCAACTGTGCGGTAATGATTCAGTAAGTCCCCGGTGTCGTCATGTCTCAAGTTTGAGTTTAGAAACGTTTAGAAAAGTATATATTTTTTCAAGATGACATGTATAACCACATACAATAACAAAAGGCTAGCAGATTAATAATTAATTTTTTGTGGCTTCTTGTCCTTTAACCGTTGATATGTGTGGGTTTAATTTTTACCCACCGTGAATCTTTCATAAAACCAGACATTGCTGTAATTTCACATGTCTAAAATACGTACTAATTCAGAAGTGTTTCAGTACTGCTTTTATTAAAGTCACACACCTCAAGGATGTTTTTCCTCGGTCTTCTCAGATTTACTTTTATGCATCATATGTATTCCAAGAAGCTGGAATATCTGCAGGACTGATCCAGTACGTGACCATCGGCACCGGGATGTGTGAATTCACCGCATGTATTTTATGCGTGAGTTTTTGAGCCATATTGCAATCAAAACAGGTTTTAGTGACATATAGAATGCCATATAAAACATGTCATCTGTTTGTGCGTAGAACGTGCTGATAGAGAGGCTGGGCAGGAAGCTGATGCTGATTGGTGGATATGTTCTCATGACGGTTTGGGCGGTGGTTTTCACAGTGGCTCTTTCACTTGAGGTAGTTTTTCAACGCTTGAATCAAATCCTGCCCTGCGAGTGAATGCATGCAATGCTTATTTACCAACAAAACACTGTATTTAACTCTATTTGACATTTATCTTTCCCCTTAAAGCACATTGGCTGGATGCCTTACCTGAGCATGGCTTGCGTCTTTACCTATATTCTCAGCTTTGGGATGGGTCCAGGTGAAATGTTGACTCCCTATTCAGCTTTTCTTATTTTTCCTCCCGTTATATTATTTTAAAAAAGTGTTGTATACTACAGCTGGGGTTACTGGAATCCTTCCGACTGAGATCTTCAACCAGACGGCACGTCCTGCTGCCTACATGACCGCTGGTGCTCTAATGTGGCTGAATCTCTTCATTGTTGGAATGGTTTTTCCATTCCTTGTGGTGAGAGAATAAATTATTCATGTCCAGTTGTGTAAATCACTCGAGTAAAAGGGCATTGTTACAAAGTATTTTACTTTGTGCTTGTACTCACTATCAAAATATTAGCAACTTTTACTCTCGACTTGACAACGAAGATTTTCGTTTTTCACATTTTTTAGCCTAAATTCAGTAAGAGTAGAATACAGCTACAGATAGTAATATGAAGTTCTTTTAAATTTGGATACTTGACGACATTTACCAAAGCATTCTTGGAATTGGTGACTTGTAATGGAGTAATTTTTACAGTAATTTATCCGTACTTTTACTCAAGTATTGTTTTCAGGTACTCCTTACGCCACGGCTAATGTCTAATAAATGTATATATGTGTATGTTTTTTTGCAGAGTGGTTTAAGACAATACTGCTTTGTGCCATTTGGAACTGTATGCTTCCTTTCTGCTTTGTTCATCGGCTTGGTTCTTCCGGAAACAAAGGGAAGAACTTTAAAAATGATCACAGAGGAGTTCCACAAACGGAACTATCCGGAAAAACGAACGTGCCCTGAGGAGTACGACGTGAAACAAGCCCAGTATCAGCTTGGGGAAATCTGCCATTCCACTGCCTTATAATGTCGTTTCCACTACATGTTCAGTCGCAATAAATTCTTCATTCTTCTTTCCTCAGTTTCCATCATCTCACACACCTCTTTGGGCTGTTTTTTTGTATATTTGACATTTTTCTCATGCTATTATTGGAGAATTTTTGAAAATCCCAAACCACTGTCTCACAGAAGACAAACTCCTCATCAGTGAGATCCAGATTGTAGCTCTAAGGATTTAACATTTGTGTTATTAGTCCTTCAGAATGTTTCTCCGTTAGGTCAGCGCGACTCAGCAACGCTCTTACACTATACCAAAGTTCTGTTACTTTACTGTGGCAACTGTGCTTTAGCAGGATTCACTTGGCTTTTTTATTAACACAATCTGGAATTATTTATTACTTTAATATCGCTACAAAAAGGCTAGCATTTGTAGAATTTAAACACTTCTTTAACACGTCCTTGATTTTAGTAAGCAATTTGAATTGCATTAAATTTGCACAATGTATTATTCTTTTAAGATTTTTAACGACCAAAGAGAACAAAAATATCTGGTAAAAAGAAACAATTACAGCTTAGAATTGTCTACATTTAGGTATTTATCAAATCACTTGTGCTTGGAAGCATTTGCAATATTTTTTTTACCATAAATATTATTGTAGACTTTGAATGATTTAATTTATACTTCCTAAATGATATTTTTCACGTGCAACTGGAAAATAGTGTGTTCTAGAATAATACAATGTGTGGGTGGAAAAAAAAATCATCTTTTCTTCAAATCTCTCAAATACGATTTTGTTTTATTCCCATCTCTGTACCAAATTGACAGAGACACAAACAGCGTACAAAAACAAACATCAATAGAAAAGTATGCTTATATCCAAGTGTCCCAACCAACCGACAAACAAACGAAAAAAAACAAACTGCTGAGAAACAACATTTTGTCCAAAAGAAAAGAGAATATAGCAAACATGTACAAATGTACACTTTCAATGTGCATGTCTTTTTACAAAAGTGTCAATGCAACTGCTTGTATACAGTTATTAAAAGATAGGTCCTTTCAATGACAGAATTTCCTACCCATCGCTGTTCACAATCAGTACTGGGAAGGCACTTTGCAACACACACACACACACACACACACACACACACACACAAATACATTAGCAAAGAAAAACAAACCTCCAGTGATGTAAAACGTCTCGATATCATACTATACAAACAAGCCATAACATTAACACAGTCAAGCGCTTAAGCTTCCCAACACCTTCAGACATACAGTATAAATAAATAAGAGCTCAGGCGTACTGTTAAATAGCCATTTTTCATGGTTAGAAACAATAACTCAATCAAAAACTGATATTATATTCTGATATTATTTCATGTGGAAACCTCTGAAGCAATAGCACTAATTAAAAAAAAAAAACAAATTAAAGTTGGTGAACAGAGATCAAAGTGATGAATTTGTCTTGCATAAATGATAAGATCGCTGTCGTCACTTAAACCTCGGCAGTGTGAAAACTGCTATTTGACATTAAAATGTATTTTAATATAAAACAAAAAAGTGAGTGCCAAAATAAGACAAATGCATTAACACTGATTTAAGGGGTCAAGCGAAAGTAACACACAAAAATTGCATAATGAACAAATCTGGATTTCCGCCGCCAAATTGACAAGAAATGCTTCTATATACATGGACAATAATCACACAAATTAACATAATTGGCTGAATATGAAGACATGTTAAAAAAAAAAAAAAAGATTTTAAATTAAGCTGGAATGTACTGAATCTCATAGAAAAACTTTATGATAGGATGATAGAAGAAAAGGTAATAACAAAGCCCTCTATATTACATTCTAATGAGAAACGGCAGCATACACTCGTGTCCTTGCACACACTCTTCCTTTACACCATGACGCGCTTTTAAAGACCGCGTCAATCCAGAAAAACACAATATATACCCTCTGAAAAGGAGACATGGACATGTCATTATCAATAAGTTAATAAAATATATTCTTTGCTTCTTGCTATATCTTACTGTGAAACCTGAAACTAGTCCGTCTGGGACTAAAAAAAAAAATAGACATTCAAACATAAACACAAATATTTTACCCATCGATCACGTACTGATTCGTGAAAAGTTCTAATGACTTCTGATTCTGAAGTGAGTCAGGAAAAGAAACTGAATTAATGGTAATCGCATCCCAGATCGAAGACCCTCCCAACATCCTTCAAAGACTTCTGGGATCAAAACAAACAATTCCTAACAGGAATGAGGTATGTGCCGAGGAATTCTGGGTGAAGTGGGCGAATTAAAACGAAGAGTTTGAGGCTTGTATTCGAAACAAACATCCTCATCGACCAATCAGGAAGCAGTGCTATAAATAAAACGCACCTGTTAAATTAGGATCAGTCAAAGGTCAAATGGGTCAATTCGCTTTTTGACACCAACGTTGATTAGAGTGGTATCCACAATGGCTGTTTTCAAACATTAACAAATATTACAATTGTAAGAAACGCCCCAAAATGGCATCAAGAAGTAAGACATGTTTGGTTGTCCAGAAAAAGCAAAGTAGTATGAAACGTTTTCAATTCACAAGGTCATTTATCCTCTAGCCCCATTTCACCAGTGGCCAACTCAGAGTCCACCAATGAAGAAGCAAAGGCTGACTGGACAATCTGAAAGCCAAACGATTCAAGAAGTGACATGTTCTGTTGGGGAGAAAAGGGCGAACCGAGGTCACCGAGGCCGGAGCCAGCCGCAGTGCGTTTCTTGTGAACTCGGTGATGGTGTTTGTTGAGGTAAGACTTGGTGCGGAAGGTCTGACCACAATCACCACAGGCAAACTTCTTTTCCTGGTCCATTTTTGGTTTGGAACCACCTGGTGATGCCATCGCTGCCTCCGTTTGACCATTAAAGATGCAAGAAGTCACGTCCATTTCTGGTGCCTCGGTTTTCTGCTCTGGCTTGAGGTCCGTCCCGTTTGAAAGGTCTCCAAACGCTGCATCTGAACCGTCAGAATCCTGGTGAGGACATTTCCCTGCGTTCTCCTGTCCATCTGAGAAAAACACAAGGTGGAAAAAATGGACATCAGAGTGAAAGTGGACAAGAGAAAAAAGGGGATATTCATTTTACGTATAGTGTGCATTTCAACTCATGGAAATTGCTTACAATATATAACTATATCTCAATTGATTTAATGTAGTTATATTTATGTTTTTTAACAACGTTAAAACATTGTTTAACCATATAGAAGAACAAACAGCATCTCAACACAACTTGTACGTTTCATCGTGCAAAATTCACTTTCTGGACACAAATACGGTTCATATATTTTTATGAAGCATACTGTTAATAATGGCATAATTTCGCTTAAAATCCTAATCAAATTAACAGTGTTGGCAATTAATCATTATTTTTAGCACTCGAGAAACTCAAGCGAGCAAGAAATAGAACAGTACAGTGGAACAACAGAAGCCCTTCGCATCACAAATCAGCTATTGCAGATTCACTATTCATAACTTTATGTATGTACTTTATGTAAGATCTATGTGCGATCTTATGGATAATCCTGCCCTGCTGCCCTGCCCTGGCTGAAATAGGGGTCTCCAACTCACCCTCTTCTCCGTCTGCGCACACCATACCAAATGCTGCCGAGACTGTCTTGTTTTTACACTTTTCGTTACAGAAATGTGATTTTAAGTCAGTGAGATCTTTTAATTTGTAATAGGCATTGTATTGAAATAATGCAATCATTTGTTCTGGTTTTAATATGTTTTAAAATCAATTAAAATTCCAGATTTATCCATTATTAAACAGCTACTGTTAAATGGAAATGTGCTGTATTTTAAAAACGTGCCGTATACGCACTGAATTAAAATTTTTGGTCACAATCCTGTTTGTGAAATGTTTTTTGATAAGCTACAGACCAAACATAAATGATATTCACCGTATAATCAACAGTGGTGTAAAGTACTTGAGTAAATGGACTGCTACACACGGACTACATTACTTGAGGGTTTTTTTGGCTACTTTGTACTTGTACTGAGCATCCGAAATATAAAAGTAACTTTTACTCTTCACCTGACTACATTTTTGATTGAGTATATGTAATCTTACTCCGCTACATTTGAATAGACTCTTACCTATACTCACTTTGACAATCTCACATTGTGATTGTGAGCAATAAGTCAACATATTTTTCTTCTCTAGTTTGACTGAGTCTGACTTTTTGTTCTTTTTTATTTATTTTGTTCAGCCAATTTGAAACACGGTTAACTTTCATTACTACATTAGGAAATAAAACCTCATAAATAGTTTCTTGCTTTTCACATTTCTCAGTTTCTGAGCCTAAATCAAATAAAAATACTTAAGGTCTTTTAGAATTAGATACTTCACGACTTTTACTCAAGTCTTCTTGGAATTGGTGACTTGAAACTTGTAACAGAGTAAATTTTACAGTAAGGTATCCGTACATGTTTACTCAAGTATGGTTTTCAGGTACTCTTTACACCTCTGGTATACCCCCCAGGTTCTCAGTTCCAGCAGTGGGCTTTGTGCTTTACAGGCCTATACTGACCTGTAAGAGGTCCGTGAAGTGGAAACCCTGGTGCTGCAGAAGAGCGGCACTCCCAGAAATATGGAGTGGGACCTGGTTTGCCCAGGAGCAGCTCAGGCTGCAGGCCCAAAGCAGGAGGGACAGGCTGGGATAGAACTTGCCCAGTAAGCCCCTGAAAAGACCCCCCTGTCTCAGGAAACGCAACCAGGAGCCGGCGACTGGTGCAAAGGTCTACACCGCAATTAACCGCCAAGAGAAAAAGACAGAGAGGCCAGAGAGGACAATTGGAACACAGCGAGATGACCATTGGTTTTCACATCAGTGCTTATTAAAAGCTCAAAGTAATTAACAGATCGCTTTCTGGTACAGGCCAAACCACATGACTATACTGACGTAAAGCAAATTACAATGGTACCTTTCTTTACGAAATTAATTTGTGCCGACAGCACAACTGGGTTGCATTTTGGATGTAATTTTGATAATCTGTCCTAATAAAAAAAGTGTTTTTATACATTATAAAACGCTATAATAACTGTAATAAAAACTTGTTACATTCGCTATAGATAACTCCCTATGTAATCTACACCTGCATTGCCTTTCTCCACCACCGGGTGTCGCAGTTACACAACAAAACGACCGTGACAACAAAAGTGACGTTCAGCAATGCGTTCTGTAAAAGTGTTGCATGTTTCAATCAAAAGATCTCCCTGCATATTAGTGGTAAGAAAAAAAGAACGCTAAGATTTGACCTACCAAATAGTGAAAAAACAATTGTAAAATGAGACGATTTTCTTTACATTTTAGTCATTCGTAAGTGAAGGTACCACTGTACTTCTTTCTGATTTCAAAAGTGGCCAATAATAAAGCTGTACGTTCATGCACAACAAGTTGAAACAAATCCAGCTTTTATTTATTCAAAGTTAGTCCTGACTCCTGTTAAATGTTCAATAAGTATTGCCTTTTTCCATATGCAATGAATCATTGCTCCTTGTAATTACCGTATTTTTTGCTGGAGTGAGTGGACCGAACACTAGAGTAAAGTGAAGTCAGTAAGTTTGTCACTATGTGGGACAGTATCGAAATAGTGCTCTGCATTTAACCACCCAGTGAAGTGAACACACACAAACCCGGAGCAGTGGGCAGGGTTAAGCCTTGATGCCCGGGGAGCTGTCTGCGTCTTACTGTGCGTGTTGAGCGAAAAATACGGTAACTTTCTCAAATTTCAACCCAATTCAAAAACCTGCTGAAAACTAGAGCAAATAATTGAAAGCAGCACATTACATCCACAAAGATTCTGACAGCACCTACATGTGCACGTGTATGTGGACATGCATGAGTGGATAATGCTCATAAAGCCAGTGGTGATGACAGTAAGCAGAGAACAGAATGGGACATGAGGCCATGCTAGTTCGGTCCGCAACAATGAAAGCGATGCAATCGTACGGCAACCCTGAATGTCCTCAAATAACTACAAAGAAAAATGGAGGATGTTTTGATACTTATTGCCAAGATTATCATCTTATATTTGTATACAAATTTCTAAAGATCACTGTTCCATACAATCGTCACACAAACTTGTACATGCCGCGACACAGCAATTTTTCTCATCCGTCACCGTAGCGACCTGTGTTTGTGTTTTAAAGCAAGCGTGTGCTGTACATGACAAGCAGCGGCAAAACAAAACAGAGCCAGCAAGCAAGAAAGCGTTGCTGCTGTGGGGAGAGGCCTGCTTGCCTTCCACTGCGCACTGGCGTCCTGAGTGGTACGGCGCACCGTTGTGCATCTGTGGCCTGTTGGCACGTTGTTCGGGGAACTGATGTGCAGCAGAGGAAGAGAGCACGGACGAGTTGTGGTGCGTTTTTACGTGCACCTTTAAGTAGGACGCA
The DNA here is from genome assembly GCA_028031935.1 of Paedocypris micromegethes. NCBI lineage: Eukaryota > Metazoa > Chordata > Actinopteri > Cypriniformes > Paedocypris > Paedocypris micromegethes. The sequence continues at coordinate 26,563,339 of CM051495.1, read as the reverse complement.
GTAGAAAAACCTGAGACCATTGGAAAAATAAAAACAACACAAAAAACAAAACACAAAAAAAACAACAAAAAAAAAAAAACAGAACACTTATTGTATTAATAAATAATCACCGCGTTTTAAATCCATTAGTCAGGCTAGAAAACAAATACAACGGCATAATAGCCGCCTTTTGAGACCCTATTTGCCCACCAATCAGCCATTCGATTCCGGTATCGTTACCTTTGTTGCATATGCCGCAGTAGTTGTGAGGTCCTTCATTGTGTTTCTTCAAGTGGTCGGTCATGTAAGCAGCACGGAGAAATTTCCCACACACTTGACATGGTATCTTATCTTCATGGCACGCCAGGTGCGACCTCAGCCGATCTCTAGTGGCGAATGATGCGTTGCAAATCTGCCAATAAAACAAACGTCATTGTAACAACAAAAAAACTGATACGGCAGTTGTTATTTTGAGAGTTGAGCAAGTTGTGATCAATGTGTCGCTGGTTCGATACAATGACAAAAAGAATTCCATTCAGTTCTAAATCTCCTCGTCACATTTTAGTGACAGAATAAAGTTCATGACTACAGATAAGGATAGAAGCACTGTAACATGTCCTCAGGTGACAGTAAAACACCAGTTCATAAGTGTACTAATCAAGTACATGGGTTATGTGATTCGAACCTGTGACCCTTTGGTTGTAGACCCAACACCCTACCACAAAGCCACAACTGCTAAAAAAACAAGAATACGTTTTTTTTTCTCGTTTTAACGCATATATGAGACTACTCACTTGACACTTGTGGGGTCGCTCAGTGGTGTGCACTTGTTTAATATGTCCGTTCAGATGATCAGGCCTACAAAAACATCCCAGAAGACGGTGATGATGACATCCAACACAGCAGTGGTGTAATGTACTTGAGTAAATGTACATTGTACTTGTACGGAGTATCAAAAATATATAGTAACAAAGTAGCCAAAAACACTTAAGCAATCTATTTGAGTACATTTTTGATATGTACTATTTACTCCACTACATTTGAATGAAAAATTACTGTTACTCGTTACATTGTGATTGTGCACACAAATCGACATCTTTTTCTACCCCGGTTAATTTCTTGGGCGGACGAGGCAATGTCGCCATCTGCAGGGCGCTGAAGGTACTGGATGCACATTATGGATGCACATTACGAACTAAATTGCACATTGGAGTTTGACTGAGACTGACTTTTTGATCTTTTTTCCCCATTTTGGCTTGCCGTTTTAAATGTCACCTTAATTTCATTTTCTACTAGGTAACAAAACCTTATGGTTTCTTGTTTTTCCACATTTATTGGGGTTTTTTTTAGCCTAAATCCATTACGAATAAAACACTTAATTTATTTTAAGATGTATGACTTTTACTCAGGTCTCAGAATCGGTGACTTGTAATGTAATGGAGTAATTTGTACAAGAGGACATCTGTACTTTCACTCAGGTATGGTTTTCGTGTACTCTTTTACACCTCTGCCACACAGGGTGGCACTGCATAACGGTTTTACCTCGAAAAGCCTTTCCCGCAGCTTTGACACACATACGGTTTCCCCACGGAGCCGTCGTGGGAGCGCACGTGATACGACATCCGATCCTTGCGCTTGAACCGCAAGCCGCACACCGGACACGCGTATGGCTTCTCCCCGGAATGTGACAGCTTGTGGCGGTTCAGGTGGTAAACGTCTCGGAAGACCTTCCCGCAGAGATCGCACGCGACGTGTCGTCTCGTCCGTTCCCGCTTGCGCGTGTCCATCTGCAGTCCGTTCTCCTGAAAGTTGGCAATCATGCCCGGGGCATCCGCGGTCCCGGTGCCGGTGCAGGTGCTCGCTCCGCCGGTGAACGTCCCGTGTGGCGTCTCGTGGCCTCTGATCTGCGCGTTGTCTGGAAACATCTTCGGAAAGGTGACCGGCTCTGCGGACGGCTCTTTTTTCGGTCTCCCCCGGCCTCGTTTGGAGCCTTCGTTGTGAGGAAAGTCTACGGGCTCCAGCCGATCCGCCGCCTGTGTCTCCGGCGTCGGGTCGGGAGCGTTGCCGTCCTTGTTGTCCGTAAACACGCCGTTGTGCACGCCGCCGTTTGACATGTCCAGAGGCAGCGGGTGCTGTGACAGCGGCTCCGCGGCCCGGAACAAGCTGTGCTCGGCCCCGCGAGCAGGAGGCACGAGTATCTGGACGTTGGATTGCTTGATCACTTCCTGGCAGATCTCGATGACGGAGCGCATCAGGAGAAACTTGGCCGCGGTCATCAGCTCGGGGAAACATTCCAGGCGCACCACGATCTTGGAGGTGTACGCGAAGTCCAGGATGTCTCGGAAAACTTTGGGGCTGATGGTGTGCATCTCCAGCTCCTTGCCCTGCCCGTCGTCCTCCGTCTGACAGCTGAAAACCGACTCGAAATACTGGCTGCACGCCGCCAACACCGCCTTGTGCGCGGGGAAGCTCTCCTCTCCGACGCGCAAGATAACATCACAAAACCTGCCTCCATCTTTCCTCTGCGTGTCGAGGCTATGTAGCATCTCGGCGCTGTGTTTGGTCACCTGGTAAGTGTACGATGAGTTCCACGGCTGTTCTGTCCTCTCCATGCCGCCTTCATTCACCAGCCGAGCCTAACGCATGCGACAGAAGGGGGAACGGATGACAAACACTCAGCTAAACCGACGCGCTCAGCTGCGACCACCAGTCCTCGTCTTTTTAGCATCTAACATGTTAGCTAAGAGAAAAATGGCAGCCCCCCAGCTTCCTGTGAACTTTGACCTTTGCTCAACGGGAGCCGTTTAATCCACAGATATTCCTTTTGAAAACGCGGCTTGATCCGTCTCGCCGGTGAATGATCGCCACAAGCCGCGCGGGGACGATTCACACCGACGAGTTTAACTTTGGTTGTTGAATGGTGACCGTCTTCCTGGTTTCCACCCCCTCTTGCGCGTGAAGAATTCACATCCTTGTTTTCACCGCGAGCCCCTCCCCCACGCGCACGCCACTGGATACGTGACGGTGTTTGCCTCTTTATCTGCGCTCACGTTAACCCTCAAAAGGTGGAACGGCACAATATTTCTTAATCAGACACTGGCATGCGACCAGCTGCGTAGATTCACGGAAACGATGCTTTAAGAACCGTGTTTGAGCTTTCTTTAAGATGGATTGTTTTGGCAACTGATGGTTGCCCATAACGACCAGGAAGCGGAAACCAATTATTGTTGAAACCTGTACAACCGTAATACATAATCTTTCTGCTATTGCACGTATGGTTAGACAAGTACAAGGCAACAAAATGTTTTTTTGTGTATTGACAATAAAGTATAATCTTTTAGCAAGCTCACAATTACTTGTCTTTATATCCACACACACAGCATTTTAGGCTTCGGCAAAACAAAACATTTGGCATATTACAGTCAAGATTAGTCGTTATAAAAAGACAAAACCACATACAGTGTGTGAATGAATTTTATTTATTTTTTTAAATTTAACCATTTGTGCATATTAAATTAGCACATTTTCCAACCCCTGCCACCTGAACACAAATGCAATTTCAGAGCAGAACTCCTCAGTGATTTAGAAGACTGGCAAGGGGGGGGGGGTGATCCTTAAAAAAAAAAAAAGGCACAACTAGCATTCACTTCTTGAGGTGGAAGAATGGCCCTCTCGAACATTCCGTCTTCCGTTATTCCAGAAAAGGTTTCAAGGGCATGTCTCTGTGGCTGATAGATAATTTAAATCATTAAATGCAGACGTCTCCATTCCACTAACCAGTAATCTGCAGTGCTGCTCTTCCCATTCAGATCAACCCCTTCATGGGTGACATGGAATATTGTGCAGACATGGTGACTTTGACAAAGAAAATTCATCTTGTCCTAGTGCCTTGAGTGCAGGACAACCTTCCCCACATTGGAGAAAAAAACAAAACAAAACAAAAAAAAAAAAAAAAAACAATTCTATGTACAAGGTGAAAAAGAAATCCATTACCACAATCTGTACAATCCAGGCCTATGCATTATATACTGCGAAACCTATGGAGAAAACGACACCATTACAAAAGCAGCAGGGAAAAAAAAAAAAGATCCTTTTCCCCTCAACATTAGGCCTCTTTGAAAAAGGAAGAAAAATAAATTGAAAAGGTTCAGCTAGAGCACAGGAAAATAAACACGGCTCTGATGTTTGTACAAAATGGTAAAAATTAAAGTTCATTTCTCTCCAGCTAAAGACGGTGGGGAAGGGATGTCTTGCGTTACTCCCGACTGGTAACAGGATGTCATTACGGGTGGAACTCGAGCTCGTCAACACTGATTACTTTAGAAGGCATGGAGGGGAGGGGCTGCTGCAGCATGTCGGATCCGAACCACTTGGTCAGGTCTGGGCTTCCCCCTCTTCTCTGAGAATGGTTCGTCCGATGCGGACCATGGCTCTGTGACAGGGGGACTCCATGCAGATCTGGGAGAAAAGAAAACAGCTTACTTACTATGCCACAATATTGAAAATCTTTGAAATCTACACTGCAAAGTAAGTACACTTAAGGGGAAAAAAAAAAAAAAAGCTATATCTGCCAATGGGGTTTTACTGGTACAGGGTTCCTACACTTTCTGAAAGATAAAATTCAAGCACTTTCAAGGCACATGTTCAAGTTTTTCCAGCACCATACAGTTATAGTAAAATTTGTATTTAAGTTGGGTATAATAAAATAGTATATTTTAAGTAGGCCTGTCAAAATTAGCGTGTTAACGCATGCGATTCATTTTATATCCTTAATAATAATAATAATAATGCGATATTTAGTTTTAACGAACGTTTTGCCGCTGAAAATGCATGTGCCAATCACAAAGAAGATAGAGGAGAGACACTGACAGAATTCTACACAATTAATTTCAAGCATTTTCAAGCACTTCATTTAAAATTGAAGCATTTAAGAATTTCAAGCACCCGCAGGAACCCTGCTGGTAAGACATCTTGAAACTATAATTAACAATAAAATAACCAACTGGAATGTTCCACTCCTAATTCGAAGATGGTTAATTCACTTTGCCAAAAAAAAAAAAAAAAAAAAAAAAAAAAAAGTAAAAGTGTTTACAGTGTAAAGACAAGACTTGTACGTACTGGGTCTCTGCTGTTGTTGAAGTTGCTGTTGCATGACTGCCAACTGTACGTGTGTACCTGCTGCCCTCGGAGCCATGAGCGGATGCCCACCAGCACTGAGGGGATACAAAGGCTGCCCCAAGAGAGCGGGGGGCAGACCCTGAAGCTGAGAAAGATCCATAGCTTGGGGAAACATGCCTGTACGAGGAGATGAATACAATAATTACATCAAAGTGTATGGCACAACAGGATGTGATAAACATTCAGACGCACCCGTTTGTAATAATGTGGGTCCGAGCGGCTGAGGCTGGATACCCTGAGCCAGCATTCTCTGCATCACATTGGGGGGATACTGGGGATGAAGCTGGGGTGGAGGTCGGACCAGAGGCAGCAGAGGGACGGGATACATCTGGGGTCTGGGAAAAGGAGATGAAGTGCCTGGAGACAGCAGAGTGGGAGTGTGGTGGCCAGTTGCGGAAAGTGGTCGGGGTCGATCGGGGTCTTTATGACGATTCTGTGCGGGGACGGAGGTGGAACACGCCTTTACACCACTGGTCTGACAACTGGTGTCCACATCATCCAAGAAAGAACTGGGTGATGGAGGACCATCTGTAAAAGAAAACTGCATTAGAAAAGAAAAAGAACGTAAATTTCAAATGTACAACCTTACCCTCCTGAGAATTCCCAGTCTCCTCCTTGCTTCCTGGTCTACTCCCAGCATCATCTCGAACTTTCTCTTTTGACTCGTACATTTTTTTAATCACAGAAGTGGGAGTGAAAGACGCAGAAAACTGCAAAAAAAAAAAAATTAGCCCAAAACAGTGTTTAGTTCTTATTCTTAACCAGACTTTATGAAAATAACTACGTTACAGAGATTTGACAAACCACGCTAGTAACTGCATTTCCAGGTGAGCTCCGGCCGGGCAAATGAGGCCCTGGTGAGCGATTCATCCGTTGTCTATGAAGCATCAAAACAAATGAAAAATGCACTTTAGATCATTTTCATTTTATTTCAGAACCAAAACTCAGAGTCAAAACACATGTATATACATAAAAATACAATAGTCATATGTAGACACTTCTAGATCTACATACACTGTATGTATGCATGTATGTATGTATATAATTATAATTCAACCTTTATTAGTCCCTCAGTGGGGAAATTTTTTCTCTGCATTTAACCCATCCGACACGAACTCGGAGCAGTGGGCAGCCACACAGTGCGGCGCCCGGGGGCTTGTGGGGTTCAGTGTCTTGCCCAAGGACACTTTGTTGTAGAACTGTATGTATGTGTGTGTGTGTGTGTGTGTGTGTGTATATATATATAAAAAGATCTATACATATTTATCTCCATCTCTCTATCTATATCTATATCTATCTATGCAATCTAATAAATCACATTCTCACGGGAACTCAAAGTACCTGTTGCGAAATGCCTTATCCTGAGCTTGTTTGTTGTAACTGTGTTGATATTGTGCGCGATTTTGTGCTGCCAAATCTTGCTGAAATAAAGCTTCAAGACTGGCCTGGTCCACTCCTAGAGGCAAAGGTCTCATCTAGAGAGGGGGAAGAGAAAAAAAAAAACTATTACATAAATTACATAATGCAACCAGATTAAAATTCTAGATTTGTGGATCGAGTTGAAAATACATTGGATATGTCAATTCCACACAAATATTAAATGTAATGACATTATTTAATGTCATTTAATGTCAAATTAGTGACACACATTAAATCTAAAGCACGTTTGTAAGGGTCGTTGAGCGGTCTTCTTACATCTTGTCTCGCTTTACTGCTAGATGGATCATGCTGTCCCGAAACTAGTTCTCAAAATAGAAGACTTCAACACAGGGTTTGTGAAATCAATGGGAAGTGCTCAAATCTTTTTCTCTCTTAACGTCTCTCTCTTCCTTCTTCCAACTTCTAACGTTACTTCCTTCCAACTCAAATTCTCCCAGACTCCCGTTTATTCAAAAGTAGCAAAGTTCAGCAGCAGCGAAACAGTTCCTTCCTTGCAGTCACATAGCAACCGTCAAGGTTCTCTCTCATTCGGACAACGGACTTACACATTTAAAGTGAAAGTTAGAAATTATACACACACACACAGCTCTTGCTTCCCCAAACACACATTCTTTCACACTAGATAAAAGTGTGTGGCAGTGACTCCTGTGATTCTTCTAAGGCTACGCACACACACACACACTGAGACAATGCATATACATATAGAAAATAAGATAGAAAATGATAAAAAAATCAATTACTTCATGCATTAACTTAATATACTCAACAACGTTTAATAAGCATTTTGAAAAACACTTCACCTGCAGAGTGTTTCTGGGCCGATGCATATCTGGAATTTGATCAAGAACGTTCTGTGGGCCAGCGCTAAACCCTAAAAATGTACAACAAAAGTTGAAAATTGAATTTTAGCGAATGCACGAAACCTTTAAAAAGAAAAATAAAAATTTTGATTCCACACACTGTAGCAAAGACGTTACCACGAGATATCGTCACACCCCTAGTAATATATCCCTTCTCTGATCATACTACAAAAATCTCATACAAACCAGGAGTCTAATAAACACCATAAAAATAATTAGAACCTGCTGCAGGCATCATGCCAGGGAAGAAGTCTTGGATTGGAGTTCTCTGAGGAAAGAGTGGAGGAGAAGCGCGTTGCTGCAAAAGGCCAGGAACAGGGCCATGAGGACCAACCATCAAGTCCTGAAAACAAATTTTGATCTTGAGATACAGATCTGAGGGAAGGAGGAGATCATTTTAGGCAATCACCTGAAATATATTTTTCTGCTGTGAGGCTGGCACCTGAGCCTCAGACAGGGATGCCAAAGCAGGATCTACTGATTGATGCTACATCAGAAAAGAAGCCAATTAAAGACGAACAAAAGCATCAATCAGCTCAAAAATGTAAAACGTTAACACTGATGACAACCGTTCAAATCAAGCCATACAGAAAGCGTTACACAAGACAACACATGCAAAGCCATGTAAGACAATCAGACGCTCAAAAAACCCTTAAAAAACAAACTTATGCCCATCACTACGGGAAATATTGCAATGCTCAATGACTAACCTAAACAGCAAATTAAAGTGCAACCAGTCCTGTCCAACTTAAACAAGGCATATGCGTCAAACGTGCCACTTCACCTGCAGTTTCACAACATGCACTTACAAATGAACGCAAGCACGATTGTTTGCAGAGTACTTACATTGCTCCCACTGGCTTTTGGGTGGGTGGGCAGAGTTCCACTTGCCTTCATGGTGTTCACTAACTTGTTAAATGCGGACATATCAGGGTCTTTCTGCCGCTGCGTACCACTGGTTACTCCTGTGAGCGCTTCTTCCAGATGCTCTGCCATAAACGGAGTTCCTCGTCCTCCTCCTCCCCCTCCCCCTCTGCTCGGCTGCCTCTGGGGCAAAGATGGAGCCAGATCTGGCTGAACTTTCAGTCCTTTTAGACCAACTTCCACCTCCTCCAGTGAAAGAACTACCCCCGAGTTTGCTGCAAAAAGCAAGATGAAAGTCAACAAAAAACCATTGTATAATATTTAAGCAACAATCTTAAAACTGATCATAGAACTAACTATAGTTTCTGTTTTCTATGCTACATTTTACAATTTTTTATACAAAAAACAGGGTTCATTTCTTTCTTGATGATACTTACTGCTCTCCTTTAGATGAGCTTTGTTGACATTCAGACTGGACAATAGAGGTTTCAGATCAACTTTGGCTTTCTGCAGAAGCTCCATTATATCCACCTTCTCCTTGCGCTGATGTGATGATGAGATGGGCGTAAAATATAAAGAGCCTTGGTGTTGAGTTCCCGTCTGAGGGTCAAGACCTAAATGGGAATTTAAAAAAAAAAAAAAAAAAAAAAAAAAAAAAAAAAAAAAAAGTGTTTTTATACACTGATAATACAACATCATGTATGGCATTCATTTTCTAAAGATGTGAAAAGAGTAGACGTTTTGGTGTAGAGAGAAAAAAAAGGGGTAAGGGGGGGCGGGGGGTTGCACCAAAATGAAAATTAGAGGAACGTTCAACAAACACATATTACAAGGTTTCTAATAATTTTTGCCCGTTTAATTGTATTGTATCATCTGTAGTTTTACATTTTCAATAATCATTTTGTAATTTCTCCTCGCTTTGGATAAAAGTGTCTGCCAAATTACTGTAAAGTACATTTCTCATTTTCTACTTACTAGGGTCAACAAGTTTAGCATTTCCAAACACAAATAAATCACAATTTTTCCTGGACAAGCAGACACACTTTAGCCAAACTTTTATTTAACGTCATTAGCCCATAAAAATGCATATACTGTATATTATCCACAATATCATTGAAGGAAACCAGACTCAGTCAGTTGGTTTGTTGGGAAAGCGATTCGCTCATGATAGTCTCACAACTTTAACATTCATATACCTTGAGTGAAAATACTCCTTGGTTTCCATTCTAGAAAGTATAGCAATGTCTATTGTGTTATTGGTGGAGATGAGCAGTTGCAGGTCATGTTCTTTTGGGCTGGTTATCTGGAGTTTAAGAAATGCGTTCGTGAGGTTGTCAGACCCCGTTTTACCCACATTACATACACTGAGGTTTAAAGTCAATGAGGATCCAGCAAAAAGAAAAGACACTGCAAAATTCTCACTTAACTTTGTGTGCAAACTTTGTACAACTTAATGATAGTGCACGAGCATTTTCTAGAAACGTGTCTTGCTTTATGGTCAAATGTTCATCCTTATATTTGTTGGTTGCAGCCATCATGCATTTTCAGGTGGGCAAAATATTCATAGTTCTAAAAAATTATTTTTTGAATAGCAAAACCGATAGATTGGACCACTTATTTTAAATCACTGTCAAGAAATAAAACTTAAACGAGCACCAAATACTTTTTGGGGGAAAAAAAAAAAAAAAACTAATTCTAAAGCAGCTCACCTGCTAGTCTCTCCAGCTCCTCATGTGGGGTGGAACGTAAACTGCTGGAACGGCTTCCAGAGGGACTTCGATTACTGGAGAACCACCGACTGAACCGGCTGGACATTACTGGACCTTCAGCAAGAACATCTTCAATCATCTGGAGAGGGGGAAAAATAAAAATGAAAATATTTAGACCCTACATCATATTATATAGAAGAGGATACACTCATGATAATAAATGACACTTACGTGATGTGTCAGCAGACAGCTAAGTACATATTTGATGAAAAGAGGCATTTTGGAAGGTGTATTTACCAAATCACCCTTATTCAAGTGCTAAATACTAAAGTTTTTTTCCACCCATTGATCTTTTGAATCATTCACTGCACTAGCAATAAACCAACAATACTGGCAATTACTCACTGTAACAGTTATCAAATGCAATTCTTCCAAGTTAAGATGGGCATAAATTTGCTTTATATATTTAAAAAAA
>CM051495.1:26479530-26552813 GCA_028031935.1 Paedocypris micromegethes | reverse complement strand
AAAAAAAAAAAAAAAAAAAAAACCACACACCAACCACCACACACATTCCACTCTGCTAGTACAGGACAATTCCACACAACAACGCCACAAAACATCCCAGCAAAAGAGCCATTTGCTCAACATCAGCTGGAACAACAACCAGACAATCACCACCAACAGCAATTGGGTTTAATCATTCGATATGTTTAAAAAGGTCAACCAAAAGGAGTAAAAAACAAAAAAAACAAAAGACAACCCCCCCACACACACAACAAAAAACTACTCCAAACAATTTAACTTAACCCAAAACCAATAAAAGTGCTTTTACATCCACCAAAACATTTTTGCCCAACACCATTAAAACGCATGCAGTGCTCCCCATAGCTTACCGAAGCCAAACCAGGCATGGTCTTCTCAAGATTGAAGAACTCATTGAAATCAAATTCTCCTGGGGCTTCCTCGGGAAGGACCTCCGCACGTGGAACCTCTTGATCAGCTCCAGAATCTTGAACACCACGTTCCACAGACAGCCCACCATTACACTCAACTGTAATGCATATAAAGAGGATCTTTAGAGGGGGAAAAAAATAGTTCAAGTACAAACATTATAGCATTACATGCCTTCTTTAACAGTCTCAGGCTTCTTCCTAGACCGCTTGGTCTTTCGTTTGTCCTCTTCCAAGATCCGGTCATCAAATCCAATGAGCTCGATGGTCTCGGACTGACTGGTGGGTCCTCCAGAGAACCATTCTGGCTCCTCTTCAGCATAAGAGTCATTTCTTCTCCTCTCACTGAACACCCTTTTGTCTCCAAAGTCCCTCTACAATACAACAGTTCAGGATTTTGATTCATTTAGAAGGGAAGGAGGGGGAGAAAAAAAATATATATATAAATAGAAATATATAATAATGTATAATATAGAAATGTATATGTATATAATATAGAAATGTATACATCTTTAAATAAAACTAATACCCTAAATCTCTTGTCCTTAAAGTCACGCTCTCTGTCACGCTCCCTCTCTTTTTCAACTCGTGGGTCCCGCTCAAATACACGTGCTGACATGATACGGCCACTGCCGATGCGTCGAGTGCCACCCAAACGGAGAGATTCATTCTCTTTGTTCTCCAGGGGGCTGATAGGACGACGAGGGAGGGCAGCAGGTGCCACTTGACAACCGCCACCAAAGCTACGACGCTGTGGACTAAGAACCACTTCTAGATCATCATCTTTTACACGTTCACGAGGATCTATGATGGGGGGAAAAAAGGCAATTTAAATGGGGAAATGAGTGGCAAACTGACTTCTAGCGAATCAAAATATTTTTTCACCAGCAATTCTACGTTTGAGTGGAACTCGGTCCTCTAAATAATCCTTCTTGTGTCCTTCTGGTGGAAAGCTGTTTTCTGACGATGGATATAGAGAGGCATGCCACTTCTCAGGATCCCAGACACCATCGCTATAAAGTCACAAAGACCGAGTTTGTTAGAGCTGTGTGCATGTCAAGTATTGAACAATGAGGCTAAACTAAAGTAGGGATACATTCACTGATAGACACTCACTTAAGAGTAAACGTCTACTGTTTGCATGTATATTACATACACAAAACCACACCCGTATCCTCTAGAGCTGGGTGCTTTGCTAAACCATTTTAGTTGTGGTTATTGCCACTTAACACCCAGAGGCTTAAATCTGACCTTTAGAATTTCATACCTAGTCGAACTTCACTATTGGGCCTCAGTAGGTACTGAATTGGTTTGTAATAGAAACAGTAAATGGAACGCAAAATAAGTGCATCAGAACCTTTCATACTGATAATAAAGATTTGAAACATCCAGTACAAAGTGAAAGTTACAAACATACTGTATAAATGAGGAACCTAATAAATTAATTATGGTTAACTCGAACAAAAGTTTTGTAAGGGAGGAGAGGCGGCAGAAGTCAGAACTTGTCACATTAATTGAACAAAGCAAACATGAACGAGCAAGAAACAAATCACCTGTCATATTTATCGGAAAGACAATCTGGCCTCTCATTGGAAATCGGCAATTCTTTGATTTCCATAAGCTCTTCCTGAAATAAAAAAGAAAATAAAAAAAAAACATTAGCCACTTCACAGCAAACACTTGGTTAAAAACAATTCAATTTCAATAACAGAAACAAGTTGATAAAAATCACTTTGAACAAAATGTAAAAACATTACGCAATTTACAGCTTTGATTTACCTCTTCTCATCTAAGGCAAAAGCCCACCCTGCACTCATAGCAGTCTAAGCAGTTACGCATAGACTTAACCATTGCCTCCACAAAGGCTCTACCAGCACAGGGGAAAACACGCCTGGCATGACGAGTCTTCTTTAGGGAAGGAGTCCCAGCACACAGATGGACGCTTAATCTACCCCAGCTGGATCTCCTCAAGGTGGAGGAGAAACTGCACTAGGAAGTCATGGTCCAGTAGGAGGCAATTGGACCTGCCACCTAGCTTTGCTTTCATCTCAACTTCAGAACAGACAGTCTTTTTCACAGTTCTTCCACCGTTATTCAATGAACAGGACTCTTAGCTACATCTGTTTTGAACAAAAGGTCTAATCTCAGCAACAAGTTTACACATGCATTTTAATTAAGGTAAAGTGACCGAGATTGCCAACATGGTAAACTAGTGTCCATATCAAAATTGCACTCGGCTTTTAACCCATCCAAGTGAAGAGAACACACAATCACCCGGAGCAGTGGGCAGCCTTAGCCGTGGCACCCATGGGGCATATGGCGTTCAGTGTCTTGCCCAAGATAGCAAATTGTAATTGCTTGATAAAAAAAAAAGTTAATGTTATTGTGGGTTCTAAAGAGCTTTGGCGATTTCCAAAAATGGTTTGTAGTGGTGTATAAAGGAAATTTTGGCAGTTCAAGACCTTTAACTGCGCCGATCAAGGGCATGTTCTACAATAACTATAATGTACAAGTAAACTGACATGTTCAGATTTGTTTGACTTGTTTAATAACACAAATTTCACTCACCTTGGTATATCGATAAGCAGATGATGCTACAGAGTCCTTCACAGTGTCCACCATGTTTTCACCATTTTGGTCCTCCATGACTCCAATATCAGACACGGCGGGTACCTGTTTATGAATAATAAAAAAAGATGATGGGGTGTTGAGGTTTGGTCAAAATAATACAAAGACTTTTTCAAACGGTGAACTGTAAGCCTGGGATTCGAACCTGTGATGTGTGTCACAAGTCCAACTCCTAGGCCACAACTGCTCAGATTGTAATGAGATTGAGCATTAGTTCACAAGGTACTACATATTGTGCCTATTCTATATTTGTGAACTTTCCAATACACTTTATAGTCATTAACAGGTTTTATATTAAGCAAGAACATAGCAGGAGAAGGGGTTACCAGAATGAGAGACCTGGTCGGAGCTAGGCTTAAATGGCCAAACTAAATGATGAAAATCACAAACATATATACCAATGTTACGCTAAAGCAGGAATATAAACGACTATCTCACCTGATATTTGAAATGGTGTCAAAACACCTGGCTTCTCCACGCCGGGATACCCGTTAGCTGACGGCTACCTATCCTACAACAAACTACATGAGACGCCGCAATTAGTCCAGATTAGGCATACAACGGAGATAAACTTTACCGACGAAAACCACGATTATCTTCACACAAAAAATGTCTGTTCTTATCGTTTCGGATTTAATCGACACCGACAAGTGGTCAGCTCTTCATTAGCAAACAGGCTAAACCAAACAAGCCGACGCCGAGAAATTACTTCGCAAAATACTTTATCTACACAGATTGCTTTTTTAAAATGAATGGCTATGTGCGTATCTTGTTTGGGACTCACTACTAAGCGCGTCTGCCAACAAAATGACCAGATTTGCATTCAAGTAAACCAATGAGTCGCGCTAACGGGCTAAGAAACTCATCCTTCACTCAGAAAGCTACACAGTGAGCTAACTGCATCGACGCCCGCTTAAATATGAACCCATTTCTACACATTATCGAATTCTACGTTAATAGGTTTGTTCCATTCAGAATACGCGATGTACCTCGGGGTACTTTCTCTGTGCTCTCTCTTTCGTCTCTGTTCACTCGCAGAGCGGCGAATTTCTTCAGATCTCTGACTGGTTCTGATCGAAGCCCCAGTCGGGATTATATAGAGCCAAAAATCGCCTTCACTAAAATTTCTTCCGACCAACAGACCGTTCAATCCGCATTTTTAAAATAAATACTCGGGACACTTTGTTTATTTTGGGGGGTTGTAATATTGTAGGGAGAAGAGGACACCAGCCACGAACATTTGCAGCATTTTAAAAAACGATTCGGGCAGTTACCAAGGGCAGCCATAGCAAATTGGTGTCACGTGACAGGATTAAGAAAAGTTCAGTGGCTCAATCATTAAAATTGAAATCCAGTATAATTAATCAAATTAACGGTGTGCGTATTTCCGCACATTCTGGTACTTTTACCCGAAGCAACTAGCGTTGAAGCACAATTACACATTACATTTTCATTATTTCAATATACTGTATACAAAAATGGTCAGAATTCAAGGTAATTGTTTTTAAGTAAAATCATAGCTTTGTCTTTTGCAATGCTTCCAATTCATTAATCTCGGCTTCAGTGAGAATAATTTTTGGACATTTAAGAGTAATTGTACCCGCTATTTTATTGAAAACACAGTTATTCATATAAAATATAACATAGTTATAAAATATTTTCATCAATTCTAATATTATATACTCTATATAAGGTTCTTTGTTTTCTGGCTATTCTTATTATTGTAATGTTCGACATGAAAAGTAGGCACACATTAAACGATTCGTTTTTGTTGACTTTTATTATGAAACATACCGGAAAAATATCCGCGGAGACGAAGTTGCCGAAGACCTGAAAACATCTTGCGTATAGCTGAAAAAAATGTATGTATTCTGAAGAATTAAGCTGTCTTTAATATTTATTATTTATTTTCTTATTATTTAGGTATGTTAAATACTTAATATTTTCGAAGTTGTTAATGTTACAAATTCTTGTTGTTTTGCATCTGTTTTGTTACTGTAGTACGTGCTCATGGGGTGTTCAGGGAGAGAACGTAAGACAGACAAAAAGGATGAGATTCTGGCTAATGAGAAGGCGAGCAGATTTTACAACAGAAAACTCGCCAGAAAAGCATTAATGTATCTTCTCTGCAATGTTTGGCAAAATAAAACATATCAGGTGCTTTTTAAACCTTTTTTACATTTCGTTTTAAAATGCTTCTTTATTAATGATTCTGCAAATGCGTTTATGTTTCTGCGTGTTAGCTAATGAACGAAAGAAGCAAGGCATTTTACAGAATAAGAAAGTGCCAGAGTTTTTTCGTTCTCTGGAGAATTCAGGTAAGTTTTGAATTTTGAATTTTCAGTGTTCATCATTCATGTCCTGAAATTACTACACAATGTTTAGGCAAATTCTGTTCAAATTAAGATATTGTGCTTTTAAAATGACTAGTTGTGATCCAGATGAAATGTAGAAATATCCAATCGGCAACATGAGACTTGAGGCATTTGAAACATGAGGCTTTTGAAAGGCTGCAGACCATAACACAGTCCAATAAAATTAACCACAATAAACAAGCACATGACCTATGTCAGGATATAGAAATACAATTCTTCACCACGGAGTGCTTGTACTTACAGAGCAATAGAACTAAGGCGCCTTGGGTAATCCGCCACAATGACGCCTCTGAATAATATTGTGGAGGCTTGTGGGAGATGGAGTCCTCCAGCTTGGCAGCATTGCCCCAATTTCCTGCTGCTTGTTATAAACTTAAGCCAAGGTTTTTCAAACCATTCCACAAACCACCTTTTCATTTTAATCATTCATTAATCTTGAATGGAACCATCCAAATTTGGGCTTTCAAAAAGACCACACCAAACCTTTGAAGATGGACTCAATCAAATAGACCAATCACAAATCACAGTACTTTTTGAGTTAGCTTTGTAGGTGGAGTTGCTTTATACAAAAGTGCTGCGTTTCTAGCAATTTCTCCTATATTTTATTAGTGCGCAATCCACTGGTGTGTAATGACCGGCCCAAAACATTGACTTATAGTTTGACTTGCAAGATTTGTGTATTGTGGATTGACGTGTATTGATGCAATCCAGCTGCTGAACAGGAGAAGAGAAGTAGAACTAACAGACACTGCACTTTGGCACTGGTCGTTAATTCTGCAAGCGAAGGTAAACCTCGTTCAGGTTTGGTCTCACTGTATGGCTTTGTCTAGTTTAGCAAGTAATTTCTTTGTGCTTTTTTTCAGGTCTTGCGTGCATGGCAGCTCTGGGTCACTGAATGTCGGCAGAATCGGGAGCACTTGACTGAGGAAGTTCACCGAGATGAGCTTCCTGAGAATTTCATGGCACAGTCGTGTGATTTCTCATGTACTCTTGCACAGAACACTTATGAACAGGTGATACATGCGTATATGGCCTTTAGTTCCATAAGTAGCATAATAATTGACGCTTAAAAAGATGTGGATTGTTGATATTAACATATGCATATCACTCACAGCTTTCCCAGCCGCTACCGGATGTGGTACGGCGATATGCCCTATACTGGAAGCAGAGAGCTCTGTGTAAACCTGTGCGAACGCTGCGCTTCAAAGACAGACACCATAAGAAGTGTGTGTCTTTCTCTCTTCCTGAAGATCTCACGGCCTTTCCCACATCCTGTTTCAATAAAAGCCAAGCTTCGAAACAGATGCAGGAAGATTCTATTGTCAGTCATTGGTCAGTGAAATACATTTTTGTTAAGTGAAAAGATTTTTATTTCAATGTTATAAAATGTTTTTTTTTAATTGTATTCATAATTTGATTATTTTTAAACCAGTGTATGATAAACTAAAGAAATATATTAAATAATGAATTCAATAATAAATACATTTAATTTATTTATATTTTATTTGACAGTTGTATTTGTCTTCACCTGTTTCCATCATTTTTATCGTTTTTATCGTATTTGTCAGCAGGTTCTCTGATCCACCATATAGACTGCAACTAAGACCCGATGACCGACTGCAGTCCCCAGCGAAGCATCTGCCGCAGACCCCCTGGATCAGCAGGTGAACACAAACATAATCCCATTAACCTCAACTTCTTCATGACTAAAAATCATTTGAATTCTTTTCCAAAATGGCACCTCAGTAGTCAGCCGCCTCAAGTGAAAGACACAGAATTTGCCACAGTGTCGCCCAGCTATTCTCCTTCATCTTTACTTCCTCTGGATGCAAGTCCACTGGAGTCATGTGCAGTGATGCTGAAACCCAAGATTATCCTCAGAAATGATTATGTCACTAATACCGGTCCTGACATACTCATGATTCCATCTTCTTTTACTTCAGTTACTTGTGATGAGGTATATGTTTAAAAACGACTTTTGAAGTTTTATTAGACTGTTTATTGTAGAAAGCAAGTACAGTATCATTTTTTAAAATAATTTTCATGATGTAGATAAAACTGTAAAGAATTAGTTTGTAATGAAGAAAGTTCTTCTTCCTTCAACTATTCCCTTCTCGTTACGTCTGTTTTTGTCTGTGTTTTTTTAGCAAAAGTGCACAGAAGACAAGAAGCCTTCAATGGTTTCCACTACAGTGAATGTGGATAATCAAGAGGATGATGCTTTTGAAACTGACAATCTTTCCATCGAACTTCTAGATATTCGACAGGAAATGCAGCAGTATCAGCATGACAGAAAGGAGCTAAAGTAAGTCGTGATTTTTAAGAAATTTTTGTGAGTGTCAAACACACTAGGAAAGAACCGTTGTTTTTGTGTAAATGTAGGATGTTGCGTGAGCAGCGAAAAATCCTGTATAACTGGCTTCAAACAACAGGTATTGAGGAAGAAAATGAGGAGAGAGAAGGAATCCTAAAAGAGTTAAATGAGGTATTTAATTTCACACATATGCTTGTATACACATGCAAACCTAATGTATAATATTTTACATAAATATTTTCCTGTTAAAAACTAATTCATAAAACCTTTCAGAACAATTTAAAACCTGGTTCCTCTGTAAGCACTAATATTCAAAAATAACAACTGGTATTTAGATTTACAATACAGGGAGACGATTTACTGTTTTTTGAGGAGTGAACGTCAACATAAATCTGACCTGTTCTAAACCAGCTGCGAGAGTCGCATTGATACATGGTCCAGGTTATGTTTGAGGTATGTTTCTCAACAAGCCACGTCAAAAATGAATATTAAAAGGATTTGTATTTAGTTTCCTTACATCAGGTCATCATTACACTCAAGCAGTTAGATCTGTCTGTTTAATACTGTTGATAGTACTTACCAAACAGGAAAATGATTAATGGAACTTGATTCTAATCTGCTTTGCAGCTTGAAGGTCGTATTTCTTGTCTCTCTTTGAGAAAAAACAAGCAAAAACCCACCATGATTCTCTACGCTGCCAGAATCAACATCATCCAGACTCAACTCCCCACCAAGGAAGAAACAAAGAAATCCACCTATATCCATTATACTTCAGTTAATAAATGTGATACAAAGTAACGACTTTTTTACTTTATATGTCCTTTTTTCTGAGTTAGTTGTCAACCAATTTGCAGTCTGCATTTGGAATGGGTTTTATAACTATATAAACGTGGATTACAGGGTCTGTTCTTCTTCTGGTCATCTGAAATAATGTTTCAGTTTATTTGTGACATTGTATTTGATTTGAAATTATGAATAATAAAGTAATAAACATGATTATAATGTTGATTTTATTCCATTATGTGTCTGTAAATGACCAAAACACACCAGCCGGAGAGAGTGCATGTCTGCACAAGAACGCCCCACGTGACAGAAGAGTTGCAATGTAATATTTTCCATATGCGCTCATTTGTTTTACCGACTTTAAAAACAGCCGCTTTCTCCGAACAGACGTCTCAGCCACACAGCAAGATTATTACCACAATCGCTGTGTGAGTCTAAATTACTTATATTCAAGGATCATGAAGAAGGGTGTGTGTGTTTTTTTCATCTTGTGCGTCTTCACCACCGTTTGTGGTAAGTAAAATCTTAATGCACAAATTACACAACATTTTTTTAAACATTTCTAATTCCTCATGTGTATATCGAAATATATGTAAATATACATAGTACAGTGCTGTGTATATATATTGTTTATTATACATGTTTTATATTATTTATATATACACCATTTACCATGTGTGTGTGTATATATATATATATAGAGGATCATTTATGCTGTTCCATTTTTGCAATGTCTATTGCGCTTTGTTTATATTTATTACATTATATTTATGTAAAAATTGTTATGAATGTATATGTACTGTATGCATATATAGTTTTTCATATATATATACATACATATACACTAAATATAGACGTGTGTGTGTGTGTGTGTGTGTGTGTCCAAGAGATCCTATGTAGGGAAAGAGTATGTATCTGTAAATGTAAGTGATGATGTGTGTAAATGGTCTTACGTTCAGGTAAGAAGATGCGCTGGTGTACCGTATCTGAGCCTGAACACAGGAAGTGCGCTGAGCTGACCAAAGCCCTGGCTGCAGTTCTTCCACCTGCTATACACAACGCCTATGGCAGACTGTCCTGCGTGAGATCTTACGGCACCGCTGACTGCATAAATAAGATACGAGTCTGTTGTATTCTATTATTGTAAATATGGAGCCTGTCATCAGACATGATTATTTACACTACTGTTCAAAAGTTTGGGGTCACCTAGACAATTTTGTGTTTTCCATGAAAAATTACACTTTATTTACCACCATGAGTAAATGAATAAATAGAAAATATGACAGTACTCTATTTCTGACGTTTGATTGACCCCACAAATCTGACGCTCCAGATTCTCCACCTGCTCAAAGGAAGGTCAGTTTTATAGCTTCTTTAACCAGCTAAACTGTGTCCAGTTGGGCTAACATGATTGCACAAGGGTTTTCCAATAATCCATTATCCTTCTAACACCATCTAAGACATTGTACCATTAAAACACTGGAGTGACTTACTGGAAATGGGCCTCTTTACACTTATGTAGATATTGCACCAAAGATTTACAGCTAGAATAGTTATGTACCACCTTAGCAAATGTATAGAGTGTATTTCTGATTAGTCTTTCAAAAATTAGGACATTTCAAAGTGACCCCAAACCATTGAACGGTAGTGTACATATACACATCTGAGCAAAATTAACTGTATGTTTTAATAATAATTATTATTTTTTGTTTTTATTTTTCACTTTCTGTCAGGATAATAAAGCTGATCTAGTGACCCTGGATGCTGGAGAGGTGTATTCAGCCGTTAAACAGTTTGGTCTCGCAGTAGTTGCCAAGGAAATCTACAAAGATGGTAGATGGTATTCTGCAATAGCTTCTTTTTACAAGCTCTTCAGTGATTTCTGTTCAGTTTGGCCTTTCAAATGTGGGTGAAGGCTTGTTTTGCTGGCTCAGGGGGCTGTATCCTGGCAGTTGCAGTGGTGAGGAACGATAGCTCTTTAGATATAAGCTCCCTGATGGGCAGCCGGAGTTGTCACAGCGGAGCTCGCTGGACCGCAGGCTGGAGTCTTCCTTTAGGACATCTCCTGTCTCGTAATCTGCTGCCCTGGGTGGAGGACGAGCCTCTGAGTCAGGGTAAGTCAGTCAGTGATGCCCAACGTCCAGCCCGAGAAGGTGTTTCATTTTGACATTGATACTTATTTAGTGATTTGAGTTCAACGGGAATAAGTTTAATATCATTACTTTCAATCTGAGACGACCTTCCGACAATTATGAAGAACTAATTTCATGCTGTCTCCAAGGAACTTTCCAAATGTGCACAAAGAAGAACTTAAAATGACCACAGCATTAAAAAAGCGACAGATGTTAGGTTGCCAATTATTGATTTCTTTATTTCATCTCTCACGTTTCAGCAACTAGACTAATTTTTAATATTCATATAAGTTGTGGCTCGCAAACATTCACACCCAAGTCAAGTTTGGCCTCCAAAGTCATCAGTTAGTTAATAGTTTAAATAAAGTTTATAGTGTCTGTGAAAGTTCTCACT
The DNA here is from genome assembly GCA_028031935.1 of Paedocypris micromegethes. Taxonomy (NCBI): domain Eukaryota; kingdom Metazoa; phylum Chordata; class Actinopteri; order Cypriniformes; genus Paedocypris; species Paedocypris micromegethes. The sequence continues at coordinate 26,541,762 of CM051495.1, read as the reverse complement.
CTTCATGTTCTTATTGTAATTGTAGCGGTCGGTGCTTTCTTCAATGCCAGCTGTGTGCCCGGAGCAATTACAATGCCAGCCAGTCTTTGTTCCTTGTGCCGAGGTCAAAAGTCATATGTCCGGCATAAGAATTTCCACTGTGAGACGTCACACAGTGAACCTTTTTACCACAATCACGGGGCTCTCAGGTGAAACACGTGTGATTTGAGTGTGCAGATGAGTTCCTTTACATGCATGTTCATAATAGTTTGGACACTTCTTAGATGTCTGCAGTCCGGGGCTGGAGACGTTGCCTTTGTGGATCACACAGCTCTGGAGAGCATAGATGGTGGATTTATGTTATACGTTAGGAGATGTTTATGGGATGAGATGTTGAGATCCATTTCTGTGTTTTTTTTGTGCAACAGCTGATGAAAAGGATGAGTTGAAACTGCTCTGCGCTGATGGAACTCTGGCTCCTTTGAGCAGTTTCAGAAAGTGCAACTTTGGACGAGGACCTGGAGCTGGTGTGATCACACGAATGAGTTTGCGTAAAATTGCTCGAAAGTTTTTATTGGCGGCACAAGTACGTATGTCCTCAGTCTCCATCCGAGTCTACGTATCTCAAGTTAGTCTAAATAACTTTTTGCCAGTTCTCAACACAACTAAAACTGTGTTAGTTTGCAAGGACTAGCTTGCTAGGACTGCCAGTTTGCTAAAACTGAAAGATTTCCAAGATTAGTTAGATTAGGCCTTGGAGAAACTTGGAGGACCAAAAGGTTGCAGGTTCGAATCCTGGACCATAGGGTACCATGACCAAAGTGTCCTTGAGCAAGACACTAAACTAAACCAAGCCTGCTCACTCTGTAATAGCTATTGATAGAATCATTGGCCAAATAAAGAATAACTTAAGACTGATAGTTTGCTAAAATCAGCTAGTTTGATTAGACTTGTTTGCCAAGTTTATCGGTTTGCTAAAACCAGCTTGCTAAAGCTGATAGTTTGCTCAGACTAGCTTGTTTAGATTTATCTAGTTTGCTAAAACTAGATTGCTTAGACTGATAGTTTGCCAAGGCTAGATTGCTAAGGTTGCTAGTTTGCTAAAACTAGCATACATAAAAACATGTTTGCTAAGAGCAGCTAGATAGGGTTGGTAGTTTGCTAGAAACTAGCTTGTTAAGATTGTTAAAATCAAAATAGATACGATACGGCTAGTTTGATAAGGCTAGTTTGCAATGGCTGCAGGTTTGCTAAGACAAGCTTGTTACAAATTGCAGTCTGCTAAGATTGATCATTTGCCAAGACTAGCTTGCTAAGATTGCTTGTTTTTTAGACCAGCTTGATATAACTTTCAATTTGCTAAGACACAGATGGCTTATATGTTTTATGTTTTATCTACAACAAAAAATAAATGACAACAATAAACAAAAAACATTGTGAGAATACTAATCCAGGCACTCGAAAAGAAGCGTTTAAAATACTGTCTTTATAAAGTACAAGCAAAACTATATTTTCTTTACTTTGTAGATGTCGTTTGGCTGGAAGGGAAGGGAACGTCAGCGCTTTCAGCTGTTTGAGTCCTCGGCCTACGGTGGGAGTGATCTTCTGTTCAAGGACACCACTGAGAAACTCTCCGTGTTGATGGAGGACATGGACATGAGTCAGGTTCTAGGACTGGACTATGTGGCTTTGCTTAAGGGCCTAGGACATGAAGGTAAAAGGCTGATGATTTTCCTCTGTGTGATGTGTGTGGCTGATGTGTGTGTGTGTGTGTGTGTGTGTGTGTGTGTGTGTGTGTGTGTGTGTAGGTAGTTCCCTAGAGGACAGCGTGGTGAGATGGTGCTGCATAAGTCATGCTGAACAGAAGAAATGTGAACGATGGGCTCTTAGTATAAAATCAGCTCCTCTGGTGTGTGTGAAGGCCTCATCTATGAGCGACTGCATTGAGAAGATCAAGGTCCAGTAAGACTGTTTTTAAGTGATTTTGTGGTTATTGATAGATTGGATTAGATTAGATTAGACTTTATTAAGGGGAACTTTTCATGTTTAACAGAAGCAAACCAAAGCTAAAATGTACAACAAAGACAATAAATGTCATTAAAATACACCAATAGAAAAATTAAACAACAACAGTAATAAAATTGTGCAAAAATGAAGAAGCGATAATAAATAAACGGTGCAATAATACAAAAGAAAGTAGTGCAATCGACAGTAGTGACAAATGTGTGTCACTGCATTGTATTATAAAATAATGATAAAATTTGATCATTTTCTGCATTAAAGTCAGTGTATTTCTTAAACTCATCCACTATTGATGAGTTTAGGCAAATATGCGTCTTTTAATGATATATCTGTTGTTTTTAAGAAAGTTGTTTATGTTACAGAAAGATGAAGTTGATGCCGTATCTCTGGATGCGACTCATGCCTTCATAGCTGGAAAATGTGGCCTTGTCCCGGTCGTAACGGAATATTATGGTTTGTAACGGAGCAAATACCCATTTTTAAACAAATTAACTTATTGCTACAACTCTTCACGGACTTTCCTGGTTGATTTAATGTTTAGGAGAGAAATGTGAGATTCCTGAAGGAGTCGGGAGCCATTATGAAAGTGATGGTGAGAAGAATGTTTCCTTGTTAAATTACTTTGTCCTGATTTCTAATCACCCTGAATGCGATTATAGAACTACCTTCAGTATATGGAGTGGCAGTTGTGCGTCGGATTAATAGAAACTTGAACTTTGGAAGCCTGGGTGGCAGACGCTCCTGCCATGGCCACATGTACAGTCCAGCTGGCTGGATTTTACCTGTAAGACACACCATGAGCACAGAGCACAACAACAGCGCCCCCTGTGAGCCAAATAACGGTACTGCTATTCAACTGAACTAAAGTTGTGTCTTTTACCAATTAGAATACGATATATTATTTGAACTTACCTTGATATTATTCCCCTTTTATTCAGTCTTTGCTGAGGTGTTTTGGAAAGGCTGTTTGCCAGGTGGCCATGGCAACATGTGCAAGGTGTGTATGGGTGGAACAGAGGAAGCTGCTACTAAACGGTGTGCCGACAACCACAATGAGCGTTACTACGGTAACATGGGGGCATTAAGGTGGGAATTTAAAAACAGAAGTCACATCCAATATTTTTTATAATGCAATTAAGCATCAATAATGACGATTTTTTTTGTCTTCAAAAATGTTTAATTTGTAGATGTTTGGTGGGAGACCCCAGTGGAAAAAGCTTTGGAGATGTAGCTTTCATGGAACACCACAATCTGGAGGACAACATTGAACGTGTGTGTGTGTGTGTGTGTGTGTGTGTGTGTGTGTGTGTGTGTGCGCTTGTGTGCCATATTTATGCATTTTGAAATGCACTTGATGTTCACTAACAAGTGTCTAGTCTTTCTGTAAGATACTTCTTCATAAAATTATAATTTCTTTTATTTGTATTCTTGACTTGTGAAATATTTTATGAACAGGTCTAAACTCCAGTGGCTGGGCAGATGGTTGGCTCTCCTGGGATTTTGAGCTCCTCTGTGTGGATGGAACTCGGGCTCCTCTGTCAGAATGGAGGACCTGTAACCTCGGGCCAATCCCTCCAAATATTGTCATGACGCGTCCTGTTCTCACGGCTCGTATTTATGACCTTCTAATGAAATCTCAGGTCCACTGTCCTATCATGCATAACGCATATATGTTTATTTGTACTGCACATTATATCACACCAGAATTTTGCTTCTGAATGGCTCTCTGTAGGAAACCAAAGCATCTCGTCAATCTGGATTTGACCTGTTTGAGTCTCAGCAATATGGAGAGAGCGACTTGCTATTTAAAGATTCCACAAAATGCCTGGTTCACAGCAGTCACAAGGATTACCGCACCATACTGGGACCAGAGTTCATCTCGCAGGCCGAGAGCATTTTTAACTGCACATACTCAAGTAAAAATCAAAGAAAACAACTGCATGCTTTTTATTTTCTACAATTTACAAATGAATATTGTTTGAATAGTTTTATATCTAAAACGATTTTACTGAATTTTAATTCTTTTTTTTTTTATTGTCAGACATCCTTCAGTTCTGCAATCAAGATGTGTGCAGCATATTTTAGTCAAGTTTGTATTTTTATGAGAAGACAACTTTTTTCCTTTTACAATCTCCCTTCAAAGCGATTTTAAAAGCAGATGATTTGTAGTTGTTGTTTCAAGAAATACAAGAGTACTTTAAACAAGCAATCACACAAACACACACACAATTATAATTTTGTTTAGAATTTTAAGATGTTCTTGGAAATCATGAAATGCGAAGACAATTTGTTTACATGTCTTTTTTTTATTACAATACCCTTTCATACCAGAATGCTTCTAATAAGAAACGTTTTTAAAGAAGAGTTATACAGTATATGCAGAATGTGCCAATAAGCATGAATACCTATTGCCTTGATTACAGATGTTATGACAATCGCGATTAAACGTCGTTGAATAAAGTTTTTTAGTGTTCGATTTGAGCTATTTATTACCGCTAGAGTCGAGATTGATTTTGCATTTTCACTGTGACAAACACGCACACGCGAATCTGATTCCACACATAAGCATCATTCACTGCATTCTTCATGCATAGTTATCCAGCGTGGTCCTCATTTACTACATTTCCCAAACTGCACCGGAACGCGGAAGTTCCAGTCAGGAACGACCTCTGAAAACACCGGACTAATGTTTGCGAAACAGGAGACATTCAGGAAAACAGCATTTCTTTTATAAAGGTTGGTAAGAAAAAGAATTGTCGTGTTTGTATGAACGTATTTGTTAACGGTTCACACATGTTGAAATTAGTGTAAAATCCGAATAGAACTTTAAAGTATTTACTGTTCTACAGTGGAACAATGTTTTTATATAAATTATATTACTTTTTGAAGGAATGATGGTAAATGATGATCTTTGTTATATCGCTGTTTAATGTAAACAAAATATAATCAGTTTATTAAAAAGTGTATAAATTGGAAGTCATGTGTACATTTCTATGGTGTAAGTTACAACTACCTTTAATTTCTTCCACAGTAGATCAGTGAATGTGTCAAATGTACTTATTTACCTATTATTCACATGTATCATTTATTGTTTATTTACATTTATTATCATTTTTATTTATTAACATTTATTATACCTTTACTATCATAAAACACACTTATTCCATTCCACAGTAGATCAGTGAATGTGTTGAAACTAGTTCAAGTTCAGTGCATTTGTAAGGCTGTTTTCACAGTTACAACTGTCTCAAAGCGCATGAACTAAACAAAGACTGGTTGTTGTCTGCTTGTTGGACAGATTTGTAGATGCTGCTTTCATGGAGATCCCTGCCGTTTTGTGTGGCTGGCGGAGTGAGTCTTTCCACATCCCAAGCTTCCGCACAGCGGTTTGTTCCCATCAGTGGCTCACTAGACTTGGATGCTTTGGAAAAGCTTCAGACGTTTGTGTCCCAAGCTTCACGTCTGTTTGTAATAAGCGGTGCCGGACTCTCCACTGAGTCTGGAATCCCAGACTACAGATCAGAAGGTGTGGGACTGTACGCACGGACTAACAGACGGCCTATGCAGCATTCGGAGTTTGTGCGCAGCTCTAAATCAAGGCAACGGTACTGGGCGAGGAACTACGTCGGATGGCCGCAGTTCTCATCGCACTCGCCTAATTCGGCCCATTTAACCTTGAGGGAATGGGAAGACAAAGGAAAGTTACACTGGCTTGTCACTCAGAATGTAGATGCCTTGCATTCAAAGGCTGGACACCAGAGACTAACCGAACTCCATGGATGTGCACACAGGTAATGTCTGGAGGACGAAGGAAGCCGTTGTGTGCTTGTGTTCATGCTTGTGCTCTTAGGGTTGTGTGTTTGGGCTGTGGACAGCTGACCCTGCGAGCAGACCTCCAGAAGCGGTTTGAGGAGCTGAACCCTGGATGGGTGGCATCCGCTGGCGTTGTGGCCCCAGACGGAGATGTGTTTCTGGAGGACGAGCAGGTGCTGAGCTTCCGAGTGCCTGCTTGTGCGGCCTGTGCTGGCGTTCTCAAACCTGAAGTCACGTTTTTTGGTGATGTGGTCAACCGCTCTACAGTTCAGTTTGTCCACCACAAATTGGCCGAGTCTGATGCCGTGCTGGTGGCTGGATCTTCTCTTCAGGTAAATCATTCATTGTGGATGTACGGGGCTTCATACTCAGTTTCTTTTACAAACTGTCTCTGTGAAATGTCAATTTATTTTTACAAAGCTTCTGGTTTCCTTTTTCAGGTTTTCTCAGGGTTCCGCTTTATCCTCGCTGCTAGCGAGAGAAAACTTCCTATAGCTATTCTTAACATAGGACCTACCAGAGCAGATCACCTTGCAGAGATCAGAGTGAGCGCTCGCTGTGGAGAAGTGCTCTCAACGTTTCAGATCAACTGAAAGACAGAGACTCCTTTACAACCATTTTAAATAAGTTTGCTAGTTTTTCATCTCGGTGGCTTGTGTTCAACCTCCACAATATGGTGGCACTTGTATATTTGAGGTGATTCAATCAAAAATGTACTTTAGTGTTATCCACAACATCAGTGGTGCTCAGCCTCTCATAATGGCGGCACGGTGGTGCAGTTAAGTTTCTGTGTGGAGTTTGTTTGTTCTACCCGTGGTTGCGTGGGTTTCCTCTGGGTCTCCGACTTCCTCCCCAGTTCAAAAACGCGTTTAGGAGAAATGGAATTGAAAACAAAATGCCTATCGGTGAGTGGTGTGGATGCCCGAATGTGAGTGGCGTGTTTTGCTGCCGCTATTCTGCGGTTAGTACTTTGCATGTGTGTGTTGTCATCAACTGTAGGGCGACAGTGAGGGTCTCGAAAGTGTCTACTCAAGGATCACATAAATTATTAATTCATAAAAGCTTAATAATTAGTATTATTATATGGTGGAAAAACTTGACTTGGCTGTGGATTTCACAAGGCCACAATGCATGGATATGATTGATATATGGTAATTGTTTTGTTCTTCTTGGAGTGCAAGTGTAACTAAAGCAATTTCCCATCATGGATTCACACATTTTTTTTTATTGAATTTAAACATGAAAATCAATAATTGATCTGACTCTTTTGAAACCAGTTGGGTCAAGATTAATGCAAGAACGTGTTTCGTTCCGATTCTTCACGAATAAAAGTTCATTCACAAGTGTGTTCTCCCACATGCGTTGATCATTTTCAGTTATTTCTATCACAAAAAGAATTCTCTTATGGGAGTTCAGATTTAAACAAAAATTACATTTTAGTGTTCAGTCTCAACCCCTTCTTCCAAATGAACAAAAACCCCTAAATAAATGCGTGACTATAGAACCTTCACAAGTCGGATATGGTTGGGCACACATTTATAGTTTATAGCAAACCAAAACTTAATTCAATAAAACATATGCTTTTTTATTTAGTTGTGAAGTGTTTGGCACAGGTGTTTTTCTATTACCAGGAAAAAAAATGGTAATAAATAATCTGTATTAAAGATGATTTATTATTAAAAATGTTGGTAGTAGAACATGATGAAATTTGATTTTTTTTTTCATATCCAAGTCCAAAAGAAAGACAATCAGGATTAAAGAGCCACAGAAGGCAAGGTGACCGTCTGCATAGAGAACGAGAGGTCTGTTAAAACGCTCTGCTTGCTGAATCGGTCTTTCAGACGTCCGGTCCATTGCTGTGTGTGGATCTGTGCTTCTGACCACAGCTCTGATGGTACGCTGAACGAGTAAAGGCAACAGCGATGATTTACATCATTCCTCTGGTACCAGACCCAAACTGTGCACACTACCAGTGGTGTCATACACAAACAGTTCTCAAAGCCCTTAGTTTGGTCAAACCAGTAAGCAGCTGGAAATCCTAAAAGAATCCCAAAGAGTGTGCACAAGTTCCAGGCACTGAAATCTTCCCGTGCCACAATCACACTGGAGCATCTGTCCACTGCATTGAAGAAATCTAAGAGCGTTCTGATCATGTCCTCTGTCCTTTTATCAAAGCCACCCAGGACTGGATGCTTTCTTGAAGGACACACGTCCATCAGAAGCAGACTTTTGTTTTGAAGCAGTTCGTTCAGGTGAGATTCAGTAACGGAGGTGTTGAAAACAAGTGTGTTTTCTCCAATAGACAGTGTCCGTAGTGTGTTGGTCACCACTCCAGCCTTCTGCAGCGAGTTAAGAAACTGTTGAACCTGTTCTCCTGAAGCTCCGTTACTGTCGTACAACACAGCAGGTTTGATCCCCAGATCCACGGCCATTATTTGAACTGTCACGTCGAGACATGTAGAGTTGGACATGCGCTTCTTACCCGCACGCAACAGCTTCTGAGCAGAAACTAACACGTCATTTGATAAAAACATGTTGCACTCAAAAGATGCACTGATAAATTACTACAAATAGCTCAAGTCGAGAGATTCGAAAAAAATCTATGCAATGAGCGTTACGTACAAGAATAGAACACTTCCGGTTGATGAAGTCAATGTCACCAAATTCGCAACTTTTTACACCAAATTGTGTAGTACACATTTAAAAAGATTCGATTTTTAAATGTTTAATGTAAATATTGTATTACTTGATGGATGAAGAATAATGTATTACTTGACGTCACTCGACGCTGAAGACTTTTATTTTAAAAGCCGTGTAGCTGGCTAAAAATAATGCGGAAACGTGTTCGGCAATGTCTATTCTGACAACTTGCAGCAATGACAAGACTGTCGTAACACAACGGCACATTAGTATGCCGATATCTAATTATATGTTATACATGTTTTATTTATTTTTTAGTTTACGAAGTGAAATTAGAAGTAAGTGATCAGAATGGGCTCTGAAGATGTTCTTAAGAGTGCTTCCACATTGGCCTCTTACAATGTTTTGCTACAGGTAAACCATAAATATATATAAAACATTAACACTACAGTTATGGCCATTTATTTGTATTTTAATTGATAGGTGATGTTTCGTGTGTTGACGTTCCTGTTAAACGCATTCACTTTGCGGTTTGTGTCCAAAGAACTAATAGGAGTGGTAAACGTCCGGTGGGTATAAATGTAAACATCAACGTTTGTTGTAATCATTTTATAAATATCTCATTAACAATACTGTGTCTTTTGTTACAGTTTGATGTTGTTATACACTACACTAGTCTTTCTGTCAAGAGAGGCGTTCCGGAGGGCGTGTCTAAGTGGCGACGGGGCGGAGCGTAACTGGCGGCAGGTTATTAACCTGTTATGGCTCGTGTAAGATCAATGTTTTCATGTAATTTCTGCATTTGTTACTTACATTTTTTTTTAACGCTAATCGTTTTTCTTCTCTTTTCTGCAGTTTTCCTTTGGGCTGTGTGTGGGGTGTGTTGTTAGTGTGCGTGTGGTGGTGGGTTCTCCAGGCACCTGATCCGCAGAGCATTCCGCACTATGCTCCAGCGGTTGGATTCTTCTGCCTTGCTGCACTCACGGAGCTGCTGGCTGAACCCTTGTGGCTCCTCGCGCACACGCACATGTTTGTCCGGTTAAAGGTGTCTTTTCTATTTACACTCGGAAGAAAAACCATGACACCATTTATTGTAATAAAGAATTACTCGTCAGGTGATTGCTGAAAGCTTGGCCATGATCTTCAAGTGTCTTGTGACCGTAGTGATGGTGGTCTCCGCTCCTCAATGGGGACTTTATATATTTTCTGTTGCCCAGGTGTGTGTTCTTTCAACACATTCAGCAACTAGCATTTGACTGATGTCATTTATCTTGTTTCTTTTGAAAAGTGTGTCTACGCAGGGTTTCTGCTTCTTTGTTACCTGCTATATTTTGTCCGTTTCCTCGGCTCAGAGGAAGCAGAGATAAAATCGTTCCCCGTTCAACGTGTCACAGACCTTCTGCCGTGTAGATCGGACCGTGAGGTTTGAGCTGTTACACACTTACCTTATTTATTTTTTTAATAATCTTTTTTTCATAACAACTCTTTTGTTTTGTAGCCCTGGCTAAACTGGAAGTTGGCTACATTGACCTGGAGCTTTTTCAAGCAGTCTTTTCTTAAACAGATCCTCACGGAAGGTACAAGCTTTTTATGTCCATTTAATGTTCATATTTTTCAGACTATAAGGCGCCGCTAAAAATCCTAACAAATGTTCAAAAATTGAGTGTGCACCTTGTAATTCGGGAAAAAAAAATGTGTTCCTTTTATTTGGGGAAAAAAAAACATCTTATATGTGAAATAAGATTAGGAAACAGATGGTTTTCCAGTGATGCACCTCATAATCCGGTGCACCTTATAGTCTGGTAAATACGGTAATTCTTAAAGTCTTATCTAAACTAACTGTTTTCATTCCAGGTGAACGTTACGTGATGACGTTTTTGAATGTGCTTAATTTTGGAGACCAGGGTGAGTTTGTACACTGACGTAAAAAGCCAAACAGGCATTGATTTTGCATTTTTTTCATGAACTTCCTAGGCGTTTATGACATAATAAACAACCTGGGCTCCATGGTGGCACGGTTTCTGTTCTTGCCCATTGAGGAGAGTTTCTATGTTTTTTTTGCTAAAGTCCTCGAGCGGGACAGAGACGTACAGCAACAAAAACAAGTCAGTCAATCTGTCTAGCGGCTGCTTATAAACAAATGCACGTTTTTGGATAAATGTCAATAACATAATGTTTACAGGAGGAAGTTTCCATGGCAGCCAATGTCCTGGAGTGTCTTTTAAAGCTGGTGCTGTTGATTGGTCTGACCATCGCTGTGTTTGGCTATTCATACTCTCACCTAGCGCTGGACATCTACGGCGGGGAGCTTCTGAGCACCGGAAATGGTACAACACTTTACACTGTTTCTGCGTGAACATTTTGTGTCCGTGTGCTAAAGGTTGAAATGTTTTGGGTTTTTCTAGGGCCAGCGCTGCTGCGGTGTTATAGCTGTTATGTTCTTCTGCTGGCCGTTAATGGAGTGACTGAGTGTTTTGTGTTTGCCGCCATGAGCAAAGAGGAAGTCGACAAGTAAGTCTAAAATAGCGTATAAATTACATTTATGTATTCAATAATTTATGATTTTGTGATGATTTTTTTTTTTAGGTACAATCTAGTGATGCTAGCATTGTCGGGCTCTTTCCTGATGCTGTCTTACTGGCTGACCTGGATGTTTGGGGGTGTTGGTTTCATCTTGGCAAATATTTGCAACATGGGTTTGCGAATTATTCACAGCGTTGTTTACATACAACAGTATTTTTGTGAAAGTGAATACAGACCACTCGGGGGTCTGCGGCCTCATTCTGCCGTTATTATTGCTCTTGGATTCGCTGCTGCCCTCACAAGGCTTTCTGAGGTATGGCAGCTCATTTCAGCTAAAGAATTTTTGTGAAAAGTGCAACTGTCTCACATTTTGACATGTGACTTCCTTGTCTTTCAGAGCACGTTCTGTTGTGATGGCGGCTGGTTTTACAGGCTGGTTCACGTTGTTGTGGGTTCAGTTTGTCTCGTAGCTGTGGCCGTTTCAGTTTTTCTGACTGAAACGAAACTTGTGCAGTTCATAAGGACTCAGTTATTGCCCAAATACACCAAGAAACACACTTGAATGTCAGTATTTGGTTTCTGGGACTATCGGTTTATTGACCAGTTACATACCAGGACCAGAAATTAAAGACTAAAGATAAAATTGAATCATGAGCTAAATGAATAACAGTTGGCATTTTTTTTTTGACAATGTTGCTGTTTTGAATCAAGTGCAATGTTTTTTTTTTATACGAGTAAATTGTTATTTTGTGGCATCTGAATCATTTTTTCCCACTTTTATTTATTTTTTATTTTACTGTATTTCTTTAATAAGCCCTGTACACTTGGATAATGCCATTACAATTTACCTTTTTAAAGTTTTCCCAAAATATATTAAAAGGTGGATATGGACCAAGTTATTATTTTGTAAATATTCGACCATGGATCTGTAATTTTCTGCTCGAGTCTATGAAGGACATGTCTTAATTCTAAATAAAAATTTTAAAAACTACAATGTTGTGTATTACGTGTATTATTTGTGAGCAAGATGTATCATTTATTTTGATTTTACAATAATTTTTTAAAAGTTAATTTACATTTTAAAAAAATATTATACACACAGTGAGCAAAATTTGTGCAGAATTATCAGCAATTGTTCCACCCTGAGTGAAGAACTGTGGGCCGGAGGATGTCATCCTTTAGTAATCCTCTACGTATCCGGAATAGAAGAGCCACTGGGATTCAATGGGAGGAGCTGTAGTCGGACTCATTTGGGACTGAATTCCAGAACGGAAGGGTGTGTGACCCAAGACTTGGCAACCCACAGCTGACATTGGAAGGTCAATATGTCTCAGGTAGAAGAAATCAGAACCACAGGATCGATAAACTAGTCATGTTTGCTGTCATGATTTGAGTTCTCTTCAGCAGAGCTCTAAGGAGCGAGAGACGGCAAAGAGGCCTGAGGTGAAACAGGAGGATTTGATCGGAGCAAAAGATACACTGGCATCTGGAACCAAGTTGACCAGCAAAACCTTTGAGGTGATGCAGGAATGTGGTGAGTCGGACCAGTGACAAGAAGGGACGAATTCCGATTTCTCGTGAGATAAAAAACCGAGGGATGATGTAGAAGAAGAGCTGTGTTTAGCTGAGTGGCGTTTCCACTCCATATAAAGCAAGTTCTGCAGACAGGAACTATTACACAACCTGTCACAGTAGTTTACATTGCTACTACTGACAATCTCTCTGTTGGGACAAACTACCCATTTGTAATAAGTTATAAGTGTTTTTGTTGTATGTTAAAAACCGGCAGGATGTTTTTTTTTTTTCTTCCTTTTTGTAAATATGCTGTTTATTGTGATTGTCGTTTTCTGCAGAACAAGCTGGAAAAGCTGCTCCATCGGTCTTCAGCCAGGTTCGTTCAGGATCAGAGACGGTATTTACCAATCCCAGAAAGAGAAAGTGACGCCTCACAACACAACAGGTCTTTAAAAATAATTTCAAACAAGTACAGTATATTAGGAGAAAAATCATATAAAAAGTCTTTATTCAAATGTTATGGTGTGAACGAGTATCAAACATTCAAGGTCATTTCAGAAATTTAGTGTGATGGTCTTGCAGTAACTTGGCAGAGGATTTAGCGTCATAGAAGAGTTCATTAATTTCTTCCACTTGATCTTTCTCAACAACTTCCTTCCCTTGAACCCGGGCCAGAAGATTAGCAATAGTGAGCAGCTGCATGCCGTACCTACGTTTACCAGAAAATACACACACACACACACACACACACACACACACTGTTCGTTTGTACAAAAAAAAACAGAAACTTGAAAATAAAGAGAATTTGTATGTATGCCAGAATGACCTGAGTGTAGTTTTGGTACCAATGTGCCCGAGATGAGATAATGCTTCCTCGTGGATGTTGATGCCCTCGATTTGAGAGCGGATCTTTATAATCTACAGCAGAATGAAATGACAAAGACGTCTCCATGTTTAATCACATAACCACTTTATCCACCTAAGATTAATAAACTCAACATGTAGCAAATACCTGCTTCATCTCCTGAGGAGTATACAATATGGTTCTGATGATCAAAAGCCGGTCCAGAAGATCCAGCGGAATTCCATGAGGGGAGCTGATGCCCTCCGTGCCCCTGAAACCATGCAGCCATGCATTCATGAACGCATTTATTCTCCTTAACATACGAACTTCAACTCACCTGATTATACAGTTTCCTCTGTTGGATGCAAACATCACGATGGGGGCAATGGAGCTTTCCAGAGCTCGGTGAAGATAAGTGAAGCATTCAATGTCCAGCATGTGGACCTCATCGATGAACAGAACTCCAGGAACCAGCTCGGCCACGCCCTGATCGATGTATTTATTCACCACCTTGTTGATCTCCGCACGCAGTTTATCTGGAAGCACACGGGAGGTAAACCAGCCTTTCCTTCAGCATCTGACACACACACACACACACCACGTTACCTGTGATTTCAGTCTTTTTGGGCTTCATCAGTTGGCCCATCAGGGAAAGTATGTCCTGTCCGCCCTGAAACAAACACGTCAGCACTGCAGATCTATCAAACCTGCTGGATCTGGATCTGGTGTTCAGACCTGTGGCTGAGCGTTGGCGACGTCCAGGTCGTGAAGAGTAACGTCCTGAATGATCTCTTTCTTTTTGTGCACATCGCCTTTGGGTAACGGGACGTACTCCTCCGCCTCTAAATCAAACTCAGTGGCAAAGGTGTCGCATCGGCCTTGACGCTGCAAAAAAAGAACTGATTCCTATTTTGGAACAGAACACATGCCATGTTGCTTGATCTATCGTATTTACGCAAATAAAATCACCCCGCTGATTTTTGGGACATTGTTTTTTTTCTAACACTTTATTTAGCCACTACAAACTGTCTCTGTGTAGCAATTGTTTTTTTTTTTTTTTTTTATAGAAGTCAATAAAAGCTTATATGCATATCTGCCTCCAGAACCATTATTTAGATAAGAGGACGTATAAATAAAGACGTATTTCCATTCATTTATGATTGCTCCTGAGTCCTGACTTTAAATATGAAAGATGGGTGATTGTATTTACATATTTGAAATATGCGCATACAAGCAGCTGTTTTTGAGCACCACTTGCCTAAGTAAGGTATTTGATGATTTTCAAAAGTTAAAGGTACAGTATTTGTTATCTACAAACAAAGATTTTACTGAAATAGCATTAATGAAAGAAATAGTTGTGGTTGTGATTTGATTTGGTATTTTGTAGCTGTATAACAGAAATTACAAAATACCTATCAATCCCTGCTAAGTCGCTAGATCAATGCCAAAAAACAACAACCTCATTGTGAAACATTCACACAGATAGAAGAACAGCACATCACTCCAGACCTTAACTGCTCCGCTGTTGGACTCTATGTAGATGACGTCACCAACCTCCACTTTCTCAGTCTGCAGACTTTCATAGATACTGGGATCCAACTGCACAAGTGATTCATAAAATTGAATTGAAAAAAAAAAACTTTATTTGTCACACAGTGGGGAAATTGCATAATTCAAACAATAAAAATAATGAAAGAAAAAGAAGAGTATTTCAAAAGAATATACAGCAATGAACACTGCAGATACAGTATTGGACAGTACTCAAAAATTGCCAAGGTGATGTGGGGCAATCTTGAACAAAATTAAAAACAAATAGATGTGTGAGATTCAAGATGTCTCTGCTTTACCTTCAACTGTTTGGTTCCCTTGGCAGTCTTCAAGCCAATGACGACATGACTGACAGTTTTGCCATTGCCCCCAGATGAGTTTTCAGTCTCACATGGGGTCAGTTCTGTGACCTCACCTTCATACACCTCTTTAGTTTCCTTGATTCGCAGACCTGCAGACGAAACCACAGTGAACTTAAAGAAAAAACAATAGCGTTGAAGACAACAAAGTTAACAAAAAAATATTGGAAATGTGGTTGTGCATGATCTACTTTGATGAAAATGATACAAGAAAATAAAATGTAGCAATTTCCTTTGTTGAACTTTAGGTTCAGAGTGAAAGTAGCTAGCTCACCTATGGCTCTTCTGAAGTTCTCCATCAATACTTCAGTCTTCTTGATTTCTGTTGAGTACACCTCACTGCCCACCATAGGACAGAATGGCACTTTATTTCCCAGTTCCTGTGCCACAGCCAGAGCCAAAGCAGTCTACAGATGAGATAAAGAGAAAAAGAAGCCTGGTTATAAGAAACCGTATGTTCATTGACTACTACTGCATAAACAAAAATAAAAACACTTGGTCAAATAGTCAATGTAAATAGTCAATCTTCACCTTTCCGCTTCCTGGTGGTCCCGCCAGTAGAACGGCCCTGCCGGCCATCTTTTTGGAGCGAATTAAATCAACAATAATGCCACATGCCTAAAATGAATTCATCAAACAAGAAATGAATGAATGAATAATAGAATGAATGGAATTTAGTTTTATTTATAGTAAAGTAACACTAATAGCAAAAAAGATAGATTTTGTGCAACAAGTGGAACACAATTATTAACCATTGTGACCAAAAAATGATAGTTTGTATTTTTATACAGGAAATACCTTGGGTTATTTAAAAAAATACAAAATAAATGTCCTTTTTTTTATAAATTAAAAAAATTAAAATATAGCACAAATACAAAAATGATAGTTTTGCAGAGCGTATATAGGGAAAAATTTGCCAAAACGTAATAAAATCATTGCAATAAATATCGAAGTAATTAAAAAAAAACAAGTGTGCGAACCTCTCTAGCCGCCTCCTGTCCCACCAGTCCGGACGCGCTCTGCTTGGCACTACCCGCCTCATCAAGTCCCATTCCCTTCACATGACTGTGAAAAGCGATGCGCTGAGTTTTTGTTGTGCTTTTCACTTCTTCGATTTTCATGATTATAGTTAAAAAATCACACAATGTACATGTAAGTTCTAAAACATTAAGCGTTTTTGTACGAAAGACTCGGCACTGGAGTTTTCGCGTGGGTTGCCAAGGCAACGCGAACTTCTTCCGCTTTATGTCTGCGCTGGTCTGAACCCGCATCTACTTCCGTTTGCGTTACAATGTAAGTCATCGTACCAGAACGATGCTAGTTTTAGTTCCGAAATTTCATTTCCCAATAATATTATATTTTTCCACGTTAAATATTTTCCACAAATAGATACAAAATGATACAAAGGCAAAAAGGTTTTTTGAAGACTTTTGTAGTTGAAGAGTGTTTAGTTATTGCTACTTAAAACTTGTTTAGTGGTGGAACCTACTAACGCAGCAGTTTTATGTCAGGGATTAAATGGTGTCACACTGGGACGAATAAATACGAATTTCAAAGTTACTTGCAAACTCTAGAAAATTCTAGTTTTACGTTAATGCGAAATTGGGAGCATAAAACGCAACCCCGCCGGTTGTAGTAACATGACAATTTAATACCGGGTTGAATTGTTACTGTCAGCAGTTCAAAGTCTGTGGATTCATTCATCCCCTATTGCACAACAGTCGGGCTGTACAGTCATGGCAGATTCTAGCAGCAAATCCAGTTGTAATACGCTCAACTTTAATGTCGGGGTGCTCGGACATGTTGACAGTGGCAAAACGTCTCTTGCCCGGGCGCTGAGCAGCACTGCCTCCACCGCAGCCTTCGACAAGAATCCCCAATCCAAAGAGCGCGGGATCACGCTTGATCTGGGGTTCAGCGCCTTCACGGTGCCTTTACCGGATCATCTGAAAACAGCCTGCGAGGATCGAAAGCACGACAGTCTGCAGTTCACACTAGTGGATTGCCCTGGACATGCGTCGCTCATACGCACCATCATTGGTGGTGAGATATACAATTTACTTTCTTATTCTATACAGTGTTGTGTATAACTATTTTAAACTCATTAGTAAGCTCGATTGCTTTAAACTAAAGTCATAGTCTCACAAGTTTGTGGTCGAATTTCTCCGGCACTTCAAATTCTCATCAATAGGTGTCGTGTTTTTGCTGAAATAAAATGTTGATTGATCGATGAACAAGTTTTTAAAATTAGAGTCCTCACCGAACGTTTATTTTGAAAGACATGTCAAGTCTCTCTCTGTCTCGGACTCTCTCTCTCTCTCTCTCTCTCTCTCTCTCTCTCTCTCTCTCTCTCTCTCTCTCTCTCTCTCTCTCTCTCTCTCTCTGTCTCTCACTTTCTCCCTCTCCCTCTCTTTCTCTATCAACCATCATATGCACACACACTAACTGTTATTTAATACGTACATTTGAATACGAAAACGGCGCAATTTAATTTATTGCGCATTCCGATCTGCAAGATATCAAGCACACTCAATAAAAACAGACAAACTAGAACGATAAACCAAGAGTGAGAGATTAACTTGAGGGAAATGATTCACTCGTGGGAACAAACAAATATGGAGAACTCAATAATACTGTGCATTAATGTAAGTAATAGGAAATGGGAAAAAACTGGAGTAATTGCCCCAATGAAACGCGTGTGTGTGTGTGTGCTTGGTGAGGCGGGGGGGGGCTGTTTTGTGTGTCTGTTGTATTGTATGTGTGTGCGCATTCATATATGGCACATGTGGTTGATTAGGGCGGAAGGGGGCTGCTCAGGGTTCCAGTCTGACTTCCTCTCTCCCCCCAGAGGGGATCTCTCAGGAAAGAATGCGTGCCAGAAAAAGGGAAAGTCAATAGCCCGCTCTCATACTACTCTTAACAGTTTTTTTCTCTACCGTACACAGTGATCACAATCCTTTCCGTGTTTTTGTATTTCGCTTTACACCTTTCTGCCGTGTGTGTGTTTGTTTTCAGGTGCTCAGATCATTGACCTGATGATGCTGGTGGTGGACATCGTGAAAGGTGTGCAGACGCAAACAGCAGAATGCCTTCTGATTGGCCAACTCACCTGCTCGCAAATGATCGTAATCCTCAACAAAACAGACCTTCTGCCAACTGAAAAAAGACAGGCTGCCATTGAAAAGATGACCAAGAGGATGCACAAGACTCTGGAGAACACAAGGTACACACAATTCACTTTGCCTGGGGATTGTTGCCATCATGAATATGTTCAGACGTTGTGTTTTGCTTGGCAGATTTAGGGACTGCCCTGTTTTTGCAGTGGCAGCAAAGCCAGGTGGCCCCGAGGCTCCGGACACAGAGGAGCCACAAGGAATTACAGAACTTATAGAAGTGAGTCAATGAAAATGAAAGTCGATTCCAGATCATAAATTCAGATTAAGTGCCACTCCTCATTTTCACCGAAATCTAAATCAGAAGTAATAAACTAAGCATGAAAACATCACTATGACTTTATTTAGTTGAAACATACACATTTTACCAGTGGCACAAGAAGAGCTTCGCACGCAATTAATATGGTGATTATCTCAGATATTGTGGAATCATTTCAGAATCACATCACACAAATAAAGGAGGGTATAAATTGTATGATAGTAAAAGAGGTTTGTGTTGGTCCGTGTGCACACACACACACACACACACACACACACACACACCGGTGGTACCCACCGTTCTGCAATTCAAACCTATGTCGTGAAACTCCAACTCTCTAGCTAAGTGACCACTGGCCTTTACTGAGAAAGACACGGTCAGCATTTGTTGCTTCTTCTTTTTAGCTACTGAAGGCGCAGGCCTTTCTTCCCCGGAGAGATTCGTCAGGGTCTCTTCTGATGGCTGTAGATCACTGCTTCTCTATTCGTGGCCAGGGAACCGTCATTACCGGAACTGTCCTCCAAGGGTCACTCAGTGTAAATGATACTGTGGAGATACCGGCTTTAAAGGTACTTTAAGATTGTAATACTGTACTATCAAATGCTTAATTCTAAATTCTTAATAAAGCTCAATACAAATTACTTCCAGGTTTAAAATCACTGAAAATATTTAATTTGTAATATTTAGCTGAAACTATTTAATATAAAGTAGCATACCGCAAGATTTCATTCTACATTTTATGGAGCTAATTATGCTGAAAAAAAATCCTTATTTAATTGTGTAAGCAATAAAATCTTGCAATTTATTAATGATAATTATTTCTGAAAATATAATAATTTACTGTATTTTTAAATCACAAAAAGGCAGCAATACATGGTAAATCTGTTTATAAAATTGACTGTACTCTCAAAAAGTGATCTGTGGTAAATTACTTATTACAATTTTTGGACCTATTAGGACAAATATTTGTTCTGCTGTGTTATTTTGCAACTTTTATGTGTTTTTAAGAAGATACACATAAATACAATTAATCTGTTTGTCCATTAGTTTATTAAAAAAGGAGAGGGGGTGCGGGGGCAAAGCACAGTTTTAAATGTGTGATGTTTTTCTGTTTCCTCAGGTAACTCGCAAGGTCAAATCTATGCAGATGTTCCGAAAGCCAGTTCCAAGTGCCATGCAAGGAGATCGAGTCGGTGTGTGTGTCACACAGTTCGACCCAAAGCTCTTAGAACGGGGTGTAATTTGCACACCAGGCTCACTGAAAACTATTTACGCCGCTATTATATCTGTCCAAAAGATCGAATACTACCGGGGAACACTCAGCAGCCGAGCAAAGTTTCACATTACCATCGGACATGAAACCGTTATGGCCCGCATCTCATTTTTTAACCGAAAAGGTTTCCCTGAGGAAGCCCCACAACAGCACAAAAGCCCTGACAATTTCTCCTTTGACTATGAGTTTTGCCACCTGGACGAGTTTGTGTCTGGTCATGGAGACGGTGTGAGCGATGAGGGCCCTCAGTGGGCTTTACTGGAGTTTGAACGGCCAGTCACATGTCCATCTCTTTGCTTGGTGATTGGGTCACGGCTGGATTCGGACATTCACTGTAACACATGCAGGCTGGCCTTTCATGGAAGGCTGCTGGAAGGCTTTGAGGACAAAAACTACATGGAAACGGCTTTGCCGCGGCTTAAAATCAGTAAAGACAAGCAAAAAGAAGGGACAGTAGAACGGGTACGTTTTACACACTTTCTGGTATTGCATTTTTTAGGATGAAATGTGTCTATTTCAGTCGTGTAAAGTAGTGGAGTAAATGTTACTTCACTTTAGTATTTTTTACTACTTTGTACTTGTACTGAGTATCAAAAATATAAGCTACTTTTACTCTCTACTTGACTATTTTCGATTGAGTATTTGTACTCTTTACTCCACTACATTTGATTGGACACTTACGGTTGCTTGTTACATTGTGATTGTGCTATAATTGATATTTTATTTTAAAATGTATTCTATTTTTTTGTTTTTTATTGTTCTGGATTCCATTTTTTTTCTCAATCAGGTGACAGATGACTACACAGTGATTGGGCGAAGTCTGTTTAAGAAAGAGACCAACCTTCAGCTTTTTGTGGGGTTAAAGGTCACACTGTCGACTGGAGAGACTGGGTCAATTGAAGGCGGCTTTGGACAGAGTGGTAAAATTAAAATCAGGATACCAGGTAAGTTCCTCTTTTAAAATGGCAAAATTCACAAAAGCCCTATGTAATTTTCAACTACACCAAAACTACAAACTGTATCTCGAGGAAAAAAACATACATCCTTTTCCTGAACCTCAAGGGTTTTTATGTAGCTATACTGTACTTACACATGCACACGCACACACACACACACACACACACACACACACANNNACACACACACACACACACGCACGCACACACACACACACCCACACACACACACACAGAGCTCTCTCCGGGCCTCATGTGGTGAAATGACATATCAAAAACCACACCGGACGTTGTTTTCACTCATTAATGAATCTTGGGGCAAATATTACATCAGAAATGTCGATTGTGCTTGACATTACAATAAGCTCAAGGGTTGGATTTGAATTTGTTTATATTAGTGGACTTTTTAACTTAAACAGAAACATGTCGTTTCAGATGGATTAAAAGAAGAAACCAAGCAGCTTTTTTCGTCTTCCTCGAAGAAGAAGGGAAAGGGTGGTCCCCAAAGCGAGCGCCCCAAATCAGAGGAAAACAAGCCAGACTTTCAGCCCGTCACCATTTACCTGAAGTTTAAACGCTATATTTACGATCCCCACAAAAAGATTGTGCAGTCCTGAGAACTTGCGAATGGTTTGTCTTTTCCTTCTGTTGCCATTTTTATTTGCTTACAGAACACCGAAAATATACTTTTTAGACACCTTTTCTTCAGTTTAGTTTCAGGATTCAATTAATTTTGTCAGTACGTGGAACATTTTAAAAGTCCCAGGTTTACTACAGTATTTTTTCTAGTTAAGACTATAGTGACCTGCTGTGTTTTGTGTAACAAGTGTGTTTGGGACGTGTAGTAACCGTCAATGCAAATGTGTCTGTTAAGAGTCGTATTGGATGTTTTCACGCATTCTAACCTGTCACTATACAAACAACCTGTCACAATTTATACAAATTTTCGATTTTACAGTGTGTACAGTGTGTACCACGCGCCATTTGCCCTTTTGCCTGAAGATTTGCAAGTCTATATCTGTTTCATTGTGGAAACATTAGGGAAATTGTCTGTACATTCAAGCAGCTGTACCAAAATAGCAAAAACCGTTTGTAGTGCTCAACTTCCTGTTTCCTACCTGATGCTGCAGGTAAGAACAAACGCTTTATTGTTATTACAGAAGATTAAGAAAACCTTTGGCTTTTTTTACCACTCTAAACATGGCTCTCTTTGTTTGACTAGCAAATATGCTGTCAAAAGTTGGGTTATCTTGTAAACATCTGTTTTTTTTCCCTCGTCTTTTTTTTGACACAAGTCTCATCTGAATTAGTTTTGCTTATTAAAATTGAGGTTTTTGGTTTGGATTTTGCTTCCATCCTTTAAATAGACTACGCAATTCTTGTTAGTTGTGCTTTTTAAATCTGCAAACCTACTTGCAATACATATGTAGTTATTAAAATGAATTAGGTGCAAATATTTTCTGCTGACCTTAATCATAATGTAATTGCACAAAGCACTGCAAAAAAGGAGAAAGGTTATTTTTCTTAATTTGTGACGACTATTTTGAACACTGTAATACATTCAAATTCCCAAGCTGATTTTAATGTTTATTGTGTACTTAATTTAAATAATAATTTAAATGCAATGCAAACATTATATGTTTGTGCATAATATTTGGCATTAAATTTGACTTCCAAGCAGTTTAAGTTCCGCCGTATGAACCAAAAAAGTGAAATGTCGGCCTTGGATTATGTCAGAAAGATCTGCCTTTCCTGTGATGCTGGGAAGCTTGAAGTTGTCTGAGTGTGATGCAGAATAAATCAAGAACAAGTCAAGACTCTAATGCAGAATGAGTCTGAATTTGTCCTGCTCTCTGATTGGTTGGCCACAGATACAGGCTGGCTGTGATTGGCTCCATTCCTCGCAACCCAGCAACAGGAAAGCGAGGTAGGAAAATGGATGGATGGATGTTCTTTGAACGTGTGTTCCTGTGCATTAATATTAATAAAGCAGAGGTTAATTTCCCTGATTAGTTACATCAGGAAGGAACTGGATCATTGGTTTAAATGCTGCAGGCAACCCGAGTTGAAGACTGAATGCCATGATCTGCCCAGTTAGAGACCATAACTCATGACGTTTTTATATACACTCACACACTC
This sequence comes from Paedocypris micromegethes, assembly GCA_028031935.1. Classification (NCBI taxonomy): domain Eukaryota; kingdom Metazoa; phylum Chordata; class Actinopteri; order Cypriniformes; genus Paedocypris; species Paedocypris micromegethes. Next base: position 26,518,719 of record CM051495.1, on the reverse strand, counting down.
TTTAACTATAATGTCTCTCGCTGTGACTCAGGAATTTCAGTCTATTATCTCGTGTGCCAGTATATGCATCTGCAAGCCTTTGATATGACAGCTTGAGTCTGTTAACCTCCCTAATCAAGGTCCTTCATCAGAAGAGTCTTTTACAGTGCCTGCTTAAAATTCATAAACCAATGGAAAGGAGCGAGGTAATGGGGAAAAAAAATTGAACAAAGAAGAAATAAAAACATACCGTTTCCCATGTGGTAAACGCAGCAGATTGTCTCCTTCCTGACCTCTGGACGGGTTCTGAGATGAGCCCAGCGAGGGCCGAACTCACGCTTGGCGTTTGACTTGCCATTAGAATGAATTTGATCGGCCTGAACAGCAAATGCTCGGACTGAGTGATATTCTGCTTCGTTATCTCAGATCTGATATTGTTGCCTGGTATTTTCTTTTCTCGTGCACTCTTAAGTGAGTTCCTGGACGTGTAACGGCTCATGTCACATATAGAGGGAAGTAGATTCTGTCTGAACTGGACTGGACTGTTTTGGTTTAGTTGCTTTAAGAATTTAATTTAGCGATTGAAATGCACACAAACATAGGAAAGAGTAAAACAAAATAAACAAATGTTTGTTGTTGTTTTTTCATTGGTACTTTCGTCTTGACCCATCTGAGCCGGAAACATCAATTTATCTATAAGTCAATACCGGCATTCTGGAGAGCCGTACTAATCACATTGTACTTCCTGTGTTCAGATTAGATCTACACGTGTCTGTCCTGATTCACTTTCCGCACTTTTTCAAAATACTTTTAAAACCCAGAATTTCAGCGTTCTGTTTTACGCCGCTGTTTTTTAATTGTTTTCAAAAGAAACCTTTAAGTAAAAGCCATTGATTATAAAATGATAATGTATTCTGATTATGAAATAATAATACATTGTGATTCTTAAATATGGATGTAGAGTATTCTGAATGCTAAATAATAGTTTATTCTGATTGTTAAACAATAGAAAATAATCATGTATTTTGATTATTAAATATTATATTCTGATTAATAAATAATAATGCATTTTGATTGTTTAATGATTGTTTGTGATTGTTTTTTTATTAACTATTAATTGTTTTTCCCAAGTTTTTTATTTTATTTGTTTTTTTTTGTTTTCATTCTTTCATTTGACTTTTTCAACAAGTCCTCTGGTATTGATTGATATGTACTTTTTGGTTTTTAGTTGAGAATGCGAAGATGTATTGATAAGACTGAGATATATTTTGTATGATTTTGTATGTTGTGTTTCTACAGAATCATCAAGCTTCCTAGCAAAAAACGTCTTAGTCATGTAACGTTCTTTCAGGCTCTTCCTCTCTATTCCTTTTCTTTTCCATCTTTTCTTTGTTCTCTTTCACCTATTTTCTTTAGTTTGAGACTGTATCCATAAAACACACCTTCCTTTCTTCACCGTCCTGCAGGTCAGCAGCATTGTCGCGGTTTGGTTAAGAATGTTGTCATTCAGGTTGTCAGATTCCGGTGTCTGACATTAAACCAGAAGTGAATAAAGAACAAATGGTGACACTTTTGAAATATATTTTATGTGGATGTGTTGGATTAAGTGATATTATAGTTAAAACAAACTGAAGAAATAAAAATGTGTTTCATCTTCAGAGGCTCTGTTGATAAGTGTCTTGCTGTGAACTGATATAATAGCAGTGTGGTCTGATATAATTAAAAAAAAAATGTAAGTGAAACTATCAACAGCAATAATTATATTACCATTATTATAGCCATTTGTGCTAAGATGGCCTAAAAGATTAAGCCAGTTAATAAATCTGTTGTGCGTTTCTGACATCAATAACAGGTTCTTTTTCTGATTTAAAAAGTGAAACGTGTGTGTTTCCGTCGTGTCCTATTATTGACGCAGTAACGTTTTTAATTGGCCGCTGCCAATATGCGTTTAAGACTCCAGATTCTGACCTTTGACCTTTCCGATTGGTTGCAATTGTTTTAAAAGAGCATTAAACTGTCATTTTAGGTTTCGCGATCAATATTTTGACGCAAGTGACAGAGCCTTCAATGTTGATTGGCTGACAACATTAAAAGAAAGAAGCAACAGTCCTTTTGCTTTGAGCTTTTGTGTTCCACACATTCTCTCTCCATCCCGCTCGACCGATTATCTGGTGCGGTAAAAGCGTCCCACTGAAGAGGCTAATACAGTTAGTCGGCCCTCCGTCTTATCTGTAAATGATAAACAGCCAGCAATTTGATTATTGCCATTGAGTTGGAAACATCTTTAAAATCACAGATGTTCAAATGAAGAAAAACGTACCTTAAATGCACAATTTCAATAGTTTTAAATTGCTATTTATTGGATACTTATATAGAGTTGCTGCAAGTATGAGTCAGATTTAACTACAGTAGTTCAATTTGACTCTATGTCTACATTTATTTCTCCAACACAAAAATGTTTAATGCTAATTAAACTTGCAAGGTGAGATTGTCATTTAAACAAAGCAGCTGAAAAATGCTTTGCTTTAAGCTTTAAAACTTTATTTCGAGTTTGTGTACTAAGTGCAGTAATGATGCTAATGACTTGACATCCTACCACTCAGCACTTGAGTTACTGCTCGATTGAATTGAAATTGAAAAATCCTTTATTAGTCCCACAGCGGGGAAATTTCATAAAGCCTTCTTTCTCACAAACCCTTTAGATTTAGATTTATAACGCCACAACTGGAGAAAAAATATTGTTTGGGTTCCAAATCCTTCCCTCCTGTCCAATTATTACCTTCTATTCATCATTTTTAATTTTGTCCTATCCATGTACACTTAATGCATTCATATTCACCCATAACTGCTCGTTATTTTATTTTTAAACGTGTATAGTTTTTGTACTTACAATACAAAATACATTTTCAAAAACTATTTTGTACTAAAAATATAAATATTTACAGTACACACACGCGCACACACACACACACACACACACACACACACACACACACAAAGAGTATATTAATTCTTCCTTAGTGCTAGGACCATGCTTTTGTGTACTGTACTGTGAATCATCTTTTTGTTTCAAAATGTATTCCAAATTCACATTTATTATGAATATATTTTTTTGCTTCTTACTGAAACGGTAGATTATGTAAATGTACTCATGTATGGCATACGTAAGCATCTATATGTATTGGCATAGGATAGTTTTTGACAATTTTTTTAAAAAACCTCAAGTGTTAATATTTCTGAAACTTTGCTTAAGTGAAAAATTTGTAGGACTTGTGTAATCATTAGAGTTAGCTTTACCATCATAAGTAGAAGAAACAACTTTTATTGAAAGCATTTAGGTTCAGTCCCTCCATGTCTCCGGCCTACTTTCCTTTACCTCTAAGGTTTCTGTCAGGACAAAGCCGTTAAGACAGTGAAAATAAAAGCCTAGAGAATGAGAGGAGGGAAAGAGCAGTAAGCAGATCTGCTGCCTTGTACCAGAAGGACAGAAGTAAAGCTCACACACAAACCGTCTCCGGGGAGAGGAACCCAGTGGCTGTTTGTCATTTAAAGTAACGGATTGTTCGGAGCGCAGGAATTAATTCACCTGCTGAACTGGACGACCGACTGAAGAAAAGAAAAGCTTTGCTGTGCTTCTCTGGCTCTCGGCTTTCAGATGTTTGCAAACACGCTGGCTAGTTCAGTTTCAACGGCAACCCAGAGCGATTCCCCGTATATGCCTGTATTTGGGTTATTTAAAAAAAATTTTAATAGAAGAAAATACCATTTATTTGAAGAATTCATTAACATTTATCCCAAATTGATTTATTATAGTGATACTTGTTTTCATTACTCACTAAAGAAGCATATACATTAATTTCATGCTTCCCCCACCATAATATGTTAGATGGGTATTCTTCGAACATTAGGTTACATATGTTTTAATACGTATCGAACGTATTCAAAGTATTCAAAACTCACTGTTACTTTTAGAATTCTACATTGAGACAGAACTTTATAAAAAATTTAAATTAAAGAAAAAAACTTGTTCATATATATTATAAATATATATATATATATATTATATATATATATATATATATATATATATACTGTTTATATTTTTGTGTATATTGAGAATATTTACCATGAACAGGGTATTTTTTTCTTTGTTATCATGTTTTTAAAGCTCTGATGTCCATATTTTTTTCCAAGCCTTTCCTGATCTCATAAGAGCAATTTTATGCGTGTAATGTCAATTGCTTTTTCTTATCTATTTTATTAGCATTTTTCATAAAACTTTGAAAATGAAAAAAATAAATAATACAGGAAAACAGTTCAGAATACAGAAAAATGAGTCACAGTTAGGCAGAAAGGTCTTCACAGTTACATTCAAAACAGTGCATTATATAAGATGTACAGTTATGTCTTACAGTATGAGTATTTCAATACTGGCTATTCAATTATTAAATGACTTTCTTCTTTTACAAACAGTATATGCAATAAAAAAGCACGTTTATTAGACCTCCCTTCGAAACTAGTGCAACCTCTTCAAAATCAAACTCCAAATAAAATTTTAATGTTAAAAACAATGAAATGCATCAATATAAAAAAGCGACAAAGAAGAGTGTCTGACCTGAACATTAACAGTAACAGTTAGAGTAACAGTGGGCAGTGTTGTTTTATCCTATGGCGCTGACTAAGCCCCCGTGACCGAAGGCTGGATGCAGAGAGATGGGTGAAGTCACAGTGAAGGTGTGTGGCAGGAGTGTGGAGGAGTGATCGTAATGCTGTGTGCTTTCTCCTCTCCTCCTCTTTGGCTTGCTGGACATTTTTCTGTTGCGGGTCTGAATCCCTTCTTTCTTCATCGTAAGTGGTCGGTTCACCTGAGGCCGCAAAACAGAGGGAGGATTAAAGCCATTTCTATGTTTGTTTTTCTTTTTTTTCTTCACATTTTCTTTTTTCTCACTTTCATCTTTCCTTTCTCTCTTTCTTTCTCTTTTACTTTCTAGTTCACTATTCTTAGATGGCATCTATTCTTTTGCAATCACCTCACTTTTTTCTTTCTCATATTTTTGTCACTTTCTCATTTTCTTCTTCACTTTCTTTTTTTTTCTCTTGTTTAATTTTTTCTTTGCTTCTCTCTTTCATTCACTTTCTTTAGAAATGTTTTCTTTAAAACGTTCCTTTCATTTTCTTGTTTGCTCTCTTTATACCATATATTTTCTATAAAGTTTCTTATAAAATAAAGCCACATGGTTATAATGCCACATCACTTGCATTGTGTAGTTTGTAGTAAAGTCCGCAGGCATTGCAGACTGGTTCTCCACTAGCATTTCGTCTCCAGAGGGTTGTAGTGCCTGTCTGACAGTTGGCACAGCAGGTACCAGCTCGCCTGGATGCTGACTATAACAACATAAAGAAGAAAAAGGAAGATGCTTCTAAAACATATTGAAATCAAGTTCATCATATAAAGATCATTAAAAAAACATTTAAAGGCTAAATAGAACAATACATTAAAGTAGATTTCAATTGCATCCTATATTTGGTCTTTATTTGGTTAATTATGTACTTAGTTATCCATTAAATAATTATGTCTGATGTTAGGATAAAGAACCTTATCATAATCAAGTGTGAAAATGTAAAGCACAGAAATGGAAGACATTTTAAAACAAAAATATTTCTTTTTTAACAAAAAAAAAACTATATTTTGCTCACATTTATTGAAAGATACAAAACAAAATTCAAAAAAATACATAATACCCTCTAAACTAAGTTTTCCTCCAATTTAAAGTTCTTAAACACATCACATAGTTACGTAGAGTGCTAAAAGTATCTAAAGCAGATTCCTAACATGGCAAATAAAGTCTGAATAACAACCGCAAGAGGAAGCGTTCTTTGGCTCTCAAAAACTTATCGGCACTGGCACAGACATCCTGCCAGGGAAACAAATGAACCAACCTGTCTCTGAAGGCAATCACTAAATATATGGCTTTACGCTGATGCACCAGTACTTTTCTCGCCCAGAATCCGAATCGTAGAAGTCAGTCCGACTTACAGCTAACACGCGCAGAGAAGATGGTCTAGTCCAGGATACGTACCCGACAGTGATTTATGGCCTCTGTTGCCACAACAGTTTATGAAAGTAAACCTTGAGACGTATGTCATTTACAATCTAGATTTTTTTTAATGAGTGGTGTGTGTGTGTGTGTGTGTGTGTGTGTGTGTGTGTGTGTGTGTGTGTGTGCGCGCGCAAAAAAAAACTAATGTCTGTGCTAACTGTACTTTGAGTGTTTGGGTCTGTGTGTGACACTTACTAAGCGACGCTTTGGCCTTATGAGGGGTCTGTTTTGGCCATTCATCTTGTGGTAGAGGCCGCATGCGTTACACAAATAGTGGCCTGTTCCATCCCTCCGCCACAGAGGAGTTGCTGTAGCTCCACAATTCACACATTCACGACCTTCAAGCACACAACACACTGTAAGATCATTTGTCATAGTCAAGTGACATATTTTAAGCAGATCAAGTCATTTCTCTAGCGTTACGTGTATTTTATTGTTTTGTTTTTCCCTCAAACTTTTTCAAACTGAATTATCTTTTAATATAAAAACCAATACTTGATAAAATACTTGTTTACTTACTATACTGTGTAGTTAAACTGCCATACTGTATATGCATATTCTGTATTTCGACCAGAATTGCTTTCAAATGATCATTTTGCTAGTGTAGCACTATCTAATGCATTATTTATTTTTAAAAATATTTTAAATTGTTATTGTTATTTTAATTATTATTAGTAGTAGTATTCATTTGGTTATAATTTTTAGGAGCGTGATGATGATGATCATCATCATCATGTATTTATGTGTTTTTAAAAATCGTGTGTAAACAAAACTAATTACAAAAAAAGTTTTTAACTTCAGGATTTTAATAGTTATACATATTATTATTATTAGTAGTAGTATTAGTATGAATAATAATAATAATAATAATAATAATAATAATAATAATAATAATAATAATAATAATAATAACAACAACAACATTAATACTTTGTATTATTTACTCAAACAAAATTGTCCATCTCAAATTAACTGAATGAACAGGTAATCCACGTACACATTTTGCAATGTAATCTTAGTGTAACTGATAAAGTCATTTCACATGAACATGAAGATATTGTTGCTACATGAAGATATTACCTGAATAGGCCCGGTTTTTATTTTTGCAAATCATTGTCACGGTGTTTCCGGTGCTCTCGTGACCAAAAGCATAGTCGCAATAAGACGGTATGTAGCTCGTGCTCGGATTGCTGTGGAGGGAACTGCCGCGCTCCATCTTCATCCCGTCGACTAAATGCAGATACTTCCCCTTGTTTCTCACAGCAGCACACCCCGGGTCAGGAGACAGCTCTTTCGGTGGCGTAGGGGGCAGACAGTAGAGCTGAGGACTCATTGATAGGCACTGCATCGAGCCCGAGGCTGTCACGTTGCTGCCGCTGTATGGGACGTTTGTGTTTTCGGCGCCGGTGGAATGAAGCATCGCGTTCCCCACGGTCCATAAACTGTGATGCTGGGCTGCTGAAAAGGTCGTTCTGCTGTTTTCCAGTAACTTAAGACCCTGACTGTGAATGAGATGCGGCTGACACACAGAGCCACCCGTCAGATGCGCTGCCAAAAGAAAACAATTAGGATTATTACGTTTGTTGTCACGAGTCACGACTGAACGTTTTGCTCATGTTCACACTTTGCTTTACTCAGTTTGCGACCACTCATTGTCAAATTGGCCGCAATATGTCTTTTTTTTTGTTCAAAAACATTTGAAAACTTTGAAAAAAATAAATAAATAAATACTGTTTATTATATATTTTACTGCATTTTGCAAAATAGTTCATTTTTGTTCAAAAGTTGTTATATAAAATACAAAAAAAAACGTGTTTTCAAAATTAATAGATTATTAAAATTAAGTATATTACACTTTGCTAATATGTAATAACAATTTACGCGAGATTATAATAATTTATTTTAATAGAGAAGAGTTGAGAACATTTATACAAATACACTACATTTTTAAACCGTATAGCTTTCTTTAAATAAATGCCATATTTGTAAACTTATAATAGTAAAAAAAAGCATTTGAAATTCCTTATGATGGTTATAGTTAAAATGAAGTAATTTCCATAAGTTTACCTACCATGCGTCTGACTGTAAGACATCCGTACACGAGTGTGTGAGTGAGTTCCGTTTGAGGGATAATATGGGTTTCCCTGAGAGTCCAAATGTCTGAGAAACACATCTACCTCCTCTGGTGGCAATAGCGGGCTACTCTGCTCCATAAATCCCGAGCCGTGATGTCCCAACCCGGAGTGGCAAGCCACCGAATCTGTGCTGCCCAGCAAGGAGGAATGGTGAGAGTGCATCATCCATCGGGGTTCCGTTTGGATGTCCATCTTCTGAGCCTTTAGACTGGGATGACGTGCCCACTTTATTCAAAGTTCAAACTGTTTGTAAGTGATTAAATGTGTAAAGGTTTGCCTTTCTACAAAGGTCCTCGTGCCCTCTGTGACTGATAACTGCTGTTCCACCTGTCCACCCGCGAACGATGCCCTCAGATATAGAGATGTCCCGAGTTGATAAAGAAATAAACCGCCCGTAAATATTTTAGTGTGATTATAAAACGTCTTATCTGCACTCTTGTGGAGTAAAACAAATACAAAATGCTATCCAAGTCCATTCACGGCCGCGACTTCGCGATCCTGGTTTACTCGTGCACAGGTTGTCACACAAGCGATCAGTCAGATCAGTGTGTAGTTGACTTGTAAGAGGCAGAGGCCAAATCCGGACTCCGCCCACAAGATTTAAAGAGTTTTTAGCCAATTGGATTCCGCGCTTTTTTCCAGCCTGACACCTGATTTTTGCCCCACACGATCTTGTTTTTTCCCCGCTTGTTCTAGTAACTCAGTAGTTATTCTGATTCATTGAGAAAACATAAATGAAATACATGGAGCGTTAAGAATACTTACTTCATAATACAAGTGACACCTTTTTGGTTTTTGTGTATTTCATATGAATTTTGTAAGACTAACTTTTTAAATAAATAACTTTAAAGACTCAACTTTTTCATAAATCATGTGGACTTCAGTCATGAAAGTGTCCTCCCACAAACATCACAGTCACACATACATGGAGTCTGAAAAACAATAATCAAATCTGAAAAACGCTTTTTATCCTTGGGACGTCAAGATTTAAACACTAAACACTCCCTTGTTTAATGCATGTGCAATATCTACAAATATAAATGCATATCATTGCTAAATGTGAATTGTGATAAATACTGATTAATGCTGAAGAAATGTAATATAATATTAGTGTCATTTACCGATCGCAAAGGCTCAGTTACTGGGATGTCAGTTATTGGGACGTGTCGATCTTTTGTGCCCCCAGCTTTTTTAGTTCATTATTGTCATGTAGGGACCAAACATTCTCTTTTTTTATTCTCTCTCTCTCTCTCTCTCTCTCTCTCTCTCTCTCTCTCTCTCTCTCTCTCTCTCTCTGTCTGTCTGTCTGTCTGTCTGTCTGTCCAACTGTCTGTCTGTCCTACTGTCCGTCTGTATACCACCATTTTCACTTCTCTCGCTCTCACCCCCATTGCAATGCTTGAGTTTGAATAATTCAGGGAATAAGTTTCTGGCCAGTGCACGCGTATTATCTGTCTCGACACACTCGTCTCGTGCACGGTCAGTGACAACAAGAAACCAGTGACCACCTTCCTTGACTCTCATAAGATCCTTCCATTACTCTGATGAGAGAGGCGGGAGGGGGGAGAAGTTAAGGGTAAATTGTCAAGATAATCTGGTAAATTGTAAACAAGGACTTAATTTGACTTTACAAAAGTCATTTTTTCATCATGCAATGGGCAAAAACATAAAATTAATTTTCATGTCAGCGAAACTTCATATAAATTCAGACCTGTTTGCTGTGTACACATCAAAATTCAAGTTTTTTTTGAAGTACATGAACATGTTGTCTTTGAAACACAAATGTAAGTGGTTGACATGAATTTATTTAGACATTAATATATTTTCACCATCACTGAAGCAACAATGAAGCTTAAAATGTCTTACAGCTACCCTGTCTCTCTGTAAGCAAGATGATGCAAAACTCCAATCTGTCTTTGTCTGTGAGAGGATGAAAGTGAAGATGGTGCTCTGTCAGCTGCCCTCCACCCCTCCCACACCCAGAATACCTTGCAGGCCTAGTTTTCACCACATCAGGATACATGGTTGCTGGCTGAATTCCGGTATGAAACGGATCGCTGGTGCACCGCAATGTGTGTGTCATGCACAAGCACATCCCTCTAGAAACAGATGGACTGGGCCTATAACGGACACTTGATCTTATTTAACATACAATCATTTAAACCAACAGTTTGAATCACAAACCAAGCTTTTGGTTCAACAAGGGCACCACATTTGTCTAATTGATCGACACACATCTTTTTTTTAAACCAGCTTCCTTTGTTTGGTGTTTTATTTATTATTGTTGACTGGTAAGTGTTTGTTCAAAATCAAGGGGTCAAGAGGTCAATGTCACTATGTGTGTATCTCTTTATTGGTGGAATAATATCCACATGGGGGCGGCACGGTGGCGCAGTGGTTAGCGCTGCTGCCTCACAGCAAGATGGTTCCGTTTGACACTTGAGGTGTGAGTTCAAGGCCGGCCGGGGCCGTTCTGTGTGGAGTTTGCATGTTCTCCCCGTGCTTGCGTGGGTTTCCTCCGGGTTCTCCGGTTTCCTCCCACAGTCCAAAAACATGCGCTTCAGGCTAATTGGAATTGGAAAATTGACCACATAGGTATGAGTGAGTGTGTGAATGTGTTTGTCTGTGTGTCCCGCTCTGCGAATGGTTGGCCACCAATCCAGAGTGTGTACCCCGCCTCCGGCCCTAAGACGCTGAGACAGGCGCCAGCTCCCCGCGACCCTGTAAAGGATGAAGCGGTAGAAGATGACTGACTGACTATTCACATGCTGTTGTTTAGACCTATTTTCAATTAACCCTTCAAATCTTTGATCATAAGTGCTGTAATGAATTATTTGTAAATACTTAGTCATAACAGTTAGTCATAATATATCTCAAGATTGGTAAATAAAGGATTTGTATACAGTAATGAAAATAAAAGTAATTTAAATCACAAGAAGCCAAATCAACTTATCGAAGCATAGACATTGGGACACTAAAAAGTCTATGATATGAAACTTTTCCAACTAAATTTGATCTGTTTGAGCATGACATGTTGGGTAATGTTTGAAAGTGAGATTTCTGTGTCATTTATTACACAAAGCCGCCATCTCCTGGTCAGTTTTGGAGTCTGGCTAATAAAAACACTGCGGCCTTCCACTCCAACAAGGATAACTAGCATGAAACACAATCTTTTCCTGCTTAATTTAACCCTTTAACATATTTAATATCTAACCTACTATCTTAATTAAAAATTAAGATTTTCTTACATTTTACATACATTTTACACTACAGCAATATCAAGAAACAGATATCCTAATATTGAAAGTTCTCTTGATAAACATGAAGAAGAGCTCACATGCATTTCTTCATCATGCTGTGAATGAAAAATGTGTGGTCGGAGCTTGTGTGTATGTGTGCAGAGATGTTCTCATCTTTAAGGGGATGTGCTGGGTAACTGTTGCCCGCTTTGGGTTTCCGGACTAGGTGCCTGCAGACTGCCAGTTTCCCCTCTTCATCTCCCTCTATCTCTCTCCCCATCACTTCTTTTTATCACTTTATCACACAGGCCAGGCTCTCAGCCAGGATACTGTGGTAACAGACATGCTGGTTTCTGCTTCACTATGTTGATTGTCATTGTCAAGGTGAGATGAACCAAGAAGAGATTTATTTATTGCAAACTTTATTTTTAATTTTCCATGCTACAAAGTTTTGGAGATGATGCATGACAAATCTCATGCTGTGTAGAAACAGGCCTGAAAAAAGTCACACAGCTTAACTGGAGAAACATTAATGCTGTAAAGTACGAATGTCAATGACCTTGTGAGCGAATGTGACATTTCATATCAGGTTGGTAGTCTGCAGATCACAGGCAAATGATATTAATAGTCAAGGAGAGTGTGTTGAACAGACTGGCATCTCCATGTGAAGACAGCACAAAAGGTTTGATCTCTTTCACTTCTCACTCAGTCACACACTCTTTCCATCTTTTAAGGTTCATGAGCTTAGGCCGCTTTTATTAATGTTTTGGTCATGTGAGTGGCACATTTTTTATCATAATTAATGATAAAAGCCAGAAAACACACACACACACACACACACACACACACACACACACACACAGACGCACACACTCTGAATATTCAGGTTGAAAAGAAATATATAGAAAATAGTGAAAAATGTGTTATATGTTTTCCATTTTATAAACTGTTCCTTCATCAGTTAATTCAATAATCATTTTAAAGTGCTTCATCATAGTACATCATAGAAAATATTTGAATTGCTTCTTTTTTGTACTTGTTTATCTTTTTTACTTAGTTTATATTCGAGGACATTTGCCTAAAATGTTATATACATACAAAACAGTTTTGACCTCATGACGACAATGCCATTGTTACAAAAAGATGGGGAAAATGTAACAACGTTGTAATGTAACAATGCTTTTAGTAATTGCTCAGTTAAAAATGAAAACATCCGAGAGAAAGACTTAAAAACGTGACTTATTTTCTGTAGGAAATTACAACCAAATACATGCCTACCTTTTATTATATCAACATTTAGGTTGTGTAGAAAAAAAACTTTAACAGAATAACAACAGAATACAAAAGATGACAAGGTGCAAGATTACAAGTAACATTTCAGCAGTTACAGCCTCAGTTTCCCCTCACATCTTTAGTCTTTTCGTGGTCTGGTTTTCATTTCCACGCTTTTAAACGTATATCTCTCCCCTGTGCGATAGTCAGTCAGGATGTACCAGGTTCCCCAGTAGATGCCATCTGTGATCCCTGTGTAGCGCCCTTGGTAGTAGCGACCATTGAGGTTAGCAGCCAAACACGAATCAAACCACCAGCCCGCACCATAGTAGCGAGCGCAGCTGCCAGTGGCGTAGCGGTCGTGATCGCGGTCGTGTGTGCTGAAGGCTCTGCCATCATGGTTATAATGTTTGCTGTAGCTTAGAGCGTTGCCAGCATCACCGTGGTACCCTCGAGCAGTCAGACGAAACCTTCCGGAGACAACATCACGTGAATGCCACACTGAAGCTGTGTGTGTGTGTGTGTGTGTGTGTGTGTGTGTGTGTGTGTGTGTGTGTGTGTGTGTGTGCGTGTGTGCGTGCGTGTGTGTGTTTCAGAGTAATCGTACCTCTGGCTTTCTCCTGCGACTCTAAAGGTGTTGTAGTTTGCGTGACGAGTCTGTTCATGCCAGTCCCTGAGAGCTATGTGTAGCATGTGATGCCCATTTGCTGTGAGGGCATTAAGAACTGAGTTCCCTAGCCAGTGCTCTGCCTGAGCCGAACCAAAGCCATCACGATACTCTTGCCAGGTCCGGTTGAAGTCTGTTTGTCCGTTGGAGCGGCGCTGGAACACTGTCCATCCACCTGACAGCATGTCACATGTGGCCTTGAGTGCAGAAAATAGTGTTTGAAAAACAGTGGAGTAAAGTACTTGAGTACATGTACTTTACTCGAGTATTTGTGGGCTACATTGTGCTTTAATATAAGCAGTTTTTACTCTCTACTTGACTTTTTTGAATGAGTATCGTATTATTTACACAACTACATTTGAATGGACATTGTACATCAGCACAACCTGATGTACATTGTGCGCAACAAGTTGGCATCGTTTTCTACTGCAGATAATTTCTTTGGCGGACATGACAATATCGTCATTTGCAGGGTGCTGAAGACATTGGATTCTCTTTATGAGCTAAATATTTAGATTTAGCGGTGGGACTTTTTTGATATTTGAGTTTGACTGAATTTGATTTTTGTTCTGCCTTTTAGGAACCCTGAGGTGTTTAATTTGATTTCTATATTAGGAAATAAAACGTCATGAATAAAGAATTTCTTGTTTTTCACATTTCATGGTGTTTTTTTTAGCCTAAATTCAGTACTGGTAAATATATATGTTTTATATTTGATACTTTACAACATTTATTCAAGTCTTCTTGGAATTGGTAACTTGTAACCTGTAATGGTGTCATTTTTACTGGTATCTGTACTTTTACTCAAGTATGGTTTCTAGGTTGAAGAAGAATTAAGACGTCATTTTAGCTGTCATGTTACATGTACCATGAGTACCTCGAGCGCCGGCTGCTTGGGATCGGGTTGAATGGTGTAGATGCCATTCTCTTTGATTCCTAACTGATAAATCTCATGGCAGTCTCTAGGATGAAGCCCTGTGGAGGGAGGCACTGAGGCCCGAACAAACTCTGTTAGCCTGGGTGGAACTCGGCTGCTCTTTGTTCTCGTGTCGTGATTCACCTGTTGGGGTCTTTGCTCTGGAGGTCTTTGGTGCAGAATGTGTGATGCTCTTCAGGAAAAGCAGTAGATCTTTCTCTCCTCTTCTCCCAACGGCACTTTCTAAAACAGAGTAAAGAAGAACAGAATGTGTTGCTATAAAAATGTTATTAACATTTTTGTTAAAACATAATTGCTTAAACATTGTTTAAACAATGTTAAAAACATAATTTATGGCTTCTTTATGAGTTGAGTCTTTATCTGTAATTATCATTACAATCATTAATATATTACACTAAAGTATACCTTTTTTTAAGCCTTATGTGCATTTTTAATATACATTCATTCAAATGTTTGAAAAAAAAAAACAATTCAGTTTTGAGATTTATTCAACACAAAAACGTATTTGAAATGGCACAGTAATTTTGTAAAAATATGTAAAGTAAAGAATATGAAGAAAAGGAAAGAAACCTGTCCATGGAAAATGGACAGGTACTGAATCCATACATCTAGTTAAGAACACACACATACATACATACACGCACACACACAAAACCCCGGAGCAGTGGGCAGCCTAAAGTCATTCCACACTTCAGTTGAGATACCTACTGGACTTGAACCTTTTGGTCCATCTTTCCAACCACTAGGCCACAACTGCTCACAAAGACATTTACATTTGTTTTGCATTTATTTCAAGGTTATAAAAGCAAGCGCTTAACACACCAATTCTTTTGCAGCCATTCTTGCATTCCAAAGAACACTTCTGTTTGCCAAGTGTGAATTAAGTTAACATCAATCAGGGAACCGAGGCGATGAGAAAAAGTAGAAAAAAGATGGAAATGTCATTTTTCGTGTCTCTCTACAATTAATATAAAATATGTACGTATTTGGCGAAGTGTAATGACCAAGTCTGGTGGCCATGTCAGTGAGTCTCTGACTGCGGCAGTGGAGGTCACATTCCGTCAGCACAGCGGCCATCAGAGCCAGCAAGGCCACCAGTGGGTCCGAGCCGTTCTCCTGGTTGAGCGGGACTGAGCCGTGCTGCAGCATACACAGCTGGAGCTGCCTCAGACGCTGCGATGCTTCAGACACCTGCGGGAAGACATTTTGGATATCATTGAATAGACCTTTTAAATATTGAATGCTAAAATAAACAGGGTTATTTTGGACGATTAAAAAGATGTACTTAATTAATGTACAATGTGCATGAAGTTTGGGTCAAATTTACCTCTAGAATTTTAAGTCAACTCTTGTTAAGTCATAACTTTAAATTTTTCTCGAATAATGTTTCTGATATATACATTTTATTTATTTTTTTAATAGATAAAAGCATGTGTCTTTGAACAAATAATTTGTATTTAACATTAATTTATTAATATATTATTAACATTAATATTAATATAAACATTTCCGAAGACTAACAACTTACCTGAGCGTTTCTACTTTTCTCCGGAGATTTCCTGATGCGGTGATCTTTAGAGTGATGGAGTTTAGGTGACATCCTGTTGAGTTCCTGTGGCCCGGCCACCAGAATATCTTTCTGACACGGGACACACATCAGGTAAACTCCAGGGAAAATCACAAACAGCATACGCACAAACATCCTGCTCCTGGTGTCTGAAAAGAGGGTCTCCACCTGCTTCATGCAGTTTCTACTGATTTCCAGTTATATTTCCTATAGATGCATAAAAGTTCTCATCGTACAGGTGAAGCTCTAAAGCGAGCGCTGGGCTGTACTTTCTGAGTCGATCTGTCTCTCGGGGTCCTCCTCAAACTCTTTTATTCAATCCTTTCTTTGCCTCCTCTCGCTCTCCTGTGAGCGCTTTTCTGTTTGTACGGCTCATTTGGCTCAGATTCCTAGATAACTGTGGTCTGACATGCAGCAGCTCACCAACCCCCTAACACACACACACACACACACACACACACACACACACACACACACTCACACTATACAAAAACTTGAGCATATAACGCAGCAAACATTTTTCTTCATTTAAATTTTTTTTTTAATTCAAACTGCCACAATATAAATATAGATGTATTGAAACTGAATGATGTCATACCTCATCAGTTGCATCTTCCGCTTTTTTGCTGTGCTCTTCCTTTATTGAAGTGTGTACCGAGTTTATTGAGTTTGTTTAGGGTCTGTGAGGAATTCGGCCTTAACACTTGTAGTATGGGCAGACAGAACCTGACTAATTCCTATATACACAGGCACAAGTCTCTTTTCTATAAGGGTGACCACTCTTTAACCTTAACCTTTCTGTTTTGAAAAGGAAGTGGCTGGACCTGTTTTGTTCAGTGTTTGCTCCTTAGTCGTGTGTTTCCGCTTGTATGGTGCACTAAACCACAGGTGTTAAAAATATCTATGAATAGTATCATATTGGAAACGCGTGAACATTATTAATGCACTTGGTATAATGTCTGATAAGTGTAAAAGTTTAGGTTAGTTGTAGACATGCCTTAATGAAATACTGAAAGACAAATTGTGTTCATGATTTACTAGGACATTTCGTAAGATGAGATCTTTGCAAAACATGAAGCCGTCTAGTCTAGTGATGTACCTACACGTGCACAACGAGCGGTTGCTGTTCTAAAAATACCGTAAGTTACGTCGACCCCCTAATGGAAGTCACAGTATTGCAAGTAAAAAATAAAATAAAAAAAAGATATAAAAAAATATATATAAAACAAATTAATAATAATAATAATATCAATATAAAATAATTAAAAAAAAGTATACGTATAGCAAACTATACGTAACCTAGAAGTAATTTGTAAACATTCATTTTTCCTCATCCGTTTTAGCCGTTGGCATATCATAACTGCCTTTAATTTAATAAACACTAGGTTTAAAAATATATGGAGAATTAATAAAATAAAAAAAAACATGCCACTGACCCCACTGGTCAAGCACTATACAGTACAACTTTATTCCGTCTGCATGATGTATCTGGATATATAAGTGACACTTTATGGTTTTGAGAACAAATGTAAACTAAAAAACGATTAGACAGGGGAAAACTGCAAAAAATCTCCCACTATATTAAACGACCAAGGCAAGCCAACACGTTAAGTTGCTATGGTTACAGAATATTCCATTCGCTCACGTTCCCCATAAAGAGATGAAGCATATTGATAGTAGGTAGATGAGATAGAAATGACAAAAGAAGACACCCAACACCCGCAGTCTGTAAATGGTAACTAATTTGACACAAATATTCCAAACATGTTCTTATATACCGTAATCGTCACGGGTTTCGTCCTTCGTGTACAGCCATTATATGCAATTATGTAAATTTCATTTGAAGTACATAAATTACATCCAGGCAAACATTTGACAAATTCTAAAAAAAAAATCCTGTGCAGTCCTCCCCCTTTTGACAGAGAAATGGTTTGACCCTCGGAGTGTCGTTACCCGCGGAAGTAACCGAATGTGTGTAGCACTTCCGCCTTCGGTTCGAGCTGGCACCCAGAAATGGTGAGTGTGTTCTTCAGTATGAATCAACAACATAAATCAAACTGGTGCTGCTGTATCATATATAAATCAAATCCTTGCCACGCATTTGTCAGTTTCCGCGTGTTTGTTGTGCGTTAAGAAAGCGTGACAAAATCAAAGCTAGTGCTAAAACCAGGCTAACATCCCCACCCTTATTTCCTAGCCGCCGATTTATCATATGTATTTAACATGTCGCCGTTTGTGAGCAGCAAAACTGTTTTAAAATGCAGAGGAGTCAACGTGATACTCAAAGAAGCGAACTTTTAAACTCCAAACCTGTCGTCTGGAATATTTCGATTTATTCTGCTTCTACTTCACAATCCACTCGCATGTCTAAAACATGTCTCGCTAAACAGTACTTGGACTATTTTTCTCGAACATTCTGACGTTTCAGAGTCCAGCCTGTTTTTTTTTTTTTACGAAGAATATTGACTTAATTTGTCGTCTGCAATTGTGGAGGTGGTTTAATGAGGCAGGGGATTTGAAGGGCTTCCACTTCCTCCATGTCTTTCTGTTAAGTTCAGGAAGTGTCGAGCTTCTTGTAGCAGATCTAGTTCACACTGCTCAGCCGTGCTTCTCCTCTTCCCTTTTGAGCGCTTCTGATGCGTTGCAGCTTCCCAAGAATTCCCCTGCAGGTCCGGGCCTGTGCTGAGCCTGAAGACCAGGAGTAGTGAGAGTGGTGGTGTGTAGTACGTGAGGTTTGTAATGTGCGGATCTTCTCTTTCTTACGCAGACGGCCACTTTGCGTCCGTACCTGAACGCTGTGCGTGCTACGCTGCAGGCTGCGCTCTGTTTGGAGAACTTCTCCTCACAGGTGGTGGAACGACACAACAAACCTGAGGTGGAAGTGCGGTAAGTGCCAGTTGTACCATCTTTTTATTTCGATATGAACTTCAATGATCTTGTGACTGACAAACATTTCCAGCATATTGCATTTTGACTTATACTGTTAAGAAGCCTCTGATTCTCACAGCATAGTGTAGGATATTTTTTTACCCGCACAGTGAAGAAATGTAGCGAGCAGCATACATATATACAATGTGCACTTGGAGATTATGGTTTAAAGATATACAGTACAGTTGACTCCTGTTAATTGGGACACGGGACACGATCATTTTGCCCCAAAAAAGCGGCACAAATTTGCATTATAAGATTTGATTTGGATTTTAAGATTTGTTTAAAATTGTGAAGTGTGTATTGACACTTGATTGTTTGTCCATTATTGTGAAAAGTATGTTAGCTTTAATGCTTTCAGATTTGAACTTTTTTTTTTTTTTTTCATTTTGTCCTTTGCAAAAGAGCAGATTCACTGACTCGCGCTTCGTCACGTGTAGCAACGTTTACAAGCAAAGGGCAGAAACAAAGCTGCTCTCTCTCTCTCAGTATAATTCAAATGTTATGTACAGAATACAAATAATTAAGGGAAAAATTAAGTAATTATGGTCTACTAAAATGTAATGTTCAACTCCCCAATACTGCCTGGACACCATGTGCCGAGAAAATACTGTGATATGAATTTTCAATCAGGCCACCCTACTTTGTATGTTTGGAAAGGTTAAACGCATTCAACTTGGTTTCAAACACTAAAAAGGTGAATTGCTCAACAAGAAGAGTCAGAATATTTGGGCTTTTTGACTTTTGTTTCTCTTTTCCATCTGATCAGGAGCAGTAAAGAGCTTTTGCTTCAGCCTGTTGTGATCAGCAGAAATGACAAAGAGAAGGTTCTTATAGAAGGTTCCATCAACTCTGTGCGAGTCAGCATCGCAGTGAAACAGGTAATCAGTTACGTGTGCTGGTAATCAGTCGTTGAGACATGGTTAATTGCTCTTTTATACTAAAATAATGACCGTCTGCTGATCCAATAAAGGCTGATGAGATTGAAAAGATCCTGTGTCACAAGTTCATGCGCTTCATGATGATGAGAGCAGAAAACTTCTTCATTCTGCGGAGAAAGCCTGTTGAGGTGAGTGTAGATATCGTTTTTGAAACTTGAAAAAAAAAAAATACAACTTAGGGACTATTCAAGTTTTTTTATCTTATAATTTCAACTCTTTTTTTTTTTCACCTGAAGAAAACAAAAATAAAGTATTTTTTCAGAAGTGGTTGGGAGAGTTGGCAATGCACATTAACAGTTGTGTCATTATTGTCTTCTCAAATTGAAGTTCAGTTGATTTGTAAAGCCTTTCACTCTTGTAGACAATTTTTTAGCAACAGAACAAAATACACATAATGTTGAGTATCATTTAAAAATTACTGTAAGATACTGACTGTAAAGTGAATTCTGTTTATTTATTTCTACCATTTAATAGTTAAGGAGCATGAATCTCTTGTTATACAATATAATAACGCTGCACTTTTTCACGCAGGGATATGACATCAGTTTCCTCATTACTAACTTCCACACAGAACAAATGTACAAGCACAAGTTAGTGGACTTTGTCATTCATTTTATGGAGGAGATTGATAAGGAAATCAGCGAGATGAAGCTGTCAGTCAACGCCAGGGCTCGTATTGTCGCCGAGGAGTTCCTCAAAAATGTGAGTCCATCACTAACAAGCCTCATTTTATTGTAGAAATTTGATTGCTGCTGCTCAACCACGTATTTTATTGTCTCAACAGTTTTAGGACGTTTTCATCCTCGGCTGGCTACAATATGCTGTTTTGTACCGATCACCAGAAAGAGAGAAAAGAGTTTTATGGCCACTGGGGATGTAAAATCCTTGAAAGATGCCTGATTCCTGGAGAAGCTGTGGCTCTAGGAACAGGAGGAGCCAGAGACCAAACCCCCAACACAGGACCACACCCACCCCCACTATTGCAGTATTGTAACTCCTGAGCAGAGCGATAGATTTCACATAAGACATGGTACTTTGATTTCGTTCCATTTACATTCGTTTTCTTAAAGATTTTTTTTTTTTGCTAAAGAGAATTGTTTTTAAATATCGTTTCTTTCTTATTCTCAGTTCTCTTACCCAAAACACTGCATCAAGGATTAAAATGTTTCACAGCATTGCAATATTTTGAATGATTTCTAGTTTTCTTTTCAACACATGAATATTGGTGTGTACATAATTGTCTATATTGACTGATCATGACCCCCCCACACACATGCGCACACACACACACACACACACACACACAAGAAACATCTTCAGTACAGTAATTGAATAAGTTTGTCTCTGTATTGTTTTTTTTTTTATATACACCGATACTGTGTTTATGTGACCTTAATGTTGGTTTTTGTTGGTGTGCTAAGTGATGCACATAGATCTTACAAATCATATCAAAAATAATAATGACTATGGTGAATAAATGGATTTAATGCTTAACGCTCTTGTTGTTTTGTAGTTTTTTTTTTGTCGCTGATGTGCTGTCAAATTAACCCGTTAATTTTTTTTTTTTAAATAAATCATTATGATAAGATTGCATACCAAAGCAACTGCAAAGTTGAGTTTTTTTCATCAAAATTTACCAGACATACATTTAGGTGAATATTAATGGTTTTGTTTAAAGTATTGTACGTATTATTGTGTCAGTGATTTCTCAAAAACGTGGACTGAAAACCTGGACTGGATTTCTCCATAAGTGGAATGATCTGAAATACTGTCATTATGAGCTATTTCGCCCTGAGTGAGATTTGATATTTTATATATAAAAAATACATTTCATACATTTTTGGCTTTCTCATCAATAGGCAAGTGAAAACCTTTCATATGCAGAGGAACATTGTGATGGTCTGATCAACAGCAAGCTCCAGCTTGAGGAAAAAATGTTGAAAGTTGAAGATCTGATGACTGATGTGGATTTGTTAGGTTTCTAAAGACAAGACACCAAAGCATCATATTAGTAATATCTTCTGGTCTGTTACACGTTTCAGCTTTAGGTTCATGGCAGGAGGGAAACATCTTCATAATGTTAGTAGTTGTAGCTTATTACCTGTTATTTTGTTTCCTCTGATCGATTACAGTAGCTTATGAGTGCAAATGAAACCAAACTGCAGCATAACACAATTGCAGATAAAAGTTTTCTGTACCTTATTTTAGCTCGAGACCCCCTTTGACCATGAACTCCATCATGTGTCTCATCTACGTGTGCGGTGCAAAGATGCAACGTTAGAAATTGACCTTGAATGCCCATTCAAAACGTCACATTGTAATTGAGTCTAGGATTTAACCGAAAGTCTTAAACCAACGTCCGCTAAACAAACAGTCCTGCAGGCTGCACACTTGCTGCCACTTGACAGACGCTAAAACATTTGGGTTTTGTTTTGAAATGTAATTCAGGAACTCCTAGAGCCATTAAATCCCCCGAGTATGCCATTTGCTACGGCGGGACTGCATTGGTGGCTATATTTGTGTTTTGCCCAAATAAGAAAGCAGTGTTGTGAGAGAGCTATTACGTTTCACGGTTTTAGTCAACGGGACCCATTATATCACAGGAGTAACTCCTCCGCAATTTTAAAGCTTTCTTCTCTTTGCCAGTGTGGGATCCCCTTTCCTGTGGAGGGTCTGACCTTTAAGACCCACAAAGCCCATGTAAAATCACATCTCGAGTTACACTTTGCAAAACAGAGGAAGAAGAAGGGTGATCCTGATGTTTCCAGGAACAGAAAGCATCGCTGCTAACTCTCGTATTTAGCACATTTTATGATGCTTGATTGACGTACCATATGTTCTTATTAACATACACGTCAGTTTACGTCCTAAATAAGTAAAATAAATAGAGGTTGTGCAGAGAATCTCCCATCACTGTGTAGAAAGACACGGCTATTAGCACACAATGACTCAAGTTAGATGGCGGGCATCACAGATTTTGTCACCACCTTGGACTTTGTTTCATACCCTAGAGATGCTTAGAGCTTCAGCTGTTCTGCCCTTGGAAAGCTTTGATCCTTTGGCATCCGCACTTATTTCTTTAGGCTCGAAAGATAAAAGTACGCCAGTTGGGTTTCTGGAGAAATAATAAAGTGCTAAGATTACACCGGGATATTAGTAAGTGGGATTTTTGTCTTATCTGCAAAGGTTAAATGTTGGATATATTAATCTTCACTGATGGATAAGATAAAGAGCACTTTAGTTTTGCAGTTCAATCTTATTTTGTTCAAGTCTTTCTAACAAAAAAAAATTTTTTTTAATTGTTTGCTTTAAACAAGTTTGCCTTAATTGGTAAAAGCTGCCAAAACTCAAACGTGAACCACTTTTCAAGGTAAATAAATATGGGTGACATTTAAAATCTAAATGCGAGATGAATCTCTTCATATAGAAATCCATCCATCAGGAAACTCCTCCTTGTATCAAGAGATAAAAATACTGCAGTGATGCTGCCGAACTGAACAAATGTAAGTGGGCTAATGGGTTTCATGGCCAAAAATGATACGCTAAAAATGAACCGAAAGGACAGCCTGATATAAAAGACAGTCTTCCCCAACCCTTCCCAGGGCTCACCACAAAACACCCAGCTAAAGTAAGTACACAAACTCTTACTTTCCTCTCCAGATGTTGCTATAACACAGATACTCAACTTTCTGAAGTATTGTGAACAATTATCTTGCTTTTGCTCATTCACAGGGTTGATATCAGCAGATTCTGAAAGTAGGTGGAAGACAAAGGTAAACATACTAATAGAGATTACTTCTTTTAACTATTTTTCATGAAATCATTTTCTCAAGTGTCTTTGTTTTGTTTTTTCGGAAAGACCGCTACCATGAGTGGAGACCCGGAAATGGAGTGTTTTGGCCCAGCGGCTGTTTACCTCCGCAAGCCGGAGAAGGAGAGAATCGAGGCACAAAATAAGCCTTTTGATGCCAAAACAGCGTTCTTCGTGTCTGAACCCAAGGAAATGTACCTGAAAGGAGTCCTGAAGAGTCGTGACGGTGGCAAAGTCACCGTACAAACACTGTGTAATAAGGTGGGTAAAGTTATTTTAAATTCAAATATGAAGACTACAGTGTAGTTTGAAAGATGATTTACACCTCTATTTTGTTTTTCTTTAAAAACCACCAGACCCTCACAGTCAAGGAAGATGAAATCTTTCCGATGAATCCACCTAAGTTTGACAAAATTGAAGACATGGCCATGATGACCCACCTCAACGAGCCAACTGTGCTGTACAACCTCAAAGAGCGTTACGCAGCATGGATGATCTATGTAACACACTATTGTTGGACTAATTTAAGCACATTTGACTGATTTGATGGCTGAGGTGAACACTTTTCTCCTGCAGACCTACTCCGGGCTGTTCTGTGTGACGGTGAACCCCTACAAGTGGCTCCCTGTGTACGATGCTTCGGTCGTGAGTGCTTACAGGGGCAAGAAGCGAATTGAAGCCCCTCCGCACATCTTCTCCATCTCTGACAACGCCTATCAGTTCATGCTCACTGGTATGAATGTTATTTGTTAGTTGTGTTGATGGCCTCGCTTAAATATTAATATTGTGGACGTTACTGTCTTCTCTAGATCGGGAAAACCAGTCTATCTTGATCACGTAAGAATATTGTTCAACAGCATAAATATTTTTGAATGACAAGAAATAGAAACTGAGTGGTTTTGTTAACAGTGGAGAATCCGGTGCAGGAAAGACTGTCAACACCAAACGTGTCATCCAGTATTTTGCGACAATCGCTGTAGCTGGATCGAAGAAGGCCGAGCCTGTACCTGGTAAAATGCAGGTAATTGTCCTTTTCAAAACAAAATGGTGTTTATCGAGTGTAGAAAAACAAACTATGACCCTTCCACGTTCTGTCTCCACCAGGGTTCACTGGAGGATCAAATCATTGCAGCAAACCCCTTGCTGGAAGCCTATGGAAATGCCAAGACTGTGAGGAATGACAACTCTTCACGCTTTGTGAGTCCCGAGACAGCTGTCAGGATCCTCTGTGTACTTTAGTTTCTCCAATGGATTTTTTTTCACTTCATTTTAAATTCTCCAGGGTAAATTTATCCGAATTCATTTTGGCACCACTGGGAAACTGGCCTCGGCTGATATTGAAACTTGTAAGTTCTGGTTTTATTTTGCTTTTATTTTGCTTCTAGTTATGCTTCATAAAACAATTCAACCTTCTCAACATGTCTGATAGATCTGCTGGAAAAGTCCAGGGTGACGTTCCAGCTCTCAGCTGAGAGGAGCTATCACATCTTCTATCAGCTCTGCACAGGCCATAAGCCAGAACTGCTTGGTAAGAAATTAAAATGAGAATGAATTGCATCAGAGGAATAGTTTAACTCATCAGTGTTTTTTCTTGTCATATTCCAGAGGCTCTTCTGATCACGACTAACCCATATGACTATCCCATGATCAGTCAGGGTGAGATCACTGTCAAGAGCATCAATGATGTGGAAGAGTTTATTGCTACCGATGTAAGTGAAAGTCGAATCTGTTAAAAATATACCACTGTATCCAACCATCTTCTAGTGCATATTTGAGGCTGGGTAGCAGTGGCAACAGCATGAGCAGGAATGTCCAGACCACCCTTTGTTGATATCTCCATGTTCTCCAGTGGAACACTTAGCCTTTACTGTTATGTTAAGACAAAACTGCCCCAGGTATGTGTGTGTACTTCACAGTCCACTCTACTGGATAGGTAAATGCAAAGCACAATTTTGATATGGTCACTCACTTACTAACTTGAGAGAAGGTTGTCCTTTTCTTCTTGTAGAAAGCTTACCACCTTGTTCTGATTAACGACCAAAGCCTCAGACTTTGAGGTTTGAGTTTCATCCATGCTGCTTCACATTTAGCTGCAAACTACCCCGGTGGCTTAACACAATCTCCAAATTGCTCAGATGAAATTCTGTGGTCCTCAAACAAGACACTAGAATATCTTGCCCTTAACATACACTGGTAACAGGTGTGTCTTATTGTTGAAACTATGAATGAAATCCCTGCTCTGGTCACACAAAGAACAGATAGCCCCTATCAAAGGTTCCCTCAAAATTCCATGCTCCCGGGTCATTCTTCACAGAACGCCATTATGGACATAGCCAAAAGCATTGTTCCTCTCGTGTTTCTCACTGGGCATTTTTGTTTTCCAGACAGCCATTGATATCTTGGGCTTCAGTGCTGATGAGAAAATGGGCATTTACAAGCTGACAGGAGCTGTGATGCATCATGGGAACATGAAGTTCAAGCAGAAACAGAGGGAGGAGCAGGCCGAGCCTGACGGAACTGAAGGTGTTGCTTCACTTTAAGAATGAGATGAATCAAATGATGAATGGCTTGGAAATATTAACAGCATTGTTTTTGACCCAGTGGCTGATAAAATCGCTTACCTTCTGGGACTAAATTCTGCCGACATGCTGAAAGCCTTGTGTTATCCCAGAGTGAAGGTTGGGAATGAGTTTGTGACCAAAGGTCAAACTGTTCCTCAGGTTTGTATGATAAGCGACACAATCATGGATATGAATCTTCTCCATCACTAAACTTGCGCCTCATCAGGTGAATAACGCAGCAATGGCTTTGTGCAAGTCAGTGTATGAAAAGATGTTCTTGTGGATGGTCGTCAGAATCAATGAAATGCTGGACACCAAACAGCCAAGACAGTTCTTCATCGGAGTGCTTGATATCGCCGGGTTTGAAATCTTTGATGTAAGTGAACAATTCGGAATCAATTAGTGCTGCGTCATTGAATTTGGTGCTGATGCTAATATTTCATCTTCCCCGTAGTTCAACAGTCTGGAACAGCTTTGTATCAACTTCACCAATGAGAAACTGCAACAGTTTTTCAACCACCACATGTTTGTCCTGGAACAAGAGGAATACAAGAAGGAAGGCATCGAGTGGGAGTTCATTGACTTTGGGATGGACTTGGCTGCTTGCATTGAGCTTATTGAGAAGGTAAAGTCTCTTTACTGCGATTTTACTCTGTCTGTACTGATCTTCTCAATTCATCTCTTTCTCTCAGCCAATGGGCATTTTCTCCATCCTTGAGGAGGAGTGTATGTTCCCCAAGGCAACAGACACAACCTTCAAAAACAAGTTGCATGACCAGCACCTTGGTAAAAACGCTTCTTTTCAGAAGCCCAAACCTGCCAAAGGCAAGGCCGAGGCCCATTTCTCGCTTGTGCACTACGCCGGAACTGTGGACTACAACATTTCTGGGTGGCTGGATAAGAACAAGGATCCACTAAATGACTCTGTGGTTCAGCTGTATCAGAAGTCTTCAGTCAAACTGTTGGCTCTCCTGTATGCAGCTCACGCCTCTGCTGAAGGTCTGAAACATTTGACAAGAGAGTTTCAGAGTGTCAAGATTTCAGGAAGTATATGTTATCTGTGTCTTTAACAGCTGATTCTGGAGGCAAAAAGGGTGGCAAGAAGAAGGGTGGTTCCTTCCAGACAGTGTCTGCGTTGTTTCGGGTAATGGCTTTTCGGCTTTTTTGTTAGAAATACGTAGTTGTTATACAAAAGTTTACAGAGTTTTAGATTTTTCACAATTAAATCACTAGGAGAACCTGGGAAAACTGATGACCAATCTAAGAAGTACTCATCCTCATTTTGTGCGGTGCCTGATTCCAAATGAGTCAAAAACTCCAGGTCAGTAAAATCTGCAAATGCCCGAGTCTTTAGTAATAAACAAATAGTAACAAATATGTAACATCTAAACATTCCTGACGAACTAGAATTGCATTTTATCACACATTTGAACCTCAGGACTAATGGAGAACTTTCTGGTCATTCACCAATTGCGCTGTAACGGTGTGCTGGAGGGAATCAGAATCTGCAGAAAAGGATTCCCAAGCAGAATCCTCTATGCTGACTTTAAGCAAAGGTATGACCTTGACTCGTACAAATATATCATGCATTCTTCACTATCAATTGTGTCCTTTCTTTAAAATGTAGTTTGATTTGGATTGCGTCTCTTTAGGTACAAAGTACTAAATGCAAGTGTCATCCCTGAAGGACAGTTCATTGACAATAAGAAAGCTTCTGAGAAACTTCTAGGCTCCATCGATGTCGATCACACCCAGTACAAGTTTGGACACACCAAGGTAAAGACACTGAGACAGCAGTTGTGATGTAGTAGTTTAGTCGACCATTGACTAACCAGGATTTTTGATAGGTGTTCTTTAAAGCTGGTCTGCTGGGAACTCTTGAGGAGATGCGAGATGAGAAACTCGTCATCCTTGTGACCATGACTCAGGCTATGTGCAGAGGATACGTCATGAGGAAAGAATTTGTGAAAATGATGGCCAGAAGGTATATAAATAAAGCAAATACCTGTACAGTGTTCTACTCTGAAGTAGCTCTTTTCAAAATTCTTCTAAACAAATGCTTTTTCATCCATAATATACAGGGAGTCCATCTACTCCATCCAGTACAACATTCGCTCATTCATGAATGTGAAACACTGGCCATGGATGAAGTTGTATTTTAAGATCAAGCCCCTTCTGAAGAGTGCAGAGACTGAGAAGGAAATGGCAGCCATGAAAGAAAATTTTGAGAAGATGAAGGAAGATCTTACAAAGGCACTTGCTAAAAAGAAGGAGCTGGAGGAGAAAATGGTTTCCTTGGTACAGGAGAAAAATGACCTGCAGCTTCAAGTGGCATCGGTACGTTTTCTACATTTATTCAATGCAATTAATATTCGCGTGCAAGGCCTTACTGTATACCGTTATGCATTATAGGAATGCGAGAACCTTTCAGATGCAGAGGAACGTTGTGAAGGTCTGATCAAAAGCAAGATTCAGCTTGAGGCCAAAGTTAAAGAAATTTCTGAAAGACTAGAAGATGAGGAGGAAATCAACGCAGAACTGACTGCAAAAAAGAGGAAACTAGAGGACGAATGCTCTGAGCTGAAGAAGGATATTGATGATTTAGAACTGACCTTGGCCAAAGTGGAGAAAGAGAAACATGCCACTGAGAACAAGGTTCTCATTAGCATAATAGTTTTTTATGCCTCTTTTTTAATTCATTTTTCCTGACCAAACATTGACGCAATTTTTATTTGCCCATTTGTAGGTTAAGAATCTTACCGAGGAAATGACATCTCAAGATGAGGTGATCATAAAGTTGACCAAGGAGAAGAAAGCCCTCCAAGAGGCACATCAACAGACTCTGGATGATCTCCAGGCAGAAGAAGACAAAGTCAACACTCTGACAAAAGCCAAATCAAAGCTTGAGCAGCAAGTGGATGATGTGAGTTTACAAACCAACACGAATCATTTACACTTAAAAGTATTGACATTCTACACACATCTATGAAACAGCTGGAAGGTTCTCTGGAGCAGGAGAAGAAACTGCGAATGGATCTTGAGAGAGCCAAGAGAAAGCTTGAGGGTGACTTAAAACTGGCCCAGGAATCCATAATGGACTTAGAGAATGACAAACAACAACTAGAAGAAAAGCTGAAAAAGTGAGTGAAATGTAAAGACTGAGACCCAATGTTCTTTGTTATTGTATTGTGACTAAATCAATTGCTTTCACAGGAAGGACTTTGAGGCGAGTCAGTTTCTAAGCAAAATTGAAGACGAGCAAACTCTTGGTGTTCAGCTCCAGAAGAAAATCAAAGAACTTCAGGTGATTCAATGATGTATTCAAACAAAAAAACCTTTTTGTTTTGTGTTGTTTATTTGTAGCTCACGATAGTTTTAAATTCCGTCACAGGCTCGTATTGAGGAGCTGGAGGAAGAAATCGAGTCAGAACGTGCTGCTCGGGCCAAGGTGGAGAAGCAGAGATCTGATCTCTCCAGGGAACTTGAGGAGATCAGCGAAAGGCTTGAAGAAGCTGGAGGTGCCACGTCTGCTCAGATTGAGATGAACAAGAAGCGCGAAGCTGAGTTCCAGAAACTACGAAGGGATCTTGAGGAATCAACCTTGCAGCATGAAGCTACAGCTGCCGCGCTGAGGAAGAAGCAAGCAGACAGCGTGGCGGAGCTCGGAGAGCAGATCGACAACCTTCAGCGAGTGAAGCAGAAGCTGGAGAAAGAGAAGAGTGAGCTTAAAATGGAGATTGATGATGTCTCCAGCAACATGGAGGCTGTGGCCAAATCCAAGGCAAGTAGTGGAATGTGTTTTCGTGCAACATCGTAGCTTTGCATGAATAACACCATAAACATTTTATAGACAAATCTTGAAAAGATGTGTCGGACGCTGGAGGATCAGTTAAGTGAGATCAAGACGAAGAATGACGAACATCTACGTCAGCTTAATGATCTTGGAGCTGCTAAAGCAAGACTTCAAACTGAAAACGGTGAGTTGTTATATTCTACAGTATATACCAGAGGTGTAAAGAGTACCTGAAAATCATACATGACTAAAAGTACAAAAACCTTTCTGTAAAAATACTACACTACAAGTTACCAATTTTCCAAGAAGTAAAATTTTGTAAAGCTTCCAGTTTTAAAAGAAGTTAAGTGTTATACTCGTATTGAATTTAGACTCAAAAAACATTCAAAAAAGAAATGTGAAAAAAACAAGGAACTTTTTGTTTATGAGGTTTTATTTCCTAATATAGCAATGAAATTTAACATTTGAATGTTTCTAAATGGCAGAACAAAATAAATAAAAGAACAAAAAGTCAGTTTCAAACTCTAATGTGCGAAAAAATGTAGCTCACAAATAGCATCCGGTATATTCAGCATCATGCAGATGATATCGGCCTCTATCAAAGTTTTTAACATTCAAAATCACAAAAATTAAAAAAAAGGCAAACTCATATTAATCACCTTTGAATCCTTCTAGGTGAAATTGGACGTCAACTGGAGGAAAAAGAAGCTCTTGTGTCTCAGCTCACTCGGAGCAAACAAGCTTACACACAGCAGGTTGAAGAGCTGAAGAGGCAAATTGAAGAGGAAGTCAAGGTAACGAATGAGAGGTTTTTTTTCCCCCCGAAAGATTGGAAAATTAACAGGATGATGTTGTTTTCTAAAAGGCCAAGAACGCTCTGGCACATGCTCTCCAGTCTTCTCGACATGACTGTGAGCTGCTCAGAGAGCAGTATGAAGAAGAGCAGGAAGCTAAAACTGAGCTCCAGCGTGGCATGTCCAAGGCCAACAGTGAGGTGGCTCAGTGGAGAACCAAATACGAGACGGACGCCATTCAGCGCACTGAAGAGCTTGAGGAGGCAAAGTAAGTGAAAGTTGTTTCAAAAATGTCTTCTCCATCCGTGAGTCAAATCAATGTTGTTTTTAGGAAAAAGCTTGCTCAGCGTTTGCAGGATGCTGAAGAATCCATTGAGGCTGTAAATGCCAAATCTGCATCTTTGGAAAAGACCAAGCAGAGGCTACAAAACGAGGTTGAAGATCTGATGATTGATGTAGAAAGAGCTAATGCCTTAGCTGCCAACCTTGATAAGAAGCAGCGGAACTTTGATAAGGTAAGATGGTTTGCTTTTGTACATTCCATCATTTTGTGCACCTCAAATGCATCTTCTGGTTTGTGAAGGTCTTGGCGGAATGGAAGCAAAAGTATGAAGAAAGCCAGGCTGAGCTAGAAGGAACCCAGAAAGAGGCTCGTTCTCTCAGTACAGAACTTTTCAAAATGAAGAACTCTTATGAAGAAACTTTGGACCATCTGGAGACTCTGAAGAGGGAAAACAAAAACCTCCAGCGTATGTAAAGCACAGCCAAACTCATCTTTATTTAATGGAATTGTTCACATTTTTTTTTGTTTTGCATGCTTACAGAGGAGATATCAGATCTAACTGAGCAGCTTGGTGAGACTGGAAAGACGATTCATGAGCTGGAAAAGGGAAAGAAATCCGTTGAATCTGAAAAATCTGAAATCCAGGGTGCTCTTGAAGAAGCTGAGGTAGAACATAAATAATGTACTACTGTTTTAATGTAACTAGATTCTCAAAATCTCACTGATCATACCACACATATAAAATTTTAGGCAACACTGGAACATGAAGAATCCAAGATTCTTCGTGCGCAGCTGGAGTTGAACCAAGTGAAGGCAGAGATTGATAGGAAGTTGGCTGAAAAGGATGAGGAGATTGACCAGATCAAGCGGAATAGCCAGCGAGTTATCGAATCCATGCAGAGCACGCTGGATGCTGAAGTCAGAAGCAGGAATGATGCTTTGAGAATCAAGAAGAAAATGGAAGGAGACCTCAATGAGATGGAGATTCAGCTGAGCCATGCCAATCGCCAGGCCGCTGAAGCCCAGAAACAGCTGAGGAACATCCAGGGACATCTCAAGGTTTGCTGGAGAATAGCTTCATGCTCTAAGCTGAGATGTTTTCTAAATGACGGCTCTTGGTGGTTTATAGGATGCTCAGCTACATCTTGACGAGGCTTTACGAGGACAAGAAGACATGAAAGAGCAGGCGGCCATGGTGGAGCGGAGGAACAACCTAATGCTGGCGGAGATTGAAGAACTCAGAGTGGCTCTGGAGCAAACAGAGCGAGGCCGCAAAGTGGCTGAGCAGGAGCTGGTGGACGCCAGTGAACGAGTGACTCTCTTGCACTCCCAAGTGAGACTAATACTTTGGTTTAAAATGCAGAGAAATAAAAACTAAGCCAAGTTGTTATTCACCAAACCAATTATTTTTAGAACACCAGCCTCATCAACACCAAGAAAAAGCTGGAAGGAGATCTTGTTCAGATTCAAGGTGAGATGGAGGATACCGTTCAAGAGGCTCGCAATGCTGAAGAGAAGGCGAAGAAAGCAATAACCGACGTGAGTATAGTTCTGAATACTTTCTCACTAGGATGTTAAGCTAATACAGCAAGTGTTGGATTCCATCTTTTAATTTCAAGATAAATGGATTTTATGGTTTCAAAGAAATTAATTTAAGAACACAACCTGCAACTAATGATTGAATACAGGCTGCCATGATGGCTGAAGAGCTGAAGAAAGAACAGGACACCAGTGCTCATCTCGAAAGGATGAAGAAGAACCTGGAGGTCACAGTCAAAGACCTCCAACACCGTCTGGATGAGGCGGAGAGTCTGGCTCTGAAGGGCGGGAAGAAACAGCTCCAGAAACTGGAAGCCAGGGTATGTGGTCGGTTGTACTGGACTGAAGTCAGTCAGGACGCTCACTGGTGTAATCTGGGTTTCAGGTTCGGGAGCTGGAGAACGAAGTTGAGGCTGAACAGAGACGCAGTGCTGATTCTGTCAAGGGGGTTCGCAAATATGAGAGACGAGTGAAGGAACTCAGCTACCAGGTAACACAGAGGAGGAAGAACCTACTACAGTATGAGTTGTGAAAATCACAATTTGTAACATTGTTGTTCTGATAGACTGAAGAAGACAAGAAAAACATTGTCAGACTGCAAGACCTCGTTGACAAACTTCAGCTGAAAGTCAAGGCCTACAAGAGACAAAGTGAAGAAGCCGTGAGTCCTTTGGATTTCATTTACATTGACCAATTTGGCAGATTGGTTGAGACGGCACAGTGAGCAAGATTGAGGCCTAGTCGGGGTCTTTCTGTGTTTGTAGTATGCGTGTTTCCTCTAGGTCTCTAGTTTTCAAAACGTGTTTATGAGAATTGGAGTCTGGAAAAATTGCTGTAAGTGTCTGTGAGAGTATGAGTGTGTGTCCTCTTCTGTGATTGGTTGGACACCCAGAGGTGATAGGACCTGCACCAGCTTCTTGTGGAAAAGCGGTTTAGAAGATGGATGGATGATGTATGGATTGATGGATGGATTTAGCTGATACCTTTTCCCAAAGTGGCTCCCATTACATTCATTTTCCATGAATTGTTATCAGATTTGTCTTTCAAAATTATCAATAATTTCAGTATTCACATTAAATGTAACGATTTTATTATGTTTCTCGACAGGAGGAGCAGGCAAACACTCACCTGTCCAGGTACAGGAAGGTGCAGCATGAGCTGGAGGAAGCTCAGGAGAGAGCCGACATCGCCGAGTCTCAGGTCAACAAGCTCCGAGCCAAAAGCCGTGAACTTGGAAAGGTAAACCGAATGATGTCTTTTGATGTTTTTTTGAGTAGTGTGGTTTTTTTTTTCCAATTACTGATGTCATATTGATCCACAGGGAAAAGAGGCTGAGGAATAAACGATCTTCAGAAAAACACTTTAAACAACTCATATAATATGAGATTGTGTAAGAAGCCAGTAACATATGGAAAAAATAAAAACAGTTTGCTTTGATTTTATTGTCTGTTTTGGTTTGTTTCAAATGATACTTTGTGTATTTTTTAATACTGCACATAAAATATAATTATTTATTTACTGTACATACAAAGGCATAACTTTTGCTTTAATGAGCAACTACCATCTGAAATGAGCATCTACCAAACAAGTAATTGGCTTATAGGGTTTTATATTTACATACAAATCCACATATATTGATAGTTGGATTTGGTAAAAACCTGGTTATTTCAGTTTAGCTTTAAATGTTTTGATTGCAGCAGGCAGGAAAGATTTCCTGTGTCTCTCTGTGATGCAGTATGAGAGTCTAAATCTGTGACTGAACGGGCAGCACACAGGGTGAGAGGGAAAGTCCAGAATGTTCTCTATTTTAGACAATATCCTCCTTTCAGTCACCTCAGTTAGAGATTCCAGTTCTATATTATATGAAAAAATAACGGTTTACTAATACATACATTAACACATACATGAATCTTGTTTACGTTCCAGTTGTGGAACAGAATTACGCTCACGTTGAGTTGCTAAACTTTTTCTTGTGTTTTGACCACCAGGGGGCGACAGTGGTCTAGATTAACTTTGAACTTGACTAATAAAAACATTGGAGTGGAACTAAATCTCATATAGAAATATTTCCTACTTTATAAACTATTTTCTATTAATTACTTATTGAATTATTGTCATTATCGGTTCTACTTAAAAAAGCTTAGTTTTACATAATTTGAGATATTTTGAAATATATAAACGAGATTAAAAATAACTGAAAATATTTCATAAAAACGTTAGGAAGATAAACACCTAGTTAAAGTAGACCTACACAAAAAAATCCCCATCAAATTTGTTATTAGAAGACGTGATCTCAAAATGGAAAAAATAGTTATTCACGTCAATTCCTTTGAACCACTTTCCCCACTGCTCCGTCGGATGGGTTAAATGCAGAGAAAAAATTTCCCCACTGAGGGACTAATAAAGGTTGAATTATTTATTTATTATTTATTGATTCATATTATGCACATTCACATTATGCACATTTATATTTGTTTTTTAGCAACTGTATATGTTAGAACTGAAGTTGCAGTGATGATTCGGTTCATAAAACAAGATCGTTAATACACGCATCAATACTCGCAGGATTTTGATTTCTATTGAAAATAAAAGATGTCTGACTTTGACAGACCCAAATGAATCGTCTTGCTGGCATAGCTGTAATGTCGAATGTAGCTGGTTATAATTTTTTATTTATTTATATAGAATCGTCTGAAACGATTCAGTTGAGAAATGACTCGGTTCATCCAGTGAACGAGCGCGAACAGACTCCGAGCGGTGCAGCGGTGCTTCCGAGATGCCGCAGTTGCCTGGAGTAAAGACGCCAGGTCCAGTCAGCTCTGGGATCCTGGCGTTTAAATGTCAATATTAAAACCCAGAACACACTACAAGATCATCGACGGGTTTGATTGGAAATATTTTCAAAACGGACCTTTCTCGCGACTAGATGCTGCGCAGAGCAGATGCTCGGCGTACCGATGTAAACAAGTGAGTAAGCGCTGAGAGGCGGAAGTGTCGAGTAAGTCATGCCTTTTAGGAGCATTTATTCATTAAAACAACAAGCGTAACCGCACTCTCCGTAACTTTAGGCAGCTTGCGCTATCGAGTTAGTTTGTTGTCGGATCGTGTAGTCCGATGTTTGCTAATGCTGTCAGTGACGTCACATTCACTGCGGGATATCAACGCCTCAGCAAAGGAAGCGCGTGCTGTGCGCTTGAAACACCTACATGAAGTTTAACGTAAACTGACAAGGACAACTATTCAAACATTATGGAAACTGCTGGAAATATAGAGGAGGATGAAACGGCGTCACCTGAAGCGTCGTCGTCATCTCCTTCAGCATCACGGCGTTCAGCGCCTCGTCAGCGCGTCTCACTGCAGAAGAGCAGCGTGTGTTCCCGCTCTTACTTCATGGTGGTCATGGTTTTCTTTCACGTTTATATCATCAACGTCATTGCACTTCTTCTGTATGTTCACTACAATAACAGCTCTGGTACCAGCGTGTCAAGCAGGGACTTTACAAGCAAAGACAACGTCCAGAAAGTGAGCAGACCTTCAGCTCCACACAGTCCTCCAGACACAGGCTTACCTCCAAATGTTCATCTCCCCAGAATCGAAGGAATACGGGTAAAATACTGAATGTGTGTTTTCATAATTCTATAGGTTTGATTGTTTATAAGCAAATGACATGTATTTGCAGGTGGGCCATGTTCAAAAAGTGTCTCTGGTGCCAGGAAAAGTTCACGAGATGAAAACACTCAGTCTGAAGCCTCTTCTTTTTGGTAA
Organism: Paedocypris micromegethes; assembly: GCA_028031935.1. Taxonomy (NCBI): domain Eukaryota; kingdom Metazoa; phylum Chordata; class Actinopteri; order Cypriniformes; genus Paedocypris; species Paedocypris micromegethes. Next base: position 26,482,407 of record CM051495.1, on the reverse strand, counting down.
ATATAAGCTGCTTCCTTTTGTTGATTGAAATCTTAATCAGTGAATCCCAACCTGTGGCCCGTGGAGACGCTGCTCTTTTATTTCTCACATACTTGTAAACTTTCCAAATCTGTGAAAAAGAGGACTGAAAATGTGAAGGTTGCAGTAACATGCAGTTGTGAGTCTTTCTCAGTGATGAAGAGCAAAACCTGGAACACAATCTCAAATTACAGACCATCATTTTTATTATTGGTTGACGAGTTTGTCAGTTATTCATTTTTTTTTTCTTACTTGTCCCCTGATTTGACAACAAGACTAATTATATTGTCTAATTAAATCCATATCTTCGTTTTGTAATTCACATTAAAACCAAGTTTGGCCACCATAGTTTGAAAGATTGGTCACTTACTCATTCAACGATTGTTTTTTTGTAACTTTTGTGAAGAACTGTCACCACTAATTCTCAGGTAATATTTCTGCCACGTCAAATCCAGCATCAAAAGCAGTTGTTCAATAATCAATATATTTATTGTAAAATTAATAAACTTGGCGTTGTTTTTGTCCCGCTTCAGAGATCCCAGGTTTTCTGTCAGAGGAAGAGTGTGGTGTAGTGATGCGACTGGCCAAGCTGAAGGGTTTGATGGAAAGTCAAGTCATGATCCCTGAAGGCCAAGAGGAACTTAATCAGGAACTCAACCTCAGTCCAGAAGAAATCTTTAACTTTCTTGACCTCAACCAGGACGGCCAACTGCAACCGCACGAGGTTTGAGTTTGAGACTAAGCATGTGTGTATGTGAGCTCATTGTTCTCTGTGTAGATTCTGACACACTCTCGTGTACGAGATGGAATTTGGTTGACCTCTGAAAATCTCAAGGAAATCTATGATGGCCTCAAGGTTGATCGAGATGGAAATGGTAAATATCCGTTTTGTGTGTTTGAATTTGATTGTTGCTTGATGGTCTTCTGGCAAATAACGGCCTTTGTTTTCCATATCTCAGGACTCTTGAGCTTAGAGGAGTTTGGGCGATTGAGAAGTGATGCTTTTCAGCGTTTTCTTCTTCAGCGCGGAGTGGAGAAAAGTCAGCTGGTGAGGAACAGCAGACACACTTGGCTCTACCAGGGTCAGGGGTCACACCAGGTTCTCCAAGATCTCCGCAAAAGGTTTCAATCCCTATAGTCCTATTCTACCATCCATCCCAATTTCTTCACATGACCCGTTTTCTTGTCTTAAGAGTCACACGTTTAACACGACTGCCATCCTCCTTGGTGGAGTTAAGCGAACCGCTTCAAGTGGTGCGCTACGAGCAGGGGGGCCATTATCACGCTCACCATGACAGTGGTCCCGTGTACCCGGAAACAGCCTGCACACACACTCGCCTCGCCGCAAACACCACTTCCCCGTTTCAGACTTCCTGTCGGTAAGCCAAAGCCACTGACATTTGTGATATATTATGTCTTTTTTTTTTCTTTAATGGAATGGGTTTTTGCAGGTATATCACAGTGCTGTTCTACCTTAATCATGTAGAAGAAGGGGGCGAGACCACCTTCCCAGTGGCTGATAATAGGACGTATGAAGAAGCGGTTTGTTCTGTTGTGTATTTACGGATACAATCCAAAAATAGAGCACATAACCACACAAAGTAATGATCAAGTGCTTTTTTTCACTTTAGTCTCTCATAAAGAATGACGTGGATCTGTTGGACACCAGGAAACACTGCGACAAAGGCAACCTGAGGGTGAAGCCGATGAAGGGGACGGCTGTGTTCTGGTATAATTATCTCTCTGACGGCAGAGGTAGAGTAACAGTCATAACACTTCTGCCTTCCATGCTGGGACTTAAAAATGTGCTTCTAAAACCACAAGTTTCAAATAATTGTTTAATTTTGAGTTTCCTGTTAAATTGAAATTGAGATTTTCTGCTATTCAATAGCTAGACGGTGGTGTTTGCAACATCAAAGGTCGTGGGTTCGAACTCCTGGATAAATGAAACTAAATTTGTTCATCTGCACTACTGAATTAATCAGTTTTGTTTTGTTTTTATTAGGAATCTTTAACTGTAACATATTACCTTTTATTCATATTTTACAACAAATAAAATGTATATTAATCATTTCCCTTACCCATGTATATTAATCATTTCGAAATGTATCTATATTTGCTTTCCATTTCAAAACACGTTTGTAATTGTAATTTCCATTTCAAAACACTTCTTGCTAAGAGTGTTCTGCTGCCCCCTGTAGGTTGGGTGGGTGAACAGGATGAATATTCTCTTCATGGAGGCTGCATGGTCACACGAGGAACTAAGTGGGTCGCTAACAACTGGATCAATGTTGACCCAGACTACCAGCGGCAGGAGCGCTACCAACAGTTTGTGTCACAGCAGAAGGAAGAACTGGCTTCGGAACAGCACACACAAGTCCACCAAGAACTGTGAACAAACACAGCAGAACACACTGCATGTACCGGCACATTTTCACTCGTGCTCTGAAACACAAACTGTACATACAGCACTGCCCTCATGTAATGTGTTTACTCTTTTCTCCGCACACACGACCTGATGTAGCAAGACGCATATGCAGAACTGAATGACGCTTTAGCAAACTTCCGGCATTCCCAGTTACGAGCTGGTTGCACCGGGTTGGATTCAGGGATTAGAAGCCAGAGCTTTATGCAATTGTGAAAGACAATGCTACTGTTCCTAGTGGAGATATTTCAACGTATTGTTGTTTATTTTTTGTCATAGGAATGCAGCCATAGTCAATAACTTTGTTTGCACTCAAATTCTACTGTACTATCGATTTCCTTTCTACGTAAGTGATGCACAGAGCTTGATTCTGAGATGAGAGATACAGTTGTTGCAAACTTCAGTATCAGATCCAGTTTTATCAGAGTCAAAAA